>JAVGWX010000002.1:73219203-73736703 GCA_036924085.1 Ariolimax columbianus
CGTCATGTTCAAGTAAACTATACTGTACCAGATTCTACCTCACTCTAGGGTGAGGTGAAACACAATGACCAAGATCCCACGTCACACCAGGGTCAGATGAACCATACTGACAAAGGACACCTCACATCACGGCCAAGTGAAACATACTGACAAAGGACCCAATTCACGAATGGGTCAGATGAAACATTTTGACCTAACACCAGGGTCAAGTGAAACATGCAGGTTAAGAACCCAGCTCAGAGTCAGGTGAAAAATATTGACCAAGACCTAATCTCCATCATAGATCCCCATTTCCTCTTGTCATGTGTGTCGTTTATCCGTTCCGCAGTTGATTATCTCCCATGCAATGACTTCAAACTGTCCAATATTTCTCTCGTTGTCTCCCTCTGTTCCTTGTGCCTGCGATTCTGCCGGTTGTCACCGTGTGTTCCAACCCGCCTGCTCCAAAGACAGGTTCGAAGAAGGATGACTGTCGTCTCCTGATTTCTTGCAATAAGATGTTTTTCTGTCTGTGCTTCCTCAAGAACCACGTTATTAACCTTTTTTTTTTTCAGTCCATGGAATTTTTTACCATTATTCTGTAGAACCACATTTTCTTTGTCTCCAATGCCGAAAGCAAAGATGATTGTCCATGACTCGCTGCCGTATGTAGCCGCGGGTTCCACGTAGCATCCAATAACTTACTTGAATTTTGGTACTCAATCAAGCGAGATTGCATGATACCACGTAACCAAAAGCTGTTTGAATCCGTGTCTGTCCTTCGCCTTGGCCCACAAGGTATAGTACAAGTCATCACCAAACCTCATACCGTTATACCATTGCTGCAATAACCATGCTACTTCAGTGTGAGCCCTGGCCTTGACGACCGTCATTTGCTGGAGTATCGGTTTTATGCGGTTGAAGAAGAGCCAATCCGCCACTCTCCTACGTGAGATCTTCTAATCATTGTTGTGGTTGTTGTTGATTTCCTGGCCTGGGCAGACATACGCATTAACATTTTCGATGGGTTTATTTTCCCATCACAGTTCCCCCGTAGGGCATTTTTCCATTCCCCAGGGCGATGTGCGTTGGACTGTGGGTTTTTTGCGCCGTTCAGCCCAGTGCTTCCGACTTCAGCATTCATTTTATGTAAGGGTCATCTTCCTCCTGCATTTTCTAAGGGGTAACGACAGGTGCTGTAATGGGGATCGAACCCAGCACCTTCGTGTTGTGAGCCTCGTCACTTAACCACTAGCCCACGCGTAACCCAGTAGGGCGTTTCAATAACTATCTTCCTTAAATCCAATGCTAAACTTTTGTTGCACACGATTCCTTTCATACTCTGAAAGACTGGATTTCCCTTTGCTATTCTCTTATATATTTCATAAGTGCATCTCCCATCATAACTGATATGAATGCCCAAGTTCTCGGGTTAGGGATGACAAAATACCGTGCTAAAATCGAATGTGTTGGGCTGAAAGTCGCAAATATCACAGGACGAACAACGAAGAATACACAGATGTTGTAGAATTTCTCTTGTTGTCTTCGATCAGTTCACAATATCTTCAGTGTTCTTCATTAGCACTTATTTTAAAAGACGTCATCTCTGTTTTGTTTAATTCTATATGTCTCAACTAATGTTATCCGAGAGAAACACATGCCCATCCTGATCAGTTAGATCATCATATTTTTCTTGCACTTTGCGATAATTATTTTCATATGTGTTAGTTTGCTTTCGGCATATTGCAAGTCTTTGATTAATTTCTATTGATCAGCCACCAGAATTGTTGATTGCGGTTCACAAATACTTTTAGATCTTCTATTTCTATATTGTCTATTGCGATTATTGCTTTGTTCCCTACTTTGTCTGTTATCAACATTTATTGGTGTTTAAATTTAGATTCTGTGCCTCGGCTGTGTTGTTTGTTGTTGAGACAATTAAATTTTTTAGCTTAACTTGTCGCAGCAGTAATGATGGCGTCGTTCTCGTATTTGATTTCTAACACCATCGGCAGAAATAGTACATTAACCTCCACACAAATAACACCATCGGCAGAAATAGTACATTTACCTCCACACAAATAACACCATCGGCACAAATAATACCTTTACCTCCACACAAATAACACTATCGGCACAAATAGTACCTTTATCTCCACATAAATAACACCATCGGCACAAATAGTACCTTTACCTCCACACAAATAACACCATCGGCACAAATAGTACCTTTACCTCCACACAAATAACACCATCGGCACAAATAGTACCTTTATCTCCACACAAATAACACGATCGGCACAAATAGTACCTTTATCTCCACACAAATAACACCATCGGCATAAATAGTACCTTTACCTCCACACAAATAACACCATCGGCACAAATAGTACCTTTATCTCCACACAAATAACACCATCGGCACAAATAGAACCTTTACCTCCACACAAATAACACCATCACCACTATCACATTAAATATCGACATCTTCACCAACAAAACTAACACCATCACCACTATCACGCCAAACACCAACATCTTCACCAACAAAACGTAACATCATCACCACTATCACACCGAACACCAACATCTTCACCAACAATACGTAACACCATCACCACTATCACATCAAACACCAACATCTTCACCAACAATACGTAACACCATCACCACTATCACATCAAACACCAACATCTTCACCAACAATACGTAACACCATCACCACTATCACATCAAACACCAACATCTTCACCAACAAAACTAACACCATCACCACTATCACATCAAACATCAGCATCTTCACCAACAAAACTAACACCATCACCACTATCCAATCAAACATCAACATCTTCGCCAACAATACTAACACCATCACCACGATCACGATAAACTCCAACATCTTCACCAACAAAACTAACACCATCACCATTATCCAATAAAATATCAACATCTTCACCAACAAAACTAACATCATCACCACGATCACGTTAAACTCCAACACCTACACAAACAAAACAAAACACCATAAGTACAAATTGGATAGCGCGTTGCCGAATGGTTCATGTTTGTCTGCTGACAAAGAGGGCAGTAGATCGAATCCCGGTAAGGCATATATTGTTCTTCTGTTGCGGATGAAATAAGCACACATATCCAGCACGTGAACTGGAGACAGCAGTGGGGAAGCAGCCTGTAGTCCTACTTACTTAGAATACTCGAAATCTTGGTATTCAAACAAGCATGCCATTCGAGGACCAGAGAAAGCACATCTGGCCATCACCAGTGGCAACACTAGACAAGCTCTATGGCAGTGTCGACAGCCTCAGAAGGACAGCTGTTTTCTTCGAACAAATACAAGTTGACGTCTGACAACGTACGAAGAAGAAGAAGAAGAAGAAACAAGCATGCTGTTAATATTTGTTGCCCGGTAGCCAAAGGCTATCCGCAGTTGGTGTTTTTTAAACTTACTACGACCTTACCTATTCCTGGGGAAAGGTACAAATAATCGCCATGATTTTCGCCACGTCGTGTGCTTTCTGTGTCTGCTTAATTCACCCGCAACAGAAAAACAACATATGCCTTACCATTAATTCGATCCGATACCCTGATTTTTGGAGGGCTTAATTTTAGGTTTTACTTTCTGTGTTTTTTTCGCGAAGACACTCTTCTTTCCACCCCAGGCTGTAGTCATTTTGGCGATATCAGGACGTATTGGCAAGTACATGGATGTGCGTGTATGTATCTGTTTGTAATGTGGATGTATAGACCAGGGTATGGATGTAGGGGGTATCTGTAGTCAGGAGGTTAAGGCACTCGTCTTTCACACTGATGAACGGAAACGGTGAACGATCGAATCCCACAAGTTTCAAGCGATCCCTGGTCTTACGGGAGGTAAGTCTAGAGTACTTGCATCCAAAGTTACCTCCTTTCGCCTTAACCAATAGTCTTGCCACTGATCCAATGTAACTTGGGATAAGAGAGTGAGATTGATGACCAGCGCGTTCACCTCTTCACTATAATCCAAATACACAGCGCACATCATATTATTAAGACAAAGCCGTCTGATTTTGTGGTAATCATCGGTTACGATGGGCAATAACTAACATGGATGCGTGTGTGAATCTGTGTGTAGTGTGTTCCACTATGGCAGTTTTGCAGCACAGACAATCATCGAAAACATTCGACCACCTGCTCCTCAAAGATGTATTTACTGACAAAGAAAAACCACTTGTTTGGCAGATAAAGTAAGAGTGCACGCCACAAATATCATAACAACGGAAGTGGATACATGCTAATTGAGTAACTTTTCTTTTCATTGTTTTCCAGCAGTCACCCAGTCCGTCTCGTGGGCGACCACCACCCAGTGTCCCCGAACGGAAGCCGGAGACACAGCTGGGCAGTAGAGCAAGCAGGTCTTCCATAGGAAATCGAGTGAGTGATGTTCCTTTTATACATGCTGAGGCCAATGTGTTGTTTGACTATTTAAACCAGTGTTTCTCAAACTATTTCATTCTTTACCAAAACCGCCTCACCAGAAAGTCATTTCTGTCCTTGTAGATTAAACACTAAATGCATTCATGGCAGGTAAAGAGACATCAACAAAGCCAAATGTGTTTCAAACTCTTTTTGTCCAATATGTAACTCGGCAGTATTCTCCATATATAATTAGACTATGCTGTTAAACAAGAATGTAAAGTCGGATCTGCTATTTTACTCTGTGACAGGGGATGGCAGCAAAGATGTCGACTAACAGGCCGCGGATCTAACTTTACTTTCGTGTTTAGTCCATCCATAAAACCGCCAGACCGCGGAAATGACTGGAATTCACACTTCTCGACGACTTGCACTTGTGTCCACGGAAACGTTTTGCTGTTTTCCATTTGGATTATTGAGTTAGTTCATTTTATGGTGTATTTTTATCCTGACTTGGTCATCGTCTATTTTTACAAGTATTTCGGTTACCATTTGTCGTATTTCCGCGGTCTGGTGCATACGACAGAACTTCACGAGATTGACACCCTTTGCTCTTTTTGCAGACAGTGTCGCATTCTGTGTGAATGAGAAATGAACACACGGGGAAATAATGGACCAAAACACATTGCCCAGGAGAGATTGGGCCCTGTTTGGTGAACAAGATTCACAAGACACATCCCTCACACGCTGAATGATGCACCAACAACCTCTTGCGGTCACGGGAAAGAAAAGACAAAAAACTGTTATATACAGACTCTGCAGGACCTTCTAGACCAGTATAATGATAAGTTAAGTTAAGTCCAGTTAAGTGAGTATCACATCCAAACTGTAGACATTCGTTAACATGTGTCTTCATCGCATACTTCGTGCTAGATGGCCAGAGGTAATGGCTAGTACATGTCTGTGAGCAGGATCACGGGCACAACCAATACAGTAGGAAATTGGGTAGGGAGCGTGGGTAGGACATACTCTCAGAAAGACGGACAGTATAACTAGCCGAAAAGGATTGGCAAAACTACTGTACCGCA
Organism: Ariolimax columbianus; assembly: GCA_036924085.1. Classification (NCBI taxonomy): domain Eukaryota; kingdom Metazoa; phylum Mollusca; class Gastropoda; order Stylommatophora; family Arionidae; genus Ariolimax; species Ariolimax columbianus. The sequence goes on from JAVGWX010000002.1 coordinate 73,224,681, forward strand.
AAACTTCCAAATCGGAACACATTACAAACAGATATACAAATACATACATACACTGGCCAATACGACCACTTTACAAACAGATACACAGACGCATCGATACACTGGCCAATACGACCCCTTTACAAACAGATACACAGACGCATCGATACACTGGCCAATACGTCCTAATATCGCCTAGCAGACTACGGTCTGGGGTGGAAAGTGGCGTGCCTTTACCAGTAAAAACCAGAATGGCAAACCTTTAATCAAACCAAAAATAAAAATAATTGTGCGGGGGGGGGGGGATGAAAGGGAGTTACATGTAGAAGTATTTTGTCAATTCTCTACGTGGGGGACAGTAGACTAACCGCAGCAACAACAACAACAGCAACAACAACAACGTGCATAAGAGTGCTTGAATGATTTAATCTTCTTCTTTCGTTCTCTTGAAAATATCATTTCTATATTTGCGATGGTGGCTCTTGTATGTTGTTGCTAAATGGCCACAATGAGTTAGTTCACTCTTTTTTGCGCCTTGAAAAGGGTGTTACGTGGTGGGTCCAGTAACTTTCCTCACATCCGATCTTGCTGATGATGGTGGACCGGGTCGTTCAGGTGGTTGTGCTATGCTTTGCTTCATCTTTCTCCATGTCGCTCACTACTGTGGGAGCCACAAGATTAGAAAAAAGGAAAGGTGATGCCTACACTCCCTGGTAGATGACTCCACACGCCATGGTAGAAAATATTATGTACACCCTGTAGAAGTATCATCTATACTTGATGGTAGATTACTTTACATCTTATCGTTGAAGACTCAACACTCCATTGTAGAAGAGGAGCCACTGTCTGATGTGACTGAGGGTATGTTGTAAGAAACGACTAAGCAGGGTAGGTCATAAGTACCAACTACTTCATCCTATATAAATACAAGCCGCATAGAAAACCCAGGAAGACCATTACATTACAATATAGACGAGAAGCTGCTAAGCCGTCACAAATAAAATTAATAGAGCCCCTTAAACGTTGTCACATGTTCCATGTGTGATCAGGAAAGAGCCAGAATCTTTTTAGTTCTTGCCGGTGGTGAGGACCAAAGAAAAAGGCTCATTCTTCAGCATTATTATCTAGAAAGAGGTCGCTATGATAAAGAAGTAAGGCACTAGCCTTTCAAAGCGATGAACGGAAACGGCGTGGGTTCGAGTCTCGCAGGTTTGAAGCAATCCCTGGTCTCAAAGGAAGTTGATCCAGAGTACCTGCATCGTGAATTACCTCTAGTCGTCTCAACTATGTTCTGTCACTGGCCCAAGGTAGCTCGGGACAAGAGAGTGAGGTTGATGACCAGCGCAGCTTCTTCCCCACTAAAATCTAATCCAGCGCAGGTTACACCATCAAGACAAAACCCGTCTGATGGTGTCGCCGCTTGCAATGGGCAACTTACTATTATCTAGAACTTCAAGAGATAAACGCTCGTGGATCCTCATTAACACAACACCTTTTTATTGCTTTTTTTTCAATTCCAGGGCTCAGCTGCCTCCGATGTTTCTTCACCTCCACCAAGTCCAGGGTATGTAGGTCATGGCGGTCAATATCACAGCGGAAATGCGCACTACCAAGACAACAAACCGTTTGCATACGTAACTGGAATTAGCCCGCAGCAAACTGTTAAAACTCACAATTTGACAGAAGCTAACGTCGGGTCTAGAAGCGACCGGGAAGCTTCACCTCATAGCCGACGAGGGAATGTCAGGTCCGAAGGAAGCGTAAACAGTGCGGATTTTCATAGTTACCCACACGACGATGATTGCACCTCAGAGATACATAATGATGGAGGGGGTTATCAGAGGATTGACAGAAGTCGGATAGCGTCAATACCAGGTGGAGGGGAGCAAGGATACCCCCAGCGAGGTGCGTTCCAGCCAGCAAATAGTTCGAGACAAGAAATAGAGATATATGGACAGTTTGTTGAACCAGGGGGTGGAAGTCATCACAGACCGTCCCTGACGTATGTTCCTCCACCAACTGTTCCTAGTTTGCAAACAGATTCTGGGAAAGGAGAAAAGGTCGATAAGGCACGCAGCAGGGATCAACAACATCACCATCATCATCCACAGCAGCACAAGGTAGTGAATAATCATGATTTGGCTTCCCCAAGCATGCAGCCGCTTGACACTGCTTCAAACCATAACAACCACCACCATCATCCCCATTGTAATCATCAACATCCTCATCATCATCAACAACAGCATGATCACCATCCTCAAGCAATTTCATCGAACCATCCTGCAGCTTCGCCGTTGGCTTCTCCTAAGCATGCCAAATCTAGCATGAGAGCTAAACCACAACTAGACGACATCCCCACTCCCCCATCCTTCCCTACCCCCGCGCACGATAGACATGCCTACGCTATGATGAGTACTCGCACACCCTCTCCACCACTTCCTCCCCCACCCTCAGAAACTGGGATCTCATCAAGATCACGATCTTCTGGGATCTCATCAAGATCACGATCTTCCAAAATGGGAATCGAACCCAACCCACCTTCACCTCTGGCTGTGAGCAACTCTCACTGCAATAACACAATACCACAGCCTCACCAGCATTGCTTACCAGGCCCTAATCATCACCATCATTCTCATTCTCATCATCATCATCCATTTGTTGACGCTCACCCAAATGACCATCCACAAAACAATCACCACCAGATGAAATTACCACCTGCTCCGCCGGCGCCACCACCTCCTCCCCCTCTTCGGACCACCTCATCATCTCAGCTTCTCATCAACCAGCATCTGGATTTGAACCCGCCACCAGCAGGGGTAAGGTCTCCGCGCTCAGGATCCCCAGCCAGACAGCCAGCAAGTGCTTCACCACAGCACATCCAGAAGCAACCGTCCTTGGCAACCATGGATGAACTAGCCCAGATCAAGCTGCGGGCAATCAATGGTAAGTAAGAATTCATCTTATTCTTATATCCTTGGTTTTACAAATTGGGTCCGTTATGAAACCAGTTAGAGACCCAGCTCACAACCTAATCTTGCTGGGTTTGGATTCTAGAAACATCATGTTCGTAATCATATGAGTGAGTGAGCCAATACAAATACTTGCTGCATTCGGATGCACTAGAATAATAGACGCAAAGCTGAATTCAACGCACTTAGTATTGTTGTTGTGAATGTTCACAATGAGTAGGTTAACTCATGTGTACACCCTGAACAGGACGTTTAGTGTCAGGTTGCAGTAGCTTTCCTGACATCACGAGAGTGCTGACGAAGGTGGATTGCAAGCTTGGCTTCATCTGTGTGTCGCTCACTACTACGGGGATCACGCCGATCTAACACCTCATTAGCCAGACTACCAAGAAGAACAGCTCGTTTCCAGTGAGGGTCTTGGCCAGCATATTTTATCTGACCCTGACTAAAAGGTCTTATCAGTTTCCTTTCCCTGAACAGGCGTTAGTCTCCCTCCCCAAGATCTTAGTATAAAAGGTACACACACTAAACATTGGCCAACTTAGTATAAAAGGTACACACACTAAACATTGGCCAACTTAGTATAAAAGGTACACACACTAAACATTGGCCAACTTAGTATAAAAGGTACACACACTAAACATTGGCCAACTTAGTATAAAAGGTACACACACTAAACATTGGCCAACTTAGTGTAAAAGGTACACACACTAAACATTGGCCAACTTAGTATAAAAGGTACACACACTAAACATTGGCCAACTTAGTATAAAAGGTACACACACTAAACATTGGCCAACTTAGTATAAAAGGTACACACACTAAACATTGGCTAACTTAGTATAAAAAGGTACACACACTAAACATTGGCCAACTTAGTATGAAAGGTACACACGCTAAACATTATCAAACTTAGTGTAAAAGGTACACACACTAAACATTGGCCAACTTAGTATAAAAGGTACACACACTAAACATTGGCCAACTTAGTATAAAAGGTACACACACTAAACATTGGCCCAATGCCCAAAAAATCGGAATGTGAACAATCAAGTCTGATGGCATCTTTAAGGACAGTAACAAACTCCCTCAACTTCTTTCGTTATTCTTCAATCCTAAGTAAAGTGCCACAGTTCTGGTTTACGACATTCATTTGGGTTTTTGATAGATCTTCAGAAAGGTGTTTTAGGTCAGTCTCTTTGTTGCCTTTCCTGTGAGATCTGCTGAGTGATGCTTCTGGTAACTCCAGGTCCTGGCCGATCCAATTCCAGCGTAGGGCTGTTCGGAAAATGTGAATATTCTCTCGGTTGATGTAGCAGGTAAGCAATTATGTGCACCCACAAATTTATATATATATATGTATATAAATATGAATATATATATATATATATATATATATATATATATATATATATATTTATTTATTTATTTATTTATATATATATAAAATATAAATGTACGAGGCGTCAAGTTTACAACGTTGAAAACATGGTGGGTGTGATACGGAATCCATCCAGAGTTGATCAGCGAGCGAGGATTCGGTTTCTAACAGCTGAAGGACGTCGACCGGTTGACATTCATCACCGAATGGTGACAAAAGTGTGTCGAAGACAACAGTGAAGAACTGGACAACGATGTTTAAAGAAGGACGTGAGTTAACGAAAGATCTTACGAGAACAGGTCAGGAGCACATTGTTGCGTGGCAACCAAGCGTGTGAACTTAATCAAAAGACTTGTTAGTACAAATTGGGGAGCTGATAAACAAACTCTTCGGCAAATATACCTTGGTTATGTACGACCGGTAATGGACTACAGCCTTCCCATACAGACCACCGGGAGTACAAAGGGCATCTCATCTATTGACCGAACGAAGCTCTCAGACTTATTTGTTGGGGGATGAGATCGGCACCTATAGCGGCGTACGAGATATAGGCCAACGTGGAACCGCTGGATGTCGTGAGGGGGGAGGGAACTGACTGAGTCGGTGGAGAGATACAGGAGACAACAACATGGCAGTCCAAATAGGGTACAGATAGTCACTTGGAAGCAAAAGTGAAGACTGAAGTAATAGTCCCAACTGGATGTGGCAGAGGAGAAAAGCCATATTCATCATCTACCAGAGGAGAGAGAAACGGAGATTATGTTTGTTTTTTGACCAACCCTTTGGGAAAATCTTTGCCTGCATGCCATAAAAACACATCTGTCAGCAAAAGCAGCCACAAAGGAGACTACACCTAATATCCTGAAGACATGTGCCTTAGAGACAGTCCCTAGCTACCGAAAATCGGCAGTCCTGATCTATACGGATGGATCAGCATTCAAATCTACCTCTTTTGCAGGGTATGGTATATATATGAAATAACCAGATGGATATAATATACGAGTTTTGTGATTGATGCAGCGAAAGCCGTTCAAACAATGAAGCGGAAGCCGAGGCTATAAAAACAGCAGTTGAGATTTTGCACCAACATTTTGACTTGGGCGAATTGTTGCCGATGGATTTTTAAATTTTTAGTGAATCCAAGTCGGTTCTGGAGGCGCTGAAGTACACCCCATACAAAGAAAATGAGAGATTATTGGTGGGAAGGGCGAACAACAACATCATCACTGTCCACGGGATAAAAGACACCTTGTAATGGATCTCTGGACATAGTGGGCTACTAGGGAACGAGATGACCGACAGATTGGCAACAATGGGAGCCTCGAAACAACAATTGGATAGACCCTGTGGTGGCCACAAAGTAGAATTACTAAGAATAATGCTCGTGGGGTCTAAGTGGTCGACGGGAGCAGCGGGTCGCCGTGTCTTTGGCGAAATGTCACGGCCAAAAAGTAGCGATGACATAGATTGACTACATAGGGGAGGTCAAGGTCTCGTCTTTCGGTTCCGAACAGAACATACCAGAGTCCTTCGGCACTTACTCGCATCAATCCCCAGCACCTGCCCTTGTGTGGACATTGCTTTCATTCTGATGAAACAGTTCGACATCTACTCATTGAGTGCAAGGCGCTTGCGGACATGATGACAAGATTCTTACAAGCACTGCCGACAATTGCCAACACACTGTACGGAGGCAACTGTGGAGGACCTGTGTCTATATACGAATGGCATTGGGCTGCCAAGAGCTCAGTAGCTATGGAATAACAACAACAACATCGAAGCTATAAACCATGATTGGAACCACTATGCTGTTAGAGGTGTGAGTTCCTCCTTTGTCGTTTCTCATCTGCTAAAGTTTGGGTTTGATACAATTAAAGTTGAGCAACCATGCTGCTATCGTTCATGAAATGTTAGAATATATTCTATGGGAGATCGTAATTTCTTGGCCCAGGAACATGCGCGAAATCATATTGTCGCCGAAATGATTTCCTAGTCACAGCTCCCCATGCCAGTCAAAAAGTAGAAAGTAGTCAGTATGTATTCTCAACAATAAAGCTCCAATGACTAAAACCCCCCCCCCCCCCCCCCCCAACGAGAGACGACGCTCTAGCACAAGATGGCAATAATAAGGCACAATTTAATCATAGAGTACCATTCAGAGAGATCAAGAACATCATCAGAAATCATTATATACATCAATTGAGAGATGACATGAACATAAGTTGTAGAACCACACCCGATTTACCAAGCTCATCAAATCAAAAGAAACCAACAAACTACCTTATTTCGCCTGCGAATTGGTCACTGCAGATTACTAGAACATCTATACCGACTAAAGATCTCACACACCGATGAATGCCCATGTGGTACAGGGGGTCAGAATCTGAACACTTTCTACAGGAATGCCCACTCTACAATGAAATAAGATACTAGACATGACTAGACGGTGCGAAGCTGAGATAAGAAATGTGGAGCAGTGGCTCCGACCTGGTGAAGATTACAGACCTCTTCATGGCGACTAGCCTGCAGATATAGCATGACCAAAGATCCTAAATGCAAGGAAGAAAAAAGAAGATAAGGCCACCGGCCACGCTTGTTCCATTGAGCTCATATAGACATTGTTTAGTTTTTTTAACGTTGTGGATGAAGGTGACTACATCGTCATCAAACTTTAGGGGAGCGAGCCTTTCTCCGTCTATGTTGATGCCTTTATTTTACCAATTTTGTTTCTAAATAATTCCTTAAGAGACGCTTTGAAAAGTTTTAGGAAGATTGTTTTGCCCTGTCGAGCGCCAAGTCGGATTGGTATATTGATTGGCCGGTAGAAAAGAGTTTTATCGGTTAAGCAGTGTTTATTTATCTTCTGTATCACACATGAGCATACTTTTCTTCAATACCCTGATTTCTCAGGCCATGCAGCACACCAATTATTTCGGGATCAATATGCTGAGCAGGGCATATGTTCTTCTCGTGCCCTCTCCGTTGTCTAGTTCATTTTGTTAGGCTGCTCATCAGCTGAGCAGTTTCCCAACACCTGCCTGCTACGGTGGTTGACTTTCATCAAGTTGCTTCTCTCATCTGTTCACATTCTAACCTATTAAAATGGCGTACATAGATGGCAGCAAACAAGAACTGAAGTCAAAGAATGCTGTTAAGGAATGTTGTTAAGGACTGGTGTTAAGGAATGCTGTTAAGGAATGTTGTTAAGGAATGGTGTTAAGGAATGGTGTTAAGGACTGGTGTTAAGGAATGGTGTTAAGGAATGTTGTTAAAGACTGGTGTTAAGGAATGGCGTTAAGGATTGTTGTTACGAAATGTTGTTAAGGAATGTTGCCAAGGAATATTGTTAAAGAATTATGTTTGTAAATGATGTTCAGGAATGTCTTTAAGGATTGGTATTAAGGAATATTGTTAAGGAATTATGTTTGTAAAAGATGTTAAGGAATGTTGCTAAGGAATAATGCTACACAATCGTAGCTAAGGATTGAGGCGATGCCGAGTGGTTTGGAGTCCCGTCTTCTGGCCCAGTATACACAGTTTTAAAACCTCCATAAGCCAAATGTTTTTTTGCTAACGGAGGTATACTTCGTATTTTTATCGACGTTTAACCTTCAGTACCGTTGCAGATCCGCTCTATTTATTTCTCCCCTATACTCAAAACAACTCTCTGTTATCAGTGTCAGACATGGGCCCCGACCTACACACAAAAACGAAAGATCACAACATGTGAAATGAGATGTTTGCCTAATTCAGTCCGTGTCACAAAAATAGACATGCAATCAAAGACAAAAAGACAAATAATCAAATGTATATTTTTGCTATCTGGCAAACGAACTTGTTGACCTTGACTTTGCTGCCGATTTGGCGCTGCTGCGGTATAACTGTGAATATAGTTTAATGTAGATACATGTACAGTCATCTAATCTACATAGGTAAATCCAATATTGAACATAACAGAATAGGAGCGAACAATATTAGAAAGGTTGAAAAGGAAAGGGACCTGAGGGTTTTAATCGATCATACAGACACAGTGAGTGAGCAGGTCCATGTGGCAATGAAAAAGGTAAATGCAATTTTTAGGTTTGATAAAAAGAAATATTAAACATAGGAGCAAGGAAGTGATTGTCAAACTGTAAAAACATTACTTAGACCTAGGTTGGAGTACTGTGTACAGGTGTGGAGTTCTTATCATAGAGGGGATATAAACTTGCTGGAAAGAATACAAATAAGAGCGACACAACTGATAGTGAAATTACGGAATTATAGTAATGAGGAAAGACTCAGAAAAATTGTGTCCAGAAAAGAGAAGAATTCGAGATAATTTAATACAGATTTATAAGATAATCAACGGAAAAGATAACTTAGATTATTTTTTTTCAAAATACAGCCGCATACAAGGACAAGAGAGCACATCCACACATTAATTAAAGAAAAATCAAATTGGATACTAGAAAATATTTATTTAGCCAGAGAGTAACGAATGTTTGGAATGCATTGCCACGGTCAATTGAGGAGGCAGGATCAATTGATGCATTGAAGAATATATTGGATGGGCATAGTTATTTTTAGTTCAAGTGAATGTAAAAGAAACTGGTTGTATACAGACTCTGCAGTGTCTTCTATACCAGTATAAAGTTACGTTAAGTTGAAATGCAAATTAGAACAAGTATATTTGATGAGAGGTTACAGAACAACACACCCCCACCCCCTTTCCCCGAGATAATGAATTCAACTATAACGGCAAACAGATTGTCACGAGAGAGACACTCATACGTTTCTGTTCGCGTTCTGTCCTGCTTGTGCCTTTCAGTGTCAGCTTATGAAGAGGTTTCTTGATCGGGCCCTAGTATGTGCTTCGTAGACGGAAAGCTTTACTGCTGCTGTTATTTCTGCTTTCCATATTTTGCGTGGTCGGCTCTTGGCTTTGTATTCGCTGTATCTGAACAACATTGCTTTCTGAGGGATTCTAACTGGTGTTTGATATGTCACGTGATCGAACCATTTGGTTTGTTGTCTCTTTATGAAGTGTAGCACTGGTGTTGCACTTATTTGTCCTCTAATATCTTCGTTTTTGATTCTATCCATTCTTGTTACTCCGAGTATTCTGCGCAGGCATTTCATCTCTGTTGTTACAATTTTGTTATACCAGATCTAATATGAAATGTTTTGTAATATCCTGCGTTTGTTCTATCTGTAAATTGGCCATTTACATAAGACTTTTACATTGGTTGATTATATGTTTATTCACTCCATAGCCTTTTAATGTTGTTTACGGTTGTTGGTATATGTTTGTTCGATCGAATACCTTCTCTTGATTCTTGAAATCTTGAGGACATCGTTGGCTAGTGGTTAAGTGACACAGCTCACACCCAGAAGGTGCTGGATTCGATCCCCATCACAGCACCGGCCGTTACCCTGGGAAAGCAAACCCTTAGAAAATACAGGAGGAAGCAGACCCTTACATAAAATGAATGCTGAAGTCGGATGCACTTGGCCGATCGACGCAAAATAAAAACTACAGTGTAACGCACACCACCTTGGGGATTAGAGAAATAAGGCGAACTCAAACCAAAAAAAATCACCAAAAAAAAATCTACTCTAGCAACGTGAAGTATCTGATCGTACGCTATTGTTTTCTCTGCTAGTTGCCTGAGTGCGAAAATTGCATCTGAACAGCTCCTGTTTGTCCTAAATCCCATCAGTGCTACGCTAAGCTGGGGTTCTATGATTGGGTGTATTATTGTTTCTACACTCCTACAATATGTCGAATCATTGACATATTTTAATAACAATATAAACAGAGTAGGAGGTACATATAAACATATAAAAAAATGAGAATTCAAAATGCTAGAGGAGCTTTCACTGCATTCGACAAACACATGTAAATCAACAGAAATAAAATTCAGCATACAATAATAAATCTTCAGCTCCAATGTAAAGTCAGTTCCGTTGAATGGCTCTAAAACGTGGAGAACAATAAGAACTACAATGGAGAAGGTACAAGACTATCATAAATGGATTCCTGCGCAGAAAAGAGAGATTGAAACTTGTTAAGAACCAGACGGATATCAATGGAGAATGACGCTAGGAGAAGGCGTTGGTGTTAGATAGGACGCGCATTAATGAAACCAGCTAATAGCATTACAAGACTGTCTCTGCACTGGAAGCCACAAGGTAAGAGAAGTAGAGGCAGATTAAACAAACACGTAGAAGAGAGCTCGAAACAAACATAACAGAAACAGGGAAGACTCGAACGGAGCTGGAACAGATGACAGGACAGGAGGACTTGACGTGTATTTGTTTAAGACATATGCTCCACAGGGAGCTGAAACGTTTCGAGAATTGAGGATGATTTTCGTATCAACTCTGTTACTACTAGTGTCTGACACAGACCCTGGCCTATACGCATTAATGAATGATCACTACATGGGAAATGAGATGCTTGCGAAAAGCAGTCAGTGTTGCCAGAAAAGATGAGGATTTGAAAGAAATACGACAGAAAGTGGTAGCTAGATCACATCTGGGATATATTGCGAAACGACCAATTCAATGCTTTAGGTGAATGGAGAGATGACAGGAAGCAAACTGATTGGTTGAGAGAGGAATGGAATGATGCGCTGGTTGGTTGAAAGAAGAATGGATGGATGCACTGATTGGTGGTAAGAATAATGGATGAATGCACTGATTGGTTGAAAAAAGAATGGATGGATGTACTAATTGGTGGAGAGAGGAATGGATGGATGCACTGATAGGTGGAAGGAAGAATGGATAGATGCACTGATGGGTGGAGGGAAGAATGGATGGATGCACTGATGGGTCTAGGGAAGAATGGATGGATGCACTGATGGGTGAAGGGAAGAATGGATGGATGTACTGATTGATAGAGAGAAAAGCGGATGGATGCACTGATTGGTGGAGGAAGAAGTTATGAATGCACTGATTGATGGAGAGAAAAATGGATGGATGGATTCAATGATCAGTGGAGGAATCGCCAAATGAATTAATTCGCTTTGAGAGAAATGAATGGACTGAAACTTGGAAGAATTAATGAATTATTGAACTGATTTTCGCCGTAGTCACAGCACTAAAAAGCCAGAAAAATACTGAACTTAATGATTTAAGAGCAGCACTCTGTCAACTATGCCAGCAGTCCGCACCAAAAAGGGTAGTGGTGCAGTGGGTTCCACTTCGCACTGGCCTCAATAGACTGAGGTACCACCTATTCAACAAATTGAAGATAGGTGGCACTGACGAATGCCCGTGTGGTACCGGGAAAATGACCGCTGAGCGTTTGCTGCAAAACTGCCCAACATACGAGGATCAGAGCGTGCAGATGTGGCCATCACCAGTGGCAACACTAGACAAGCTCCATGGCAGTGTCGACAGCCTCAGGATGACCACTGCTTTTTTCGAAAAAATAAAGGTTGATGTCTGACTGCGTACGATGAAGAAGAAGAAGAAGAACTGATTTTCAGATGAATGGATGAAAATGAAATTAAAAATCACACGTTTGGATAATTACTGTAAGAATGGACAGTAAAATCAGACACACGGATATTTATTGGACGAATTGACAGAAGGCAAACGCTGTCCCCTACATGCTGTCTCCACTACTAAGACGCCCCAAGATTTCCCTCCAAACAAAAAATCAGATGATCAATAGTATCTTCATTCTAACCCTGTGCTACCAGTGCCAGACATGGGCATTGAATAAGGCACAGGAACGTAAGTTAGCAGCCTGCGAAATGCAGTGCCTACGAAAGGTCACTAACAACACCAGAAGAGACAGAATCACAAATACGAGTATTCGGGAGACGGTTGCAACAATTCCATGCCTATAGTACATCGAACAACAGAGAATGAATTGGTTTGACCACATTGTGATAATGCAACCAGACCATATTGTTCATGCAACCTTCTACTGGAGAACATCAGGAAGAAGGGCGAGAGGTAGACCGAGGAAAAGGTGGATAGACAGAGTAAACGAGACCTGCCGTAAAGTGGGGTCAAGGGTCACTCGGGCCACGAGAGAGGCGAAAGGCAAATACATACCACGACACTGGGCTACAATCCGGTAGAAAATGAGACGACACTGGGCTACAACCCGGTAGAAAATGAGACGACACTGGGCTACAACCCGGTAGAAAATGAGACGACACTGGGCTACAACCCGGTAGAAAATGAGACGACACTGGGCTACAACCCGGTAGAAAATGAGACGACACTGGGCTACAACTCGGTAGAAAATGAGACGACACTGGGCTACAACCCGGTAGAAAATGAGACGACACTGGGCTACAATCCGGTAGAAATGAGACGACACTGGGCTACAACCCGGTAGAAAATGAGACGACACTGGGCTACAACCCGGTAGAAAATGAGACGACACTGGGCTACAACTCGGTAGAAAATGAAACGACACTGGGCTACAACCCGGTAGAAAATGAGACGACACTGGGCTACAAGCCGGTAGAAAATGAGACGACACTGGGCTACAACCCGGTAGAAAATGAGACGACACTGGGCTACAACCCGGTAGAAAATGAGACGACACTTCGCTACAACCCGGTAGAAAATGAGACGACACTGGGCTACAACCCGGTAGAAAATGAGACGACACTGGGCTACAACCCGGTAGAAAATGAGACGACACTGGGCTACAACCCGGTAGAAAATGAGAAAACAAAAGAAGAAGAAGAAGAATACTGACAGTAAATTCAGATGCCTGGATAATTATTGAACGAAATTGACAGCAAAATCATACGTGTAGACATTCTTTTGGGTGAATTGAGAATAAAATCAGACGCATTGAAAATTTTAAAATATATTTTTTTTTTAAACAAAATAACAGAAGCATACAGAAAGAACACACCAATGAGAAATAACAAGTAGAAAGAAAATATCGATTCTGGAATAAAGAAGCATTGTTGTTGTTCGACCATCACGGGTGATGAAAACCTCTCTTTCTCTCTCTCTCACTCTTTCTCTCTCATTCTCTCTCTCACTCTCTCGCTCTGTTTCTCTCTCACACACTCTCTCGCTCTGTCTCTCTCTTACTCTCTCTCTCTGTATCTTTTTCACTCTCTTTCTCTCACTCTCTGTCTGCCTGTCTCTCACTATCTCTTCCACTCTCTCTATCTCTCCCTCTCTCTCTCTCTCTCTCTCTCTCTCACTCTTAGTCTTAGTCGACCTGTACTTCCACAGGTGCGTAAGCACTGACATAAGCTGGATCTAGCCGGGCATAGGATGTCCTGCTTAACTGGCTAGGCTCGAGCAGCTTATTACTCCGCTACGGAGCGTGGTTAACCGATGTGCGAGTCCATCTTATTATAGACTCAAACGCTAGAGCAAAGTACACCCGCAGCCCGTTAGGCGCCATCTATCCTGCTGCTAACAAACCACTTAACCATGGCCGGTGTTGTGGCATATCACACAGTTAGTCGCTTCTTACGACATGCTCTTCTTGTCGTGGCCATACACAAACACCACGGAGGACCACTATGAATCTCTCTCTCTCTCCCTCTCACTCTCTCTATTTCTCGACCTCCCTGTCACACTCTCTGTCTCTGTCTTCTTATCACTATATCTATTTCTTTCTAGCTCCCTCTCACTATCCCTCTCACTCTCTGTCTCTGTCTTCTTTTCACTATATCTATTTCTTTCTAGCTCCCTCTCACTATCCCTCTCACTCTCTGTCTTCTTTTCACTATATCTATTTCTTTCCAGCTCCCTCTCACTATCCCTCTCACTCTCTGTCTTCTTTTCACTATATCTATTTCTTTCTAGCTCCCTCTCACTATTCCTCTCACTCTCTGTCTTCTTTTCACTATATCTATTTCTTTCTAGCTCCCTCTCACTATCCCTCTGTCTCTGTCTTCTTATCACTATATCTATTTCTTTCTAGCTCCCTCTCACTATCCCTCTCACTCTCTGTCTCTGTCTTCTTTTCACTATATCTATTTCTTTCTAGCTCACTATCCCTCTCACTCTCTGTCTTCTTTTCACTATATCTATTTCTTTCCAGCTCCCTCTCACTATCCCTCTCACTCTCTGTCTTCTTTTCACTATATCTATTTCTTTCTAGCTCCCTCTCACTATTCCTCTCACTCTCTGTCTTCTTTTCACTATATCTATTTCTTTCTAGCTCCCTCTCACTATCCCTCTCTCTCTGTCTCTGTCTTCTTTTCACTATATCTATTTCTTTCTAGCTCCCTCTCACTATCCCTCTCTCTCTGTCTCTGTCTTCTTTTCACTATATCTATTTCTTTCTAGCTCCCTCTCACTATCTCTCTCACTCTCTTTCTCCCTTTCTATCTACTTCTCACTATATGCCCATCTAATTCTCTATATCCTTCTCACTCTTTCTCTATCTCTCTCTCTCCCTCACTAACTCTCTTTCTCATTCGCCCTCTCTCTCTCTCTCTCTCTCTCTCTCTCTTCAGTCATTAGGAAAATGTTATGTCAGTCTATGCACATGGCGGTTCTTAACGAACCAATTGCGGATCTCCAAAAGATCTTGAACTGTGCAAACAAGGAATGTTCACTTCATGATAGTACTAAAGTGAGCAGGGCGCCGAATGTGTAACCGAGACCCGAATTGGGAGCACATAATCTAAACACTGTAACCTGTCAGGTAAGACACGATTCCGTCCTTTAGATAAACACTTAAACCTGTGTCGTATTTCATGGTCTAGTTCACACGTCTGAACTTCGCGAGATTGGCACCTTTCGACCAAGCTGCAAACAGTGTCGGTTTTAGTGTGTACAATATAGACGCGACTATAATGAACTAAAACACAGCATGGGATCGATGCCCAACTCACTCACACGCTGAGTGGTGCCCATACGACCACTTGCGGTTATGGGAAAGGCACGACACACAAACTAACATCATGTTCATACCTCTATTGTATGTGTTCTTATCTTCTTCTATGAATCGGTAGCTCATATCTTTGTTGTTCGTTACCCCTAATGAAAGCCTTTTGGTCGTAACGTAGATTTCGTTTCTGATTTTGTCTTACCACAGTATCTCACCATACCTATGAATTCTTTTTTACGCTAAAGAACGTATTGTAAATTTATCTTGTCAAATAGGTGAGGAAGACTAACGTCTGGTGAGGCAAAATATACTGATCAGACATGATAGGGTCAGGCAAAACATACTGGCCAAGACCGCCACCTCGGCTTCCTAGTAGCCCTACATGGAAACGGGCTGTTTTCATGGCAGCCTGGCTAATAGGGTGATGGATCGACGTAATCCCCATAGTAGTGAGTGACACGCAAATGAAGCAAAGCACAGCACAACTGCCTGGAGGACCCCGGTCCACCTTCATTAGTACGCTGGGAATGGGAGGAAAGCTACTGCAACCCACCACTTAACGCCCTTTTCAAGCCGCACCAAAGAGTAACCTACTCATTGTGGGCATTCTCAAACAACAACAACCTTGTCAAATCATCGTTATTGACACGTTCCAGCTGTAAATTGGTACTTGGCTTATTATTTGGGAAGAAAAGGCAGCTATCTGGTACAAAGAATTAGAGGTGACATTACAGGTTTATAAGATAATCAATGGAACGGATACATTCGATTATAACAAGTTTTTTTCCAAATATAACCACCTACAAGAACAAGACGGCATATCTACAAATTAACGAAATAAAGATTAAGATTAGATATGAGGAAATATGTTATCCAGTCAGAGAGTGGTGAAGTAGTGGAGGCAGGGACAATTAATGCATTTAATAATAGATTGGATGCACTTAGCTTTTAGAGCAAGGAAATGTAAGCGAAACTAGTTGTATCCAGACTCTTCACAGTCTTCTAAAGCAGTATAAATAAACAGAAATGAAATGCCTGCAAAAAATATAGGTTGTGTGTTACAAGGAGAGACATCAAAAACGATGACATCAGGTGACTGGTGGGAACAACACCAGTGTTAGACTACATCAAAAGACAGCAACTGCAATGCTTTATTCACGTAACAAGCTAACCCCCACACATCACCCCCCCCCCCACACATCACCCCCACCACCCCCTCCATCAAGCATTTCTATTTAGACACAGTGGACTCAAGGTCTAAAGCCGACCACGAAAAAGTAGGCATACTGAAATATCTGAGGCGGTGAACGCCACTGTGCATGAGGCACACAGTAGGGCTCGTTCTAAAGATCTCTTCATAACCTGACGTTGAAAGGCAAAACAGGATACGCTAAAAGAATAAGAAGAAGACAGCAAGGAAGGTGTACCACCGAATCTAATAAAAAAAACGGAGGCTTAGTGCAATGAAGTCTCCAACACATCATCCCTGACAGCAGTGTATGCCATTGAAATACCTTTACCTGTTATCATATAGCGAGTAGACTTTTTCTCCTTTTTGCTATTTTTCAGATGCAAACCAACATTCTCCGCTTGTGAGCCCTGCAGCTACAGGTGACAACAGCCAGGGTGCCATTAACGTACGCCTGAGACCAACACCTGGAAAGTTCGGGAATATCTATGCAGAAGGTACGTTACATAAGCTCTTGATGTGCTGGGAAGTTGAGCGTTTGATTAGCATATTGGAAGTGCTGCTTACCTAGCTCGGTAAAGATACTGCGTTCTGCTTCTTCCTGCGTTTTGGACATTTAAAAAAGCCAATGTTTTTGTGGGTTTTCTTTTTCGTTTGCCTTATTTCTCTATTCCCTAAGGCGTGTACGTTGCACTATGTTTTTTTTAAAAATTGTGCACCTGTTGGTCTAGTGCATCCGACTTCGGCATTCATTTTATGTAAGGATCTGCTTCCTCCTGCATTTTCTAAGGGTTTGCTTTCCCGGGGTAATGGCCGGTGCTGTGATAAGGAGCGTATCCAGCACCTTCGGCTTGTGAGCCATGTCACTTAGCCACCAGAGGGGACGGTGTGGGCTAGTGGTTAAGTGCCATGGCTCACAACCAGAAGGTGCTGGGTTCGTTCCCGATCACAGCACCGGCCGTTTAACCGGGGAAGCAAACCCTTAGAAAATGCAGGAGGAAGCAGACTCTTACATGAAATGCATGCTGAAGTCGGATGCACTGGGCCGACAGTTGCAAAATAAAAACCCCAGTGCAACGCACACCCGCCATGGGGAATAGAGAAATAAGGCGAACGCAAAAAAAACAAAAACAAACTTAGCCACCAATATTTATTATTATTGTTCACCCACCGCATCAGACATGAGGTGAGTATAATAGTATGGACAAGAATTTGCTCAGACATTTCCTCGGACATGAGCTGAGTGTAATAGCATGGACAAGAATTGTTCACATACCGTCTCAGACATGGACTGGGTAAAATCACGTGGACAAGAATTGCTCAGACACCGCCTCGGACTGGGATTGGTAAAATAACGTGGACAAGAATTGCTCGGACACCGCCTGGGACATGAGTTGGGTAAAATAACGTGGACAAGAATTTGCTCAGACACCGCCTCGGACAAGGGCTGGGTACAATAGCATGGATAAGAATTGCTCACACACCGCATCAGAACATGTGAACCGTATAATAACATGGACACGAATAGCTCGCAACATAGGTGTGTTATAATTACATCGTCAATAATTTCTTAGACACCGTATTGGAACAAAAACAAGACCGAAACTTATGTTACGACCAAAATGCCGACATCAGCTACGAATAACACAAATAATAAAAACACGAAATCATGAAAATAAGGATGAACATAGAATGATGCTTTTCTCATGATGCCAGGGACTGGTTACCATGGTAACCTCATCATGTGAAACAGAATGCGACAGTAATCATTTATACATTGGTATCTACGTGTTTTGATCCAGGGCTATGATATCTATGATATAAAAGAAAGAGCGAGTGAAGAAAAGGAAGAAAGAAATGATGAAGAGAGCGAAGGAAATGAACAGATATAGAAGAAGAAGGGGAAGGAGAAGAAGAAGAAGTATTTATAATAAACAAATGAAGAAGCAGCTAAGGCTAAAGTTGAAAGATAAGAAGAAGACCACAACAAGAAAGGGAAGATAAAGGGGAAGAAGAAGAAAGTAGCAATAAATTACAAAAGAAGATACAAGTAAACAAAGAAGAACAGAATGATGATCATGATGATGTATAGGAATAAAGGAAGAAGAATATTAAATAGGAGATGAAAATGATGATGACACACAAGAAGAAAAGGTTGACGATATTAAATTAGGGGAAGAAATTAAAGAAGAAAAAGTAGCAGACAGAGAAATATAAGGAGAAAGAGAAGAGAAAGATGATGATTGTAATGATAATGATAATTATTATGATGATAATGGTAATGTAGACGGAGAAGAATTAGGAGGAGAAAAATCGAAGGAAAAAGTTGAAGAAAAAGAAGAAGGGATTCAAGTAGTAGTAGTAGTAGTAGTAGTAGTAGTAGTTATAGCAACAGAAGCAATAGTAGTATCAGAAGTAGTAGTAATATCAGTAGTAGTAGTAGTAGTAGTAGTAGTTATAGCAACAGAAGCAATAGTAGTATCAGAAGTAGTAGTAATATCAGTAGTAGTAGTAGTAGTAGTTATAGCAACAGAAGCAATAGTAGTATCAGAAGTAGTAGTAATATCAGTAGTAGTAGTAGTAGTAGTTATAGCAGCAGAAGCAATAGTAGTATTAGAAGTAGTAGTAATATCAGTAGTAGTAGTAGTAGTAGTTATAGCAGCAGAAGCAATAGTAGTATTAGAAGTAGTAGTAATATCAGTAGTAGTAGTAGTAGTAGTTATAGCAGCAGAAGCAATAGTAGTATTAGAAGTAGTAGTAATATCAGTAGTAGTAGTAGTAGTAGTTATAGCAGCAGAAGCAATAGTAGTATTAGAAGTAGTAGTAATATTAGTAGTAGTAGTAGTAGTAGTTATAGCAGCAGAAGCAATAGTAGTATTAGAAGTAGTAGTAATATCAGTAGTAGTAGTAGTAGTAGTTATAGCAGCAGAAGCAATAGTAGTATTAGAAGTAGTAGTAATATCAGTAGTAGTAGTAGTAGTAGTAGTTATAGCAGCAGAAGCAATAGTAGTATTAGAAGTAGTAGTAATATCAGTAGTAGTAGTAGTAGTAGTAGTTATAGCAGCAGAAGCAATAGTAGTATTAGAAGTAGTAGTAATATCAGTAGTAGTAGTAGTAGTAGTTATAGCAGCAGAAGCAATAGTAGTATTAGAAGTAGTAGTAATATCAGTAGTAGTAGTAGTAGTAGTTATAGCAGCAGAAGCAATAGTAGTATTAGAAGTAGTAGTATATCAGTAGTAGTAGTAGTAGTAGTTATAGCAGCAGAAGCAATAGTAGTATTAGAAGTAGTAGTAATATCAGTAGTAGTAGTAGTAGTAGTTATAGCAGCAGAAGCAATAGTAGTATTAGAAGTAGTAGTAATATCAGTAGTAGTAGTAGTAGTAGTTATAGCAGCAGAAGCAATAGTAGTATTAGAAGTAGTAGTAATATCAGTAGTAGTAGTAGTAGTAGTTATAGCAGCAGAAGCAATAGTAGTATTAGAAGTAGTAGTAATATCAGTAGTAGTAGTAGTAGTAGTAGTTATAGCAACAGAAGCAATAGTAGTATTAGAAGTAGTAGTAATATCAGTAGTAGTAGTAGTAGTAGTAGTTATAGCAGCAGAAGCAATAGTAGTATTAGAAGTAGTAGTAATATCAGTAGTAGTAGTAGTAGTAGTTATAGCAGCAGAAGCAATAGTAGTATTAGAAGTAGTAGTAATATCAGTAGTAGTAGTTGTAGTAGTTATAGCAGCAGAAGCAATAGTAGTATTAGAAGTAGTAGTAATATCAGTAGTAGTAGTAGTAGTAGTTATAGCAGCAGAAGCAATAGTAGTATTAGAAGTAGTAGTAATATCAGTAGTAGTAGTAGTAGTAGTTAAAGCAGCAGAAGCAATAGTAGTATTAGAAGTAGTAGTAATATCAGTAGTAGAATTAGTATCAGTATTAGCAAATGTAGTGGAAGTAGTAGTAGTAGTAATTGTAGTAATAGCAGTAGTAGTAGCAGTTGTAGTAGTAGCAGTGCCTGATGTAGTAGTAGCAGTAGTAATACTAGTAGTAGTAATATAAGAAGAAGAAGAAGAAGAAAAAACAGAAGAAATAGAAAGAAACAAGAAAAGAAGAAGAAGAAGAAGATAAGAAAAAAGAAGAAGAGAAAGATAACTATAGCAATAATAACAGGATAGTAAAGTAGAAATAGAAGAAGAAGAAGAAGAAGAAGAGGAAGGAGATAATACTAATAACAAGACAATTAAGTAGAAGAAGAAGGAGAAGAAGAAGAAAATAAAAATATGAAGAAGGGGAAGAAAATGAAAATAATAAGAAAAAGAAGGTTATGAAAATGAAAAGAATTGAAGAAGAAGAAAAGAGAAATAAAAAGATGATGATGAAGAAGAAGAGAGACAAAATAGAAGAGAAGAAGAAGTAGTAGGAGATGAAGATATGAAGAAGAGGAGGAGGAGGTAGAAAAAGAAGAATAGAAGGAAGAAGAAAAGGAAGAAGAAGAAGACAATTAATATAAATAACAAGAATAACAAGATATTTATTACATGAAATTGGAATTAATCTTTTTTGTTAATGTATTGGTCGGGTTTGGTTCCACAGACGAGACAACTCTACCACCGCCACCTCCTCTCGACGACTTAGACGAGTTGCCTCCCCCGCCACCTCCGCCAGAATTGCTGTGTGACGACCCACCTCCTAGCCTGAGTTTCGATCCTGCCTCCCACCACCTTCACCAGCCTCACCTACAGGCAGGTGAGGGAGATTCCACTCAGATTGGTCATCGTTTGCCCGACCAGGCGCAGTGGAACCGACAGCCTTCTAGCCCTACTGTTAAATCTCAGAATCCTGGTAGTAGTTCTAGCAGCAAGTCGGGAATCAGTGGGAGCGGCACAATTTTGGAGGCTAATTCTAGTTTTGGTATGTTGATATTGTTGTTGTCGTTGTTCGTGGCTACTTGTGCTCCGTTGTGTTAATTCTTGACAACGTGTCTTTAGTTCAATTCAAGTTAAAGTCAATGGCTTTATATATAAGAAAGAGGAAAGGGGCCTATGGGTTATAATAGGTAGCAGTGAAAGAGATAGGTATGATAAAAAGAAATATTAAACATAGGATCAATGAAGTGATAGTCAAACTGTAAAAAGCATTAGTTAGACCTAGATTGGAGTACTGTGCACATTTGTGGAGTCCTTATCGATGAGGAGATATAAACATGCTGGAAAGGATACAAAAAAGAGTGACACAACTGATAGTGGGATTCCAGAAT
The DNA here is from genome assembly GCA_036924085.1 of Ariolimax columbianus. Taxonomy (NCBI): domain Eukaryota; kingdom Metazoa; phylum Mollusca; class Gastropoda; order Stylommatophora; family Arionidae; genus Ariolimax; species Ariolimax columbianus. The sequence goes on from JAVGWX010000002.1 coordinate 73,246,259, forward strand.
TACAGTTATGAGGAAAGACTCAGAAAAACCGGCCTACGGTGTCTAGAAAAAAGAAGAATTTGAAGTGACTTAATACAGGTTTATAAGATAATCAACAGAAAGGATAAATTAGACTATAACACGTTTTTCAAAGTACAGCTGCCTACAAGAACAACAGGGCAGTTATAAATTAAGTAAACAAAGGTCCAGATTAGATAGGGAGTCAGAGAGTGGTGATTGCGTGAATGCATTGCCACAGGAAATAGTGGGTGGCAGGATCAGACAAGGCATTCAATAATAGATAGTTATTTTTAGTTCAAGTGAAGTAGAAGAAGCTGGTTGTATACAAATTCTGGACAATCTTCTAAACCAGTATAAACAAGTTAAGTAAAGTTGACAGTCGTCTACACAACGAAGGTTGGCTGCAATGGACCTCCAATATCCATTGTATCTTGCCTTGATGGTACACTCTGCCAGACTAACATAAGTCCTTTTCCATCTTTCGATTTTGCTCTCTCACTTATCGTGTTGCCCGCCGCTTGTCAGCCGACCTTCAACCTTCCCTTCCAATTCTGTTTTCAATAAAGTATCGTTTTTTAATCAATCTATCTTTCTTCATTTCACTTATGTCGTTAGACGTCGTGGGGAGGTGTGACCTCCTTTCTTTCATATTTTGTTTGGGCAGGTGAAAATCCACTGGTGACTTGCCAGGTCAATACCAGCATCTGTTATCATATACGATCGCCTATTTTTGGTTCTGGTGGAGGTGGAAGCGTAAATTAGAGCAAGACAGACCAGCAGCCGTTGTTTTATATGTCTAAATATTTGACTTGCCTAATTTTAATGTCTGTCAAAAGTTATATATCCATGCCAACTCTTAGCAGGAAGTCGGAATTTGTTTCTCTTTCCACGATAATTTTTGTTTCTCTTTCAATGCGACACCGTCTTCTGTATAACTACATTTCGAGGGCTTTTACTTTGTTTTCCAACTGTTTGTTTATAGTCCCTGTTTCTGCACCTCCAGTATACATCCATTAAAACAAAAATCCGCATCTAAAATCCTGCTTTACGGCTCTAAAACCTGGACAATACTCAAACATGACATGTCAAAATTGTATGTCTTCCCCACGCGCAAGCAGCGGCGTGTTCTGGGCATCTGATGACATGACTACATCTTCAACGTGGAGGTCTCTGTTAAAGCATACCTCCCAATTCCAGAAACAATTGACCGCCGTTGAAATTGTTTGTTCGGTCATGTTGTACGACTGGGCCAGGAGAACTCGGCCCACAAAATACTACACAAGTCGTTCCTCATCGCCAAAAGTCTGTCCCCTGACGGGCTGGAAGCGCAGAACAGGTGGTCCCCGCACAGTATGACTCCATGAGATAACAACCTCCACCTCCGCCGTGGACGAGGCTTGGAACCAGGTCACAGCTGTGGGTCATGTATGTAGCCAACAAACACAACGGGCCTCAGACGCCTAAGCGAACATAATTATTATTCTAACATCCCGATGCGTGCATGAAATGGTAAACACCTGTCCGCCTGGCTGTAGTGCAATACGAAGCTTCTCAGTAAGCTCAATGCAATGAAGATGACAGTGTCGATCGCCACATCGTTCACCAGACTGCAATGACAGCTTGTTTTTAGCATCACCAACGAGGAATCTTCTTCTTTTTCTCCGTTCGTTCTCAAACTCCAGCTCCTAGCCCCGAAAATGGCTATGAAAGTAGCCGGATGTTGTTCGGAGAAAGGAATTCGTTGTGTCGTAGTTTACAGCTTGACTGCGATATTTGTACCTTTCGGCCCGACACATCCGACATCATCAGGCATTTGTTAAATACCCAATTAGCCTTCTCTATTCGATCCCTTCTCTTTAGCCAGTCTGCTCTGTTGCAGCATGTTATCCAGGAACACCGCGTGGAGGTGTATAAGGGTATTGGCAGCTCTGGTTAGCTGGCTCTGACACAAGCAGCCAACTTTGGGTGACCACTGCTGCTCATGCACCCCTGATCACTCTAAGCTCTCTGGATAAATTACTAAAAATCTAGTTTTCTGTTCGTTTGATCGAATGACTGACTGACTATGGCCAACTGATGGTCAGATGGTCATGAATTGACTGATTGATTCGCCTTATCGCATAGTCTCACAACTTTGTTCTTGTTGGGGAAGGGAAAAAGAGAGGGTATTAAAGATTTGGCTTTCTGGATTCTACTGGCGAAGGCACGCCATTTTTCACGCCAGACCGTAGACCTTTGGGCGGTATACTTCTTCTTTTGTCTTGCAGCTCTTGCCAGAGGCGTCGCAGAGAGACGGATGGGTAGATTTCTTGTTATCGCCAGGTGGGAAGCTTGTGTTGTGGGAAGGTGTGACTTCCTGAGTGTGTCAGAGACACCCTCGATCCACAGACGTCGAAGTCATTCCGTTGCACATGGACCGTAGATCTGCATATGAAATGCTCTCGCTGCATGCTAGTCAAAATGCATTCTGACTAAATGACCAACCAACTATTTTTTGGACGTCAATGTAGGCCCTAACTGGGTATGTCCCCATTATCTGCCTCTGCGTAGTGTTGCGGATTTGGTCACTGATCGTCTTTCCGGAGGCGCTTCTCACACAGCGCATGTCCCAGCTCTGGTTCTGACTCTTATGTGTTTCTAGTAAGAACCAAGTTTGACATTGGTAACACAATATAAGAATAAACAGTGCATTTATCACCTACCTCTTAGTTGAAAGAAGAACTTTAGGTTGTTTAAAAATCGGTTAAATGTGACATTTGACACGTATCCCTCTTAATTCTATGTGCGATATTTGTGCCCACTCTGCCGACATCAGTGAACATACTTTGGGCGAAATGATGACCTATTGGCCAGTGTACGGATGTATGTGTGTATCTGTTTGTATTGTGGGCGTACTGGCCAGTGTATGGATGTATGTGTGTATATGTTTGTATTGTGGACGTATTGGACAGTGTATGGATGCGTGTTTGTATTGTGGACGTATTGGACAGTGTATGGATGCGTGTTTGTATTGTGGACGTATTGGACAGTGTATGGATGCGTGTTTGTGTCTGTTTCTAATGTGTTCTACTTTAGCAGTTTTAACAGCACCATAGTTTTACGAATCCTCTCTGTACGTGGAGAAAAAGGGCTGATATTCCCCTTGCCGAAGTTCGCTGAGAGAATTTATAGAGCTGTTACGTGGTTGCATAGCAATATCGGTGACTTTTGACCGATGATTTGGCTTGATTTATTACACCTGTTTTTGATTTTGGTGTCGTCTATGCCATCTGTTGAAATTATATTATCTAGGTACGTGAAATTTTTTACTTGTTGGGTTTATGAATATTGCTGTTTCTATTTCTTTTCTTGCAATCGTCATAACTTGAGTTGTTTCTATGTTGATCTTCATACAGTAAGATGTACAGGCTTAATTAAGATTGTTGACATGTTTCTGCAGTTGTTTTTCTGAGGTTGCTATGCTTGGTCATCAGAAAAGAGAAGTTAATTTAGTGATCACTGGGGTTGTTTCCCTTTACTAATGTCACTTGTTTACAAAGTGTATTTGTTTATATGTGATAAACAGTAACGGAGTAATATATAGAAAGCAAATACATCCTATCAGCTCTCACCCTTATAATACACAAACACATGCCAGTAGCGACAAAGAGTAAGCTGATAACAATTATTTTTTTATACCAACTCTCTGCTAACAGTGTCAGACATGAACTCTCACAAAAGCACAATAAAGAAAAAGCATGGTATGTAAAATGAGGTGTTTGAGAAAGGCTGTTAGGGTCACAAGGTTGGACGGGGTACGAAACGAAGAAATCGGACAGAAAGTGGATGCAACACCGTGCATGGAATTCGTGAAATGGCAGAGAATAAAATGGTTTGCGCACACCTGATAAGAATGCAACCCGAGTTGACAGCTGCGAGAATCTATAACACCAGACAACGGGATTGCAGAACAAGCGGGAGACCAAGAAAGAGATATATATATGGTGTTAATGAGACACCGATGAAACGTGGAATGACAACGACATCGGCGACACATCCAGCACAAGAAAGAAAACTACTACTCCCCACGTCATCAACATCACAAATGGATTGTTGTTGTTCGTTGTCCCATAATGAGTAGGTTAACTCTTTCGTGCGCCCTGAAAAAGCCGTTAAGTGGTAGGTTGTAGTAGCTTTCATACATCCCGAGCATGCTGATGAAGGTAGACCGCATTCCCCCTGGCGGTTATGTTATACTTGGCTTAATCTGCGCGACGCGCACTACAACGGGGATCACATCGATCCACATCTCGTCAGCCAGACTGCCTCGAAAACAACCTGTTTCCATGGAACGCTACATGGAAGAGAGATAGTGGTCTTGGTCCGTATATAAACGATGTTGAACATCATTATCAGTATTCTTGCTTTTCGTCATTTAAAAAAAATATTCACCTGCTGGTGCGCCTGGAGGGCAGTGCTGTCAGTTCTACTAAACACATTTATAATAATATAACAATACACCACGTGCATTCGTAAAAAAACCTAGAAAAAAACAAGACTTAAATGTTATTTAACAAGTAACGATTGTCATATATTTAGCTATACGCCCCTGCATGTAACTTCCAGTACAATTGACAGATGTGTATGTTAAAAGCTGTCAGTGTTGATGCCTTATCGTATATTTGTATGTGTATTTTTGTAAAGCTATGGATTGCGAAATTGTAAATCAACGTGCACGAATTTTGGAGCCGATAATTTGCTCTGTACTTCTCACGCTGTCAGGCTGGTACGATATCTTGAAGCCTAGGGAGAGATGCATGCAAGCAAAATGGGTTGGGGGTGGGTCGGGGGAAGACCTACTTATCTTACGTACCCTCAAGGGCAAAAACGCACACGCGCTCCCAACAAAACGCGAGGCAGTTTGCGAAGGATTGGATCATTTTGGTTTTTGGTGGATTATGGATTATGTTTGGAGGCATTGCAAGAAACGCACGTTGTGTGACGCTTACGTGTCAAAGTGCGTGTGGTGATTGTGTGATTGTGCGTGCATACGCGTATGTGTGTGTGTGTGTGCATATGCATATGTGCGTGTTACGTGTTTATACGTGCTTACGTATGTGTGTATATGTTTGTGCGTGCATACATATGTATGTGTGTATGTGTATGAGAGCAAACGAATGTGTGCTTGTGCATGAAAACGTATGTGTGTGCTTGTACGTGCATACATATATGTGTGTGAGTGTTTGTGCGTGCATGCTTATGCTTTTTGTGTGTGTGAGAGTGTTTGTTCGTGCATGCATATGCTTTTGTGTGTGTGTAAGTGTTTGTTCGTGCATGCATATGCTTTTGTGTGTGTGTGAGTGCATGCATATGCTTTTGTGTGTGTGTAAGTGTTTGTTCGTGCATGCATATGCTTTTGTGTGTGTGTAAGTGTTTGTTCGTGCATGCATATGCTTTTGTGTGTGTGTAAGTGTTTGTTCGTGCATGCATATGCTTTTGTGTGTGTGTAAGTGTTTGTTCGTGCATGCATATGCTTTTGTGTGTGTGTAAGTGTTTGTTCGTGCATGCATATGCTTTTGTGTGTGTGTAAGTGTTTGTTCGTGCATGCATATGCTTTTGTGTGTGTGTAAGTGCATGCATATGCTTTTGTGTGTGTGTGAGTGCAAACGAATGTGTGTGTGTGTGTGTGTCCATACGTATGTGTGTGTGTGTGTCCATACGTATGTGTGTGGTTCGTGTGTGCGTGTGCATACGTGTGGTGTGTGTGTGTGTGTGTGTGTGTGCATACGTATGTGTGTGAGTGCTTGTGCGGGCATGCATTTACTTTTGTGTGTGTGGGGGGGGGGAGAGGGGATTCCGTGGCGAAGTGGTTACGCCGTCGGCCTCGTGATCAGGTAGTGTGGGTTCTACTCCGGACTCCGCCGTCTTTTTCACGGGTGCTTGATGCGGTGTCCCCTGCATCTCGTAGTCGCCCCCTAGTCGTCTTGTCCTTGACTTGCCACTGGGGTCGGGCGGCACGAGACGAGAGAGTGAGGATAAAAGTAGCGCAGTTAATCTTTACTAAAAATAACGCTAGCAAAATAAATTATGCCATCATCGTCTTCAATGAACGGAGGCCTTTGTCTTTTGTGTGTGTGTGTGTGTGTGTGTGAGTGCAAACGTATGTGTGTATGTGCGCGTGCATACATATATGTGTGTGCATACATATGTGTGTGTGTGTTTGTCTGTGCATACCAATGCGCGTGCTGTGTGTGTGTGTTTGTGCATGCATACATGTATGTGCGTGTGTTTCAATGGTTCTCTGTGTGTGTTACTTTGTGTATTTGCGTTTTTAAGTGAATGTGTGTGTCTGTGGATTAATGTGAGTTCGTGCATATGTGTATCATATTCTGAGTGCGCGTGTCTGTGTGCAGGTATATCTGTGTTTGTGTGTGTATTTGTATGTGTGTGCGTGAATGGGATTGTCGTTGTGAGGTCGTATAAATTTACTAAAAATGTATACCTGGACAGAAACGAAAACAAATAAAAAAATCTTTGAAAAATTTAGGGGCGCGAAGAGGAGTAATGGACGAAATCAGAGCCAGGCAATTAAGATATTTTTTCGTCATGTCATAAAACATTGACCTAGCTGAAAACGTCTTCGTCACTCGTTCTTAATCTCCCGCTACCAAGCCCTGAACATGTTCAATCTCCCGCTACCAAGCCCTGAACGTTTTCAATCTACCGATACCAAGCCCTGGACGTTCTTAATCTCCCGATACCAAGCCCTGGACGTTCTCAATCTCCCGCTACCAAGCCCTGAACATGTTCAATCTCCTTCTACCAAGCCCTGAACATGTTCAATCTCCCGCTACCAAGCCCTGAACATGTTCAATCTCCCGATTCCAAGCCCTGAACGTTCTCAATCTCCCGCTACCAAGCCCTGAACATGTTCAATCTCCCGATACCAAGCCCTGAACGTTCTCAACCTCCCGATACCAAGCCCTGAACGTTCTCAATCTCCCGATACCAAGCCCTGAACGTTCTCAACCTCCGACTTCCAAGCCCCGAAAAACGCTTTACAAGAAACCAGATGGATTCTGGAGAACGGAATACTGCGTTTTTTCGTAGTTTACAACAACTGCGATATTTGCACCTTTCTGTCCGACACATCCTTCTTGAGCATGGCATTATTGGGTACCTGTTAGCCTTCCTTCTTCGATCCCTTCTCCTTAGCCAGTTAGCCCTCTTGCAGCTATTATACTGGACCACGACGTGGAGGTGTAGAAGGGTATTGGCAGTTCTGGGCCGATGACCATGACGCTAGCAGTCAGCTTTGGGTCCCTGACCACTGCAGCTCATGTACTGCTCATCATCTTGATCCCAAAAATAATACCGGAAAGAAAGATGGAGTGCAAACGTGTGCGAGGTGGACAACGCTTCAAGTAAGAGAATAACATGACACAATGATTGAGAGGGAGCCTGGCAGATTGTACTATTAAGGCAAGAGACAGAAGACGTTATGACAAACTTCGATGCAGAAATGGCACCTGAACTGTATATGTACGTGCATGTGTATTGTTGTGAGTGCGTGTGTGTATGTATTTCTGTGTGTGTGCCTGTATGCACATGTGTCCACTATTGTAAGTGCATTAATTAATCATAGTGCTTCTGTCACTATGTGGGTAGCTTTGACTTTCCCTCAGGGACAACACTTTGTGAAAATAAAGAACGTTATTTGGTACTTAGTTTCCTGTCCCAGCCGTAATGAACATATAAATTTAGTCCTGGTCATCCTACTTTCACAACCTTTTGGATATATGAGGGATACCTGCTTACGGGAAACGCTTCGAGAGTACACAATCCCTGTTGAAAATATCTGCATCGTGCGCTGTCTCCAATCGTTTCGATAATGTCTTGCCACTGGCCAAAGGTAGCTCAAAACGAGAGAGTGAGGTTGCCAGTTTGCTCAAATCCTTCTCACTTTAATCCAAATCATCGAGCGGACATTTGAGCGGAGAGGGCAAAAGGAACATATTTTTACAAAGCTGAACCGAGAGAGTGGTCTTCATCACACGAGATGAAAAATAAGTGATCCTGTTCCCCTTGAGAACAGGACATAACAGATTTAATAGCCATTTACACCAGATCAAATTGGCTCCATCGCCAACGTGTATGTGTGGGCAGCATGCACACACATCTGAACATATCCTGCAAGACTGCTATATGGTTAGTCAACTGCGTACTGAGCACTGGCCACGGAGACATATTGCCACACAACAAAGCTGTTTGGAAGCCCCGAAGACGTATTGCCACACAACAAAGCTGTTTGGAAGCCCTCAAAAACTCCTCACTACATCATCCTTTTTCCAGAGAACTGGATTTCACGTGTCAGCTCAGGTCATTCCGTAACCGGTGAGGTCGTTGGGGTACACATGAAGACATCCTCACAACACCACGCCACCCTTCTCTGTCAGCGGCCGCTGCCTGTGACTCTTCTGGTCGGAGATTGGTCCATTCTTTTATGTTGTCCTCTCACCTCTTTTTGGGACGGCCTCTTCGTCATCTGCCTTGCACCTTTCCGTGGAGGATCGTATTTGCAAGACCATTTGATCTCGATATGTGGCTGTACCAAGCGAGTTTCGTTCTATTGACAGTTGCCAAGAGGTCTTAAAAAGGCCCTATTGCTGTTGTAATTCTATCTCGTATTTCCACACTTGTAACTCGATCTTTGTACGTGACGTTTAAAAGTCTTCGGAAACATCTCATCTCCAAGGTCTATATAGACGTTACTAAACCAAAAAAAAAAAAAAAAAAAAAAAAAAAAAAAAAAAAAAAAGCATGGCGAAAGAGAAAAGAAGAAGAAGAAGATCACACGTGATGGACGAACATCACCCATAAATGGTGTATGCATTATTGTGATCGCGTGTGCATGTGCGTGCATTATTGTGATCGCGTGTGCATGTGCGTGCATTATTGTGATCGCGTGTGCATGTACGTGTATTATTGTGAGTACGTGTATATTATTGTGTGTTAGCTTGTATGTATATTTGTACGCACTTTTGTATGTGTACAATTGTGTGTGGATGTGTGCATAATTATAGATGAGGGAGCATGAATGTGTACACGTCTCAGTGTGTTTTATGTATTTGTGTGAGTTTGTTAGTTTGTTAGTTTTTATTAGTTTGTATGTGTGTGAGTGTGTAATTACGTGTTTGTATTTAAATACGTCAGTGTGTTTGTGTATTTGTATAGTTGTATGTCTAAGAATCTGTTTGTGTAATTGTGTGTATGTATTTATGTGCATCAGTGACTGTGTTATTATGTGTGTGAATTTGTGGGCGTGAGTAGGTTTGCCAAATCGTGTGTGTGCATTTATGTGCGTGAGTGCATGTGTGTCTGTATTTATGTGCTTCAGTGAGCATATGTAATTTGTATATATACGTGCACTAGACTTTGGGAGGGAACGATAAACTGTTTATTTCCCCTAGCATCGTATTTGCTCGTTAAAGAAAACAATAATTCATGATATGTACCTTGCAGACTGTCGTAGAAAGTCATGGAGTTCCACTACTTCCTGGTTTCGTGTTGCTTATCAACTCAGTTGTTGATTCTCTTCCATCATCATCAAAGTCTTTTAGCTTATCAACTCAGTTGTTGATTCTCTTCCATCATCATCAAAGTCATTTAGCTTATCAACTCAGTTGTTGATTCTCTTCCATCATCATCAAAGTCTTTTAGCTTATCAACTCAGTTGTTGATTCTCTTCCATCATCATCAAAGTTATTTAGCTTATCAACTCAGTTGTTGATTCTCTTCCATCATCATCAAAGTCTTTTAGCTTATCAACTCAGTTGTTGATTCTCTTCCCTCATCATCAAAGTCATTTAGCTTATCAACTCAGTTGTTGATTCTCTTCCATCATCATCAAAGTCTTTTAGCTTATCAACTCAGTTGTTGATTCTCTTCCATCATCATCATCAAAGTCGTTTAGCTTATCAACTCAGTTGTTGATTCTCTTCCATCATCATCAAAGTCTTTTAGCTTATCAACTCAGTTGTTGATTCTCTTCCATCATCATCATCAAAGTCGTTTAGCTTATCAACTCAGTTGTTGATTCTCGTCCATCATCATCATCAAAGTCTTTTAGCTTATCAACTCAGTTGTTGATTCTCTTCCATCGTCATCATCAAAGTCTTTTAGTTCGCTGTGGAGCACATGCCTTTAAGAAATACACAGCAAGCTCTCCAGCTGTGAGCCACCAGTTCCTTCTCTGTCCACATCTTCCCTGTTTCTTCTAAGTTTGTCTCGAACTCTCTTCTCCATGTGTGTTTTGGCCTTCCTCTACTTCTCGTGTCTTGGGGACGCCGGAACAGAGACTGGTTTGTAATGCTGTCAGCTGATTTACTTAATGGTTTCTTGTGTAACATCAGCCCAGGCTCATCACCTCAATGTTTAACTGATATCTGTCTGATTATTTCTAACAGTTCCACATTAGTGAAACAACCATACAAATTAAATCTCTCTATTAAGCTGAAGAACCCATTTTTTTTTAAAATGTGTATCTTTTTCGTTATTTTTTTATTTTGTTCTCCATATTTTAGATCATTTCAAAAGAACAGGGCTTTCCTTTGGGGCTGAAGATTACTTATTTTTGTGCTGGACTTATTTATTTTGATTTTCGTAATTGTAACAATGCAATGAAAACACCACTCACGCTTTCTATTCAAATTTTTTATAACTTTATCCATACCTCAGAATTTGTCTATATTGCTACCACGATCGTTAATCTCATATAATGTTCTTTGTTTCTGTGAATTGCTGTAAGCAGGTATAAACAAGTATTTTTTTTTAAAGTATAAAAGTATAAATAAGTTAAGCTCCCATTAACACACCAATGTGGCATATGGTGTTTGGCTCACATTTTTCTTGATCAATGGCGCACTTGGGGTTATTTTCTCAGAATATTCTGGTTCACAAGTTTTGAGGCTAGATCGAACTCAGTTTCCGTTTTGCGATTGAAAAAATCCCTGACCAACTGGGGACCGAACCCCCATCATTCGGTTGGAAAGTCAATGCACTAACCACTGCACTACCTCCACTCCCTCTCGTCAAGTATACTTATGTTATATCTGATAGCAGTTATTGGACATCGAGTCACCGAAACAGTCCAGATTGTCAAATTATTTTGTCAAATTGCAGTCAGTTAAATCTTTCTTGGCTGTTGTTCATCATCATCATGCAGCATGTCTTTGGTAGAGCGTCGTCTTCATCGGTGCCATTCAATAGGAATCTCGATCACCAGTCAGTCTGGTCGATGCTAGTAACTTCACAATCCAGTCAATAGCCCGTAAACAATGAAAGTGTATAAGAGGGATCCCCGCCGAACATCAGTTCTTACATCTAAAGTCTAAGAAAACTGACTTTCAGATAGAACTCTCCATTTCATTTCTCGTTACGGCATCAAGATCATGAGCAGTGCATGAACTGTAGCGGTAAGCGACTTAAAGCTGACTGCTAGCGTCAGGGTCATCGACTTAAAGCTGTCTGCTAGCACCAGGGTGAGCGTCTCAGAGCTGACTGCTAGCGTCAGGGCCAGCTTCTCAGAGCTGACTGCTAGCGTCAGGGCCAGCGTCTCAGAACTGACTGCTAGCGTCAGGGCCAGCGTCTCAGAGCTGACTGCTAGCGTCAGGGTCAGCGACTGAAAGATGACTGCTAGCGTCAGGGTCAGCGTCTCAGAGCTGCCAATACTTTTGTATTTAATCACGGAGTGATTGTAGAAAACCAGATTGCAACTGGGCAGACTAAATAAGGAGAAGGGATCTAGGGGGGAAGACTAAACCGGTACCCAAAAAATGGAAAGCTGAAGTCGGCAATAGGGCCTTTTGAAGACCTCCTGACAACTCTCAAAAGAAGTAAACTCGCTTGGTACGGTCACATATCCAGATCAAATGGTCTTGCAAATATAATTCTCCACGGGAAGGTGCATGACAGACGACGAAGAGGCCGTCCCAATAAGAGATGGGAGGACAACATAAAAGAATGGACCAATCTCCGACCAGAGAGTTACAGGCAGCGGTCGCTGACAGAGAAGGGTGGCGTGTTGTTGTGAGGATGTATTCATGTGTGCCCCAACGACATCACCGGTTACGAGATGACCTGACTTGACCTGAAGTCGTATGTTTCGGACCAAAAGGTATGAAAATTGCAGTCAATCTGTAAACTACGACACGACGCATTCTGTTCTCCAAACTACATACATCCTGTTACTTGCAAAGCCTTTTCATGCATTGGTAACGGCAGTTTGAGAACGAACGACAAAGAAGAAAAAGAAGAAAGAGGACTCTCTTCCATGCCATCGTGTTAAAATGTCCAGTATCTTCTTTATTTGCAATTATATTCTTCGTCCTTTCCCGAATATATTTTCTACTGCTACGCTTAGCTTTAACCTTCTTATGGGGGACGGCGTGGGCTAGTGGTTAAGTGACACGGCTCACAGTCCGAAGGTGCTGGGTTCGATCCATATTACAGCACGCAGGAGGAAGCGACCCTTACATAAAATGGATTCTGAAGTCGGATGCACTGGGCCCATGGCGCAAAATAAAAACCACAGTGCAACGCACACCGCCTTGAGGATTAGAGAAATAAGACGAACGCAAAAAAAAACAAAAAAAAACCCTCTTCTTTTCAAACACCTGCAATCGCCATTCACACAGAAATGATTACGTTTTTCGAATATTTGTAATACTATCTCTCGCACGCTGTAAGATTACGTCTCTTATTAACAGTTCAGTTTAGGACCGAAGACACAGTCGGTTGACACGGGTCTACTGTCCTTGTCATGTTAGGATTTAAGGCAACGAAAGGGCTGACATCTTGGCGTCACAAGCTCCAATCATGGACACATCAACCGAGGTTCGAGCGGAGAGAGGTGTTGAGAGGACGGAGCAGGAGAGTGTACAACCAGCGAGCTACAAGAGCCATCATCATCCAGACCCTGCATCATTTGCTGAGAGAGGCTGACACATATGAAATAATCCAGCAACTCATAGTTAGCTGCTTGCATCAGGGGCAGTGACCAACAACCGACCAAGACCCTATTCCGCATCCAGGTGGCGATCCCGAAAATGGACTGCAGCCATGCAGCCCGACTCAGAAATAAGGAATCGAAATAAAAAGTGAACAGGTTCCAAAAATGCCATGCTGAAGTCAGATGTGTCGAACTAGTGCACAAACAGTAAATAGTATGACGTACGAAGAGTCAAAACGGCTTATCAAAGCCAGATACATGACCAAATGGGAAACAGAACATACTGGTTACACCAAAAACGATGCCTATTACCAGTTGAACCGAAGAGAGCAGGTCGTTGTCTTCAGACTTCGCACTGGCCACAATAGACTGAGGCACCACCTATTCAACAAATTGAAGATAGGGTGTACCGACGAATGCCCGTGCGGTACTGGTAAAATGACCACTGAACATCTGCTGCAGAACTGCCCGACATACGAGGATCAGAGAGAGCAGATGTGGCCATCACCAGTGGAACTGCAAGACAAGCTCTATGGCAGTGGCGACAGCCTCAGGATGACCGCCGCTTTTTTCGAAAAAATAATGGTTACTGTCTGACTGCGTACGCAGAAGAAGAAGAAGAAGAAGAAGAAGAACTAGTGCAGATATCGCAGCTTCGCTGTAAACTACGACACAATGTCACAAACGTCTTATTTAGGACGATCGCCGAAGAAGATGAAAAAGAATTATTAGTAGTAGTAGTAGAAGAAGAAGAAGAAGAGAAGGAGGAGGAAGAAGAAGAAGCAGAAGAAGGATTAGAAGAGGATAAAGAAGAAACAATTCAGTTCAGGTGCCTTCTCCACAACAGAAGGTGGCTGTAATTGATCTCCAACGTCTTCTATCTATTGCCTTGATGGTACAAACTACCAAGCTTTTCCTTACATCTGTTGCTGCCATGCTCCCACTTATAACGTTGTTAACCTCTATAATGTTTTCAGCAAAGTATTATCTCTTTTCTTATGACCAAAATATCTTACCTGTCGGACTCTAATTTCGATCATTAATTCTTTTTATGCCCTTGTTTTCCCTGAGACATTTTATTTTTCTTTAATTTCCACTATTTTAAATATCAACATTTCAAAAGCATTAATTTTGTTTTCCGAATGTTTGTTCATTGTCCATGTTTCTAATCTACGTCATCCAATAAAGTCAGTAAATTCAACTGATACACATGCGAAAGAGAAATCATTCCTAGAATTGCAATTGCAAAAAATACATTTAACAGCATGAGAGATACACTTTTGTCGATGCAGATATCTCAGATCTTAACAAAAAATACATTTAACAGCATGAGAGATACACTTTTGTCGATGCAGATATCTCAGATCTTAACAAAAAATACATTTAACAGCATGAGAGATACACTTTTGTCGATGCAGATATCTCAGATCTTAACAAAAAATACATTTAACAGCATGAGAGATACGCTTTTGTCGATGCAGATATCTCAGATCTTAACAAAAAATACATTTAACAGCATGAGAGATACACTTTTGTCGATGCAGATATCTCAGATCTTAAAAATTTGAATCATTAAATGCTATGTGCATTTAGTTTTATTGTATGGAGTAGAAACCTGGACCCTGACAAAGAAAATGGAGAAGAGTATTGAGGAGGCCTTTGAAATGTGGGTATTCAGAAGACTTGAAAGAAAGGAAAACCAATAGTGAGGTTCTGGAACAACTCCAGGTGGAACACACACTTCTGAAGGAAATAAAAAGCAGAATAAAAAAATATGTTGGTCATGTCAAGCGCCATGACAGTCTGCTAAAGGTTATTTTGGAGGGCAGAGTAAAGGGCAAGAGAGCCAAAGGGCGGCAGAGGTACAGATGGACAGACAACATCAGGATGTGGTCGGAACATAGTTTGACTGAGTGTACCAGCCTGGTGCGAGACAGAGACAGATAGAGATCCATTACCGTCAACCTCCGTTGCGGAGATGGCACTTGATAATGATGATGAGTAAAGACAAGAATACATAACACATGGGATGGAGAGGTAATACACTGGCTTCTCAAACCGAAGACCGGAAACGGTGGACGATCGACTTCCACAGGTTTCAAGCTATCCCTGCTTTCAAGGAAGTTGGAATCTGAGTTCCTGCGTCCTGAGTTACTTCCAGTCATCTTGACTTGTGCCTTGCCACTTATCCAAGATAGCTCGTGACCAGAGAGTGAGGTTGATGACCAGCGCAGTTACTTCCTCACTATAATCCAAATACAACGCAAGTTACATCATCAAGAGAAAACCGTCTGATGATGTCGACGTCATCGCTTGCGATAGACAACTAGCTAACTAACTAACTAGCTAGCTAACTAACTAACTAACTGGCTGGCTGGCTGGCTGACTGACTGACGAACGAACGAACCAACGAACGAACTAACTAGCTAACTAACTAACTGGCTGGCTGGCTGGCTGGCTGACTGACTGACTGACGAACGAACAAACCAACGAACGAACCAACGAACGAACCAACGAACTAACTAGCTAACTAACTGGCTGGCTGGCTGGCTGGCTGACTGACTGACTGACTGACGAACGAACGAATGAACGAACCAACGAACGAACCAACGAACGAACTAACTAACTAACTAATTAGCTAACTAACTAACTTTCTAACTAATATAACGTCTGACCACTTTCATTTTAAATTCGTGATTGCCTTGTGTGGATGTCAATATATGAATCATCTTGGTGAAAACAGATTTGACCATTCTTATTGTCTTCCTATTTTCCATTTCACGTTTTCCATTTTCTATTATAATATTTTCAAGATTGGAGAAACTAAATCGTAGACTTAGGGTCTTCTTTGAAAATTATAAATAGTTTTCGTTTTCTCAGTGTTAATGTCCGACACATGGACCTGTCTCAACATCAGAAACTAAAAATACTTCAGGGTTTCCCCAAAGAAACAGTTGAGGTTGCCAGGTGAAATGGGGGAAATGATGTCAATTTGTTTGACGTCCCATTTCTTCTCTCTCTCTCTATTTTTTTCTCTCACTCTCTCTCTCTCGCTCTTTCTCTCCCCCTCTCTCTCTTGCTCTATCTCTTTCTCTCTCTCTCTTGCTCTATCTCTTTCTCTCTCTCTCTCTCTCTCTCTCTCTCTCGCTAAGAGGGAAGTGTGTTGTTAGCGTGCGTTGCACCCTATACCTTTGCCTTGAAAAGCGAGTGTTCTACTTGGAATACTTGGAATCCTGGTTTTCAATCAGGCATGTTAATGTATGTTGTCAGGTAGCGGAATGCTTCGGCTATATGTAGTAGGTATTTTTACAACTTCCTGCGGCTTACTAGGCCTGGGGAAAGGTACACATAATATGGGTAGATTTTTAACTAGAATTTTTGTCCGCGCAGCGGTCGCTAAGCCTATTCTTATCGATTTCTAACTGCCAATGTATTTTTTAAGTGCTCGACACTGAACACGGGAGTCCGATCTCACTACCCAAGGGGAATTTTTACCTGAAAATTCACGGGACAAAAATCACGGTCTCCATCGTGATTTGAACCCACAACCTCAGGCACTCGAGACGGACACCTTACCTCGAGACGACTGAGCCCCATTGAGTGCTCTACCACTAGGCTAATCAGACTCAATTTGAAGAGACCTCGTACTTCACTGCTGATGACATCTTATAACTTGCTTTCAGTGTGGCAGTAATCATATCCTTCTCTCTGTCACACACAACCAAAGACGTCTAACCTTATAAATTAGACCACACTTAATCTCAAGTTAC
The DNA here is from genome assembly GCA_036924085.1 of Ariolimax columbianus. NCBI lineage: Eukaryota > Metazoa > Mollusca > Gastropoda > Stylommatophora > Arionidae > Ariolimax > Ariolimax columbianus. Next base: position 73,263,017 of record JAVGWX010000002.1, read on the forward strand.
GACATGCTCTCAGTGTGGCGATAATCCCATCTTTGTCTCTGTCTCACACAAGCATTCACCTTACAGATGTTAGACCGCACTTAATCTCAAGTTACGACGTGCTCTCAATGTGGCAATAATCCTATTCTTTTCTCTTTTTGCTTAATCTGTTATGTCTTTCAGTGTCAGGTTATGAACAAATCTCTAGAACGATCCCGTCTGTGTGCAATATGCGCCTGACCTGTTAACGGAAGATCTTTCGTTAACTAACCTCCTTCTTTAAACATCGTTGGCCAGTTCTTCACTGTTGTCTTCGACACACTTTTGTCACTATACACTGCATTCATGCGATGAATGTCAACTGCTCGACATCCTTCAGCTGTTAGAAACCGAATCACCGTTAGCTGATCAATTCTGGACGGATTCCGTTTTACACCCGCCATGTTTTCAATGGTCTGCTGAGGACACTATGAGTCGGAGGATAATGAAATTTTGCAAACTTGACGGTTGGTATATGCTGTTTACACGAGAAGTGACGTCATCATGCACGTCGTACGTATGTTCACGTTTTGCAGTTTATTCCGATTTTATTTGAACGCGTCTCGTAGAATAATGAGTAGAAATATGAAAGGAAAAAAAAAAATAAGAACAGCTCATTGTTTTCAACACTAACATTAACAAGTCTAACATTAACAAGTCTAACATTAACAAGTCTAACATTAACAAGTCTAACATTAACAAGTCTAACATTAACAAGTCTAACATTAACAAGTCTAACATTAACAAGTCTAACATTAACAAGTCTAACATTAACAAGTCTAACATTAACAGTTCTAACAAGTCGACCTTATTGAATCGGTGACACTTTGCAAAGGACCCCCTCCCTGCAAGATTTTGATGCGCGTTGGAAGTTGTGTTACCCTCGGGGGGAGTATAGAAGGTAAAAGTCAGTCTCATGGCAGCAATTGCCGTCGGGGAGGCCGATACCTCTTTATGTAATAAGTGGTGCTGGAGGAGCCGTCGTACCAGGCACAAACAATGGCCCGAATTGTTCTTTGTCCGTCCGTAAACTCGAACCTCTGGAACGCTGTAATTTCAGTCTAGTAAACCAGCTAACTGCTGACTATGCTACACGCTCCACATCAGTATACGCTCTAACGACTTCTTTCTAGTTCAGAATGATTTCTGTACCAAAGTTAGTTAGTTTTCTTTCCACTCCTGTCGCTTAGCGCCGTTGTTATTCTGCGATACGGTGTTGCATCTGTCGTTTTGAGCGGGTGTCGATGCACAACCACCCTTATGTCATCAATACACCTGCCTCACGGCCGCCCCCTTACCCTCTAGCGTTGTGAACCATCAGGGGAAGATCATGAGGGTTCATTCTCATGAGATGACCGAACAAGTGTATCTTGTGCCTGGAAATGTACTCTGCACAAGCCGTAGTGCCGACTATACTTCGAATGTCTTGTTTCGCATTCTAATAACACCGATGATGTTCCTCAAACAATTCATGTCAGACGTAGAAATTCTGCTCTCACGGGCCCTGGACAGGGGCCATGTTTGACACTAATAGCACAGAGTCGGCATAAATAAACTGTTTATCAGCTGTTGCTTTGTTGCCAAACTAATGCTCGGGTGCTTAAGCGGTGGCGGCATCTGAAAAATCACGACAGATGCTTTCTGACACATAGTCTAGATTTCCATGCCCAAAAAAAATGCTGGCCATATACCTTCACACATGGTCCTGTTGAAGAGCAATATCATTTACATTTATGTGCCCAGGTGTTTTTCTCGTACTCAAAGATCCCCCCTTCGTCTCGATAATTCGCATGTTGTGTTTGGCACAAGTACTTACAAGCGCGTTCGTGTGATTTTGGCAGAGTATTTTCAAACATCGTTCATGTATATGAGAAAAATAAATTGTATAAAAGTACGTATAACCTGGCATCAAACACCTGATACAGACTAAATAACATGATTACAGATAATCATGTGCCTAAGATGGATGTTGTCGGACGGAAAGGTGCAAATATCGCAGTCAAGTTGTAAACTAGCGACACACAACGCATTCCGTTGACCGGACGACATCTTGTTCATGTTTTGGTTGCGGGAGATTGATAACGAATGCATAAAAAGAAGAGAACAGAGAATCCAGAATTGTATCTGTATCATAGCATATGTAACCCAGGGACATCCACAATTTTAATCCGACACTGTCTATGCAAGCATTTCAAAATACATTAACAGATTTCATGTTTTGTACCTTTCGTTTTTCCACAAAACATGTTTTTGAAAATACAAATTGAAATGATTTTTGTGGACGATTAAGAACTTATCCTTGACTAGAGCACAAAATAGTCTGCCACTGGTTTTGCTGCCACTGGTTTTGCTGCCACTGGTTTTGCTACTACCACCATTCACAACGCTATTTATTTTGCATTAGCGAAATTCAGGATCGGATGGCCGAATGGTTTCGAGGCCTGCCTGCCGACAAGGAGGGCAGCGGTTCGAATCCCCGGTACGGCATATGTTGTTTTTCCGGTGGGGATGAAATAACAAATATAGCCCGCACACGACGAGGCGACAGTAGTAGCGAAGCGGCATGTAGTCGTCGGCCTTCAAAACCTCTCGACTAACACAGCAATGAGAAAATTGTCGTATGACAGTTTTTTTTTAATTTGTAAAATTTTGTTAATACCGAAATTCACCCTGTTAAGATATATATATATATATATCCCAACACGGTGAATTTCAGTATTATTATTATATATATATATATATTTGCGTTCGCCTTATTTCTATAATCCCCCAGGGTGGTGTGCGTTGCACTGTGGTTTTTATGTTGCGCCTGTCAACCCAGTGCATCCGACTTCAGCATGTATTTTATGTAAGGGTCTGCTTCCTCCTGCAATTTCTAAGAGTTTGCTTCACCGGGGTAACGGCCGGCGCTGTGATGGGGATCGAACCCAGCACCTTCGAGTTGTGAGCCGTGCCACTTAATCACTAGCCCACGCCGTCCCTAGTATGAAAATACTTAATCTAAATGAAGAATTCATGAGGTCTTTATCTTGTCCCGTTTGTTCCCTCACCGAAGTGTACAGTCACCACTGTAATTGACGCTTAAAAAATTCTAACAGACTCCAGGAGCGTACTCCGTCTCCAATCTCAAGCTCCAAACAAGATAGACTCTCACACGAAAGAAAATATAACATCGGATTGCTCTCCTCCCCCCCCCCCCCCCCCCCCAACAGATTTAGTCCTAAAGTGAATTCCAACCTACTATCGGGTCCTTGGAAACGAGAAGGCAGATGAGCTCACAAAAGCCGGAAGTGGCGGTACGCAGACATACCGTCCACCAAGCTTTAAAGACATAAAAAAAAAGATCAATGAGGACGGAATGGAGAGACCAGCACAAAGAATAAAAGCTCGAAAATGACAGCATAGAGAAGATTGGAAGAGATGGGCAGACAAAAATCTTCATAATCAGAATACGACATTGCAGACTCAAAGCCCACCTCATCGAATTGGTCTTGGAGGTACCACTGCATGCGATAGCGAATCACCCAAGTAGACATCAGAACATATCCTACAGGCCTGCCCAATAAATACAGACCAAAGAGAGGCAGTCTGTTCCGAGGAAAGGGCGACCATGCTTGAAATGCTATAGGGAACAGGCGATGACCTGGAACGTAGTCTCCTTTGTAAATATATCTCCATTTCGCCTTCTATCACCCAGGGGTGCATAGGCCATCAACCAACCTTCGCCATGCAGCTCTGTCATGTGCAATATTTTCAATTGCCTTCCAGCTTTTCCCTGTTTTCTTTACTTTCGTCTCCATATTCCGCCTCCTTATTTCGTCTCCATATTCCGCCTCCTTATTTCGTCTCCATATTTCGTCTCCATATTCCGCCTCCTTATTTCGTCTCCATATTCCGCCTCCATATTCCGCCTCCTTATTTCGTCTCCATATTCCGCCTCCTTATTTCGTCTCCTTATTTCGTCTCCATATTCCGCCTCCTTATTTCGTCTCCATATTTCGTTTCCATATTCCGCCTCCATATTTCGTCTCCATATTCCGCCTCCTTATTTCGTCTCCATATTTCGTCTCCATATTCCGCCTCCTTATTTCGTTTCCATATTTCGTCTCCATATTCCGCCTCCATATTTCGTCTCCATATTTCGTCTCCTTATTTCGTCTCCATATTTCGTCTCCATATTCCGCCTCCTTATTTCGTCTCCATATTTCGTCTCCATATTTCGCCTCCATATTTCGTCTCCATGTATTCTTTGGTCTGCCTATGACTCTCCTTCCTCATGGTTTCCATGACAATGATTGCCTGGTGATAATGGCCTGGGACTTTCTTAATGTATTACCCATCCATCTCCACTTTCTTTCTAAGATTTCCTGGTCCAGTTCCCATTGCCCCGCTCTCTCCCACAGTCTGTCGTTTGTAACTTTGTTAAACCATTTTATACCAAGAATCTTTCTCAGGCATCTTTTGACAAAACCCTGCAGTCTTCTGTCATTACCTTTGGTCATCCTCCTGGTTTCCGATCCATACAGCAGGACTGGCTTCACATTTGAATTGAAAATCCTATTTTTCGTCTTCCTCCTTGTAAGTATCCCCGGACTAGAAACATAGCATCAGTTGATCGAAGAAGAAGATTGACCATTAACAAAACTCCTGCACAAAACAAGTTTGGTACAGTTACGGTTTTGGTAGCCATTTATTTTGCATTTTAAGGTTTCAAGTCCCATCAATCAATCAATCATTCAAAACATTTCAGCGCCATGTGATTCACCGGTATTCAATATGTACACGACAAGTCCCCCTCTTCCTGTTCCATCTGTTCATGTCAATGTCTTCCCTGTTTCCTTTATGCTGCCTCGAGCTCTCTTCTCTATAAATGCTTTGCTGCGCCTCTATTTTGTTTTGTTTTGGTGATTCCAAAACAGAGATTGACTTGTATTGCTATCCGTTGGCTTTCTTAATGTGTGTTCAACGTCAGCGCCGTCTTCTCTCATCGTGCTGTCTGATTCTTTACATCTCCACATTAGTGAACGTATCATTCCATTTCAATTGCTCTATTCTGTCAAGGAACCCATTTATGAAACTATGTATCTTTTTCTTATGTGTTATTGTTGTCCATGTTTCAGAGCCATACAATAGAATGGACGTTACATTGGAATTGAAGATTTTCCTTTTTTGTTCTGGACTTAATTTCTTTTGGATATCCATATGTTCCTTAATGAAGTGAAAGTTCCTGTCGCGTTTTGCGTTCTTATTTTGATAAATTTATTTGGTCCTGCTACTTTGTCTATATTTTTAAGAAATATAATCTGAATGATTCCGCACCGTGTACTAGTGCGTCTACTAACACAATATGATTGTCTTTAGTTGCATCTATTCTCGTAATCTTTATTTGTTTTTCTCTGTGTATTCTCAATCCAAATGTCTATGACCTCTTTTAATTAGTCCAAATCTCGATGACTTCTCATAACTAGTCCAAATGTCAATGACCTCTTATAATTAGTCACAATTTCTATGACCTCTTATAATTAGTTACCATTTCTGTAGCCTCTTATAATTAGTCACAATTTCTATGACCTCTTATAATTAGTTACCATTTCTGTAGCCTCTTATAATTAGTCACAGTTTCTATGACCTCTTATAATTAGTTACCATTTCTGTAGCCTCTTATAATTAGTCACAGTTTCTATGACCTCTTATAATTAGTTACCATTTCTGTAGCCTCTTATAATTAGTCACAGTTTCTATGACCTATTATCAAGAATACTTATTTTCCTGCTGCATCTCATTGCCGTTTGACTCTTTCTCTTTCTGCTGACTATTATCTGGATTATGAAGACAACATCAATTCATAAAATGAAATGCAATGTTCTCTGATAAAATAACTTGATGATATGGGCTTTGCCGATAACTTGACTCTCCTGTCCCATAAGGTCAGATACGGTCAGCGCTGTAGTTCATTCCTGATGAGACGCCTGCACCAAAAGCACGTAATGTTTAGTTGCGATTTCGTTAACTCCATCATCATCATCCTCAATGCCGTTGACCCTTTCGTGACATATCCCATTGACAATCCTCCTCCAGCAAATTCGATCTTGAGCTGCCCTTTTCTGTCACCCTCCAGTTGAGGGTACAGTGACTGACGTTTATTGTCACAGTCTCTTCTTCAGGTGTTTCGTGGTCTACCTCTCTTTCTCGTTCCCGGTAGAATCCATGTCAGGGCCTGTCTGGCAGCGTTTGATTGTGATATCATATCCAACCCCATTTCCTACGTTTGATCTGTTGCCCCACTGCTTGTTGTTGGCTCGGTTCCCAAATGTTCTCCTTCCTTATTATGCCTTGCAAGCCTATACCCATTACCCTCAATAGACGAATGGAGTTTCGTTTAGGGTGCAAATGTAGTTCTACGTGTGTCTGCCCCGTGCAGAAGTACTGACTTGTCTGTGGCATTAAACAATCTTAACCCGGTATTACTTTTTATTTCTCTAGATTTCCATATATTATTCAATAATAGGAATGCTGTCTTTGTTTTTCCTACTCTAGCCCTTACATCTGCCTCTGAGTCCTCTGAAGTATCAATGTCGCTACCCAAATATGTGAAAGTCTCCACCTCTTCAATGCCTCACCTCTAAGCATGACTGACGCTCTGCTTAAGGTTTTCATTTCAAACAGCTTGATTTTCTTCTTGTTAATATTTAAACCAAGCTTGACTGAATACTCCCTAGCCTTATTTAGGTTTTCTTACATCTGGCTACGGATGTGTGACAGCAATACCAAGTCATTTGCACAACTCAGATCCACTAACTGTGACCATAATAGCCATTGTATACCGGTTATCTTCCCTGTCGTTGACCTTTCCATAATCCAGCCTATCGCCATCTTGAACAAGAATGGTAGGAGCATACACCCTACCTCGCGCCTGCTGTACTTCAGAAGTGTAGGTCAGTACTCATTCACGTGCCACTCTTCAAACTGTGGTTTCCTACATAATCTGTATAAGTGGTATTAACTTCTTCAGTATCTTGTAGTGTCTCAGTAGTAGCATAAAAGACGTCCTTCTATTCTGGAAATACACAACCATTTTAATCTTTTTGGTGCCATACATGGAGAGCTATAACGCGCCTATTCGTTGCTTCCCTGGATCTACGCTGTAAACTTTTTCTCTACATAATTATACTCCTCTAACTGTTACGTCATGACACGACGTCATCAACTTCCACTGATGGCTTACAGCGCTTGTAGATATGGCTACAGGTTAAGGGGGCGGCCGCGAGGCAGGTGGATAGATGACATTAGAGTGATTGTGCAGTGACACGAACTCACATTGTCCGACGCAACGCACTTTGCGCAGGACAGACGACCTAAGCTCCCCACATCGCTCAATGGCACACGTAGAAAGAAAACTAACTAATTGTTACGCCATATACATTTGCAAATTTCGCTTCCTCTCTCTCTCTCTCTCTCTCTCTCTCTCTCTCTCTATCTATCTATCTATATATATATATATATATATATATATATATATATATATATATATATATATATATATATATATCGTCCTTCCTCTGTTCTCAATTCCCAGCTGTGTTGATTTTGCCACACCCTCTACAACTTGTCTGTGTTTTATTTTAACCTCAAACCCTAGCCCTAAGACCTATTCTAGGCTCCATAATGCAAGCAGAGAGTAGCAAAAATGAAAAACAAGCACGCGAAAGATCGGCTCTCATCGTTCTGTTCCCGAAACCCCATTAGCCTAAGGTGATTCGCTGCTGTTCCAATGATGGTTTCTAACCGTGTTACAGCGTACGTTGTATTTTTTAGGTAGCATTCCAGAGTGAGGTTCTCTTGCTAGGGCATAGGCGTAACTACTAGCAGAGGACGGGGTGAATAGATCAAGACATTCTAAGAGATACGCCAGGTAAGATTAATAGCTAAATTGTTGCAAAAGGACACGTTTGATGACTGGGGTCGCATGAAGAGGTTTAATGTATTAATGGTCGCATCATGACAGTTTTGACAGCTCAAGTGTCGTAAGAAGACAAGTTCAAAAACTCAAAGGTCGCAGGAGGACAAGTTTAATTGCACAAGGCCTGCATGAAAACGGACTCAATTGCCTTCAGAAATGTCTTCAAATCAAGGGCGCATGAGAAAATCCAGCAAAGGTCGCAGAAGGACAAACTTAATGGGCCAAATGTCCCATCAGAACAAACTGAATGAAACAAAGGTCGCAGAAAGACAAACTTGATGGCTGTACAAATTTGATCTATCAATAAGCTAAATGAGGATATATCTGAAGGGACGCATAACAATCAACTTTGCACACGCACTTGATGAAGATCGTTTGTTTCTGACGCTCTTTTTCTCTTCTGTACTTGAATCCTGGTATCCAATCAAGTATGTCAGCACCTGATGCTGAGTAGTTTTTTTTGAGTGGAAGGAGGGGGGTGTAAGGGTGGGGAGAGGGAGGTTTGCGCTCGCCTTAGGTATCTATTCTCCAAGGCGGTGTGCGTTGCACTGCGGTTTTTATTTTACGCCTGTCGGCCCAGTGCATCCGACTTCAGCATGCATTTTATGTAAGGGTCTGCCTCCTCCTGCATTTTCTAAGGGTTTGCTTCCCCGGGGTAACGGCCGGTGCTGTGATGGAGATCGAACCCAACACCTTCGTCTTGTGAGCCGTGTCATTTAACCACTAGACCACGCCGTCCCCGATGCCAGTTAGTAAAATGTCATCTTTTTTTGTATTTTTGGAATCCATCTGTCTGTCCTTTGCGAGTGACGTCTTTTATATTCCCTGATTTGCATTTTGGACGTTCATTTGGCTATTAGTAGTAAGTGTGTGCGCGGTTTCTTTTCCGCAGCTTACTCGGACAATGGAAGTCTTTGCCTACATTTCATCTTAATTCTCACTAATCATTTGGTATGATCACTACAATAGTCGGCATGGGGTACAGTTTGAACAGGGTTAATGTATTTTTGTTCGGGCTAAAGCAGATGCTAGTGCCACAGCGTGCTGCTTCTGTTGCGATCGTCATTGATTAGTCCATGAGAGCAAACTGATCGTCAGCATGGATTGCCTCCAGCCACATGGCATTAGTATCTTCCATACCTATTCTTGAATCCGCATCTCAACCCGGCATCCATCTGCTTACCCTTTTTCTCGTTCTTCTCTATCTAAATCCTCATTTGGTTTTTCGTATCTGGCCGCCACAAGCTTACCCGAACTTTTTCCAACTCCTGGCCACTTCTTCATGTCTGTCATTGAGGATCCCGTATCCCACTCGTGAGGAATTCTTCTTCTTCTTCTTTCGTTCGCTTTAAAATATTTTTCTGTATCTGCAATGTTGTCTCTTCTATAAACTTCACTGTTTTTTGTAGTTCACATACAGGTCCATAAAGTTTCTCTTCCAGTGTTGTTTCTATGGGCCAGTGAGATTTTCTCTGTATATCATATTCGGGGCAGTTTTGCAGTATGTGCTCTGCTGCCTGGGGCGCCTGTCCGCATGTACACATGGCTGAGTTGCCAATCTTCATTTTTGTGTACATGTGCCTGAGGAGTCGGTTGTGTCCTGTTCTAAGGCGCAACACAACAGTTTGGTCTTGTCTGTTCATGTTATGGTAATCGTCTGGAGTTACTGTTGGTGGCTTTCTGATTGATTTGATCATCCTTATCTTCTGTTGGTATGTAACTGGCACATCTGGTTGCTCGTCTGCAGCACCCTCCTTTGCCAGTCGATCTGCTCTCTCGTTTCCTGGTATTCCACAATGAGAAGATATCCACTGCATGACAATCTTGCGCTTGTTGCTCAGTTCAGACAGTAGAGCATGTAGATCTGGCAGCTTCTCAAATTTAAGTGCTTGGAGTGCTGATTGTGCATCTGTAAGAAATACTACAGGTTGTGGACCGACATTGGTGTTCAGCAGTTTCTCAGTTGCCACCTTGATTGCCTGTATTTCTGCATCATATATATGACAGAATTTCCCAGTTGGTACTCTGACTGTATCCCTAATGTTGTTTGGGTATTCTATGTACACTCCCGCTCCACCATTCTTTCCTGCATTCTGTGCTAACCCATCTGTGTATACTCTGATCCAGAGGTCTTGTGAGTATTCTACTCGTGAGGAATGATCTGACGTTTTCTCAGTTAAGTACCTTATTTTCGCCTTTATATATTGGCATCCCTGCTTATGTACGAGCACGTTAATCCCTTCTTCCATGATTCGTTAGTTCATTATTGATTTTGTTCGTTGTCCCCGATGAAAGCATATTGGTCGTAACGTAGGTTTCGTTTATGGTTTCGTCTCGGTCGGTATCTGGCCATACCTATTTATTAATTTTTTCACTTTTTGTTTTTTAGTGTATTTCTATTGTAATTTGTGGAGGAAATTACAAACAAAGGCTTTTGGAAGTGCACAAGTCAAAGAAAGATGGAACAAGAAATATTATGAAAAAGGGAATGTTGGAACCCTCAAGTCAGTATCAACAGCGATCGATGTCATGGAACCACTAGAGTAAAAAGAGGCAAATTAAGGCCAAAGAACACAAGCTGATGAGACCTAGAAGTTGATACAAGGAGAGCAGAAAAAAGATGGAACTGGAGAAAGTAGTGCACGACAGGTCTGCTTGAAGGGTGTTGGTTGATGTCACATGTACCGATCTATAGTGTCTAGAAAAGAGAAGAATTCGAGATCATTTAATACAGGTTTAAGAAATAATCAACGGAAAGGATAAATGAGATTATAACAAGTTTTTTTTCAAAATACAGCCGCCTACAAGGATACGAGGACACATCCTCAAATTAACTAACGAAAGGTCCAGATTAGATATTAGCAAAATATTGTTCAGCCAGAGAGTGGGTAATGCTTAGAATGCATTGACACGGGAAATAGCGGAGACAGGGCAAATTAATGCATTCAAGAATACGTCTTTTTTTAAGAAGTGAATGTAAAAGAAACTGGTTGTATATAGACTCTGCAGAGTCTTCTAATCCAGTATAAAGACGTTGAGTTAAGTGATAGGGGTGAAATGAAAAGGTTGGTTGATGGCTGATGCATGCCAGGATAAAACGGACGAAGATGAAGAAGACATGTAGTGAAACTATGTATCGTTTTAATTATCTTGGCGGCCAATCACAAAAGTTATAAAAATAACTAATGGGGACAATACTACTTTATAAGTAATAGGAGTGCCACGTTGATGTGTGCTTTCACGAATACTGTTCAACGTTTACATATGCTGACATACTTACTTCCCCTGTCATGAGCACTACGTCAGCCATCATGTTTCCAATGTTTGACCATGCAGAATGCCTCAACATGCCATCAATATTGCATGTTTCCAGAAGGTTTGAGCAGATCATCAGGTGGTCAAGGTCTTGTTTTCCTCCACAGTCGCATGTCTCATCATTCCTGCATACTCATCGCTTTAAATTCTTGCTGCATTATGATACACCAGTTAGGAGTCTATTTAGTGACTTTCATGTTGCTTAATACAAGTAGTGTCCCAATTAAGGTTCCTCACAAAGCACAATCTAGAAGATTTGAGGCAGTTCATTCCATCTTACTTAATTCCCCTGTCGTGAGCACTAGGCCAGCCATCATTTTCAGTCAAGCATCTGGCCCAACCGGTCGCTTAGACAGACTGGGTCTACTATCAGATAAGTTGACCATTTTTTCCTTATATGTTGATTTGTAAGTTCAGTATTGTTGTCCCTGGTGAAAGCCTATTGGTCGTAACGTAGGTTTTGTTTGTGTTCTCGTCTCGGTGCGGTATCTGACTATACCTATTTTAAAATTGTGATTAAACTCAACCTTAATCAACTTTTACAATTTTTTTTCATGTATTTCCCCCTTCATTTCATCTTATGATGCAGCGTTTTCCAGGACTAATGTGTAGGGACTATGAGAATAAACTTAGTCTAGATGTGTCGTGGGCATCTGATGTCCTAACATAGATGTGTCGTGGGCACTGCACCTGATGTCCTAACATAGATGTGTCGTGGGCACCTGATGTCCTAACATAGATGTGTCGTGGGCACCTGATGTCCTAACATAGATGTGTCGTGGGCACCTGATGTCCTAACATAGATGTGTCGTGGGCACCTGATGTCCTAACATAGATGTGTCGTGGGCACCTGATGTCCTAACATAGATGTGTCGTGGGCACTGCACCTGATGTCCTAACATAGATGTGTCGTGGGCACTGCACCTGATGTCCTAACATAGATGTGTCGTGGGCACTGCACCTGATGTCCTAACATAGAGTGTCTTGGGTCTTTGCTTGTTTCCCTCTTTCAATTTATGATGCGACATGTTTTCTTGTTTTAGAAGGGGGTGCGCCTATTATGGGGTATATTTTTCAGTTGTAGTATGGCTTAGGTACCCGGCAACTATGTGGCCAGTCTCATTGGTACTTGCGTTTTAATTCACCACAAACGAAAGAAATATATATTTTTAGCACCTGATTTGAGGTAGTGACGTCACAGAAGTCCACTTTTTTAATGTTCAGGGTGTCAAACATTCTGCATTAATAGACGAGAATTTCTGCTTCCTTCATTCCTGCCGTCTTTACAATGAATTTCTGGAATCTCTCAACGTTGGTCCATGGTATGGATAGTAGCATCCAGTTTCTACAGCAGCATTACACTATCAATGCTATCAGACGATATAATAACAACCATGTTAGGGTGTCGTCCTTGACTAAAGGACAGGATAGATGGAGACGTTGACACACACAAAATCAGCAGGACATCCCTGAGAGGTAAGGTGCTTGGTTACAAGGGTCGCACTTGCCATACAGGCAGATCATACTATTTGTTTACTGCTGGTCTCAAGGGCTGACAAGCATCAATTTCTGCAAGTTAACTATAACCCTAACTCTAAAGATTGGTCGCAGTAGTTATATTTTTTATCCAAGTCTTTACTGCTTTGTGGGGAAGGAAGATTAACGTATGTTCACGCAAAATATACTGATCAGACATGCTAGTCAGGGTCAGACAACAACAAAAACTGGACAAGACCGTCACCTTGGCTTCCTCATAGACCTTCCTGGAAACGGGCTGTTTTCATGGCAGCCTGGCTAACAAGGTGAGGGATCGACGTGATCCCGGTAGTTTTGAGCGACACGCAGATTTAACCAAGCATAGCACAACCGCCTGGAGGACCCTGGTCCACCTTCATCAGCATGCTCGGGATATGAGGAAAGCTACGACAATCCGCCACTTAATGTCCTTTTTAAGGCGCACAAAAGAGTAATTCTACTCATTGTGGGCATTCAATATTATTACTACTGTATTTAAAATAAATTTGACATGTTGAAAGTTTTTACAAACTAATGCGGAGTATTCAGCCAGGAAAAAAATGGTGGAAGTACTGATGTTGGTAGGGCAGCTGGCTGTGGTCCTCATGCTGAAGGCAGACTAGCAGAATCTATCTATCTATCTATCTATCTATCTATCTATCTATCTATCTATCTATCTATCTATCTATCTATCTATCTATCTATCTATCTATCTATCTATCTGTCTGTCTGTCTGTCTGTCTGTATGTCTGTGTTCTTTGCGCGCCAATTTGAACAGTAGAACGCCATTGTTTTTAGATATTGTATGGTGCTGAGGCATGGCTCACTTTAGATAGGCCATCAGACGCTCGGGAAAACTCCCTTGAACGACCGACGACTAAATGACGAAACTTTCATGTGTCAACTATTATCCGTTTCACAATGGTTGCCGTCAACTGCCGCCTAATATCTGAATAACCCTTACACCGATATGCGTGATTTTTTGCACGTGAACTTATCTTTTCAATGTTCCAATGACTTAATAATTTACATTATGTCAGGTAGAGTCATTTTCTTAAAGTGGCTAGTTCTTTTGAAATTTGTTAGCAAAGGAATTTTGTCAATTGAGAAAATAATTTACTGTAATATTTTTTTTTAAATGTCTTTCTTTAGGCATAGACGTCTCTCCAATTCGAATGCGATTTTTTACATTAGGTTCCACATAATACCCTTTTGTAATGTAGTGCGTGTGCTTTATGAGCTATAAGAAGTAACTGGGCATAAATGTGTGAAAATGTAAAAGCACACGATATATAGAACATTTAAAGTAAATACTTCAGATGGATTGGTCCAGTTTTATCAATAGATGCTGGAGCAAACAATAAATGGTTATAATTCAGTTCTGAGATCCATCTTCTAGCTGATTGGGGTGGCCCTGAATAGAACTGTTTTGCCAATGTGATTGAAACTTCTATTTCTCGGAAAGCAAACATGTACCACACATTTTTCACTTGCTCATAGTCGGGTGATTCCAACACATTGATGACTGCTCTCGGAAAAAATATCGACAGTCCAACTTTTTCTAAATAGCCCTCTTCCTCTTTCAAGACATAGTCCTTACATTTAGCCCAATATTCTTTGTCTATATTTGAGAAGGTTGCATACTTTAGTTCTTTCATATCGCGTAGTTTGAAAGTTTTATTTTCAGCTGCTAACTGTCCTTTAAAGAGTATCACCTAGTGAGGCGTATTATTTGCATAATTGTTGTAACTTTATTAAAATATGATATATGCATTTAAAATGTCGCCAGGTACTATAAAGATGTTAAACCTACATTATGATATCCTTTATTGTAATGTAGCATTCCAAATGTTAATTAAACGTAATTAAACATTAAAAGGTGAAACTTTATATTAGAAAAAAATGGCAAAACTATGCATGTAATTTCACCTGTGCCGTTGATTTTATACACTTACTTTTTTCTTACAATGATGATTTTACATGATTACCCCTTCATAATAGACTACAGTCAAAACTACATCTTATACAATTGTGTTTTTATGAAAATTCAAATATTTACTCACTTTTAGTAACAATTTGATACTGCAAATTATAATAACTCTTACACGTTGTAAGATAGCTTGATTTCTATAATTCACAACTAAACCATTGCTTTCTAGAATATACAAAGTTGCAGAACAATTGCTTTTAAGTTATCAAACAAACCGTCTGTACATCGCGGTCTTCGACTAAAAGTTAAGAACATTATTTTGTACCATTTTCTGTTGATTAAATACCTTGATTCTTATCAATGACCTCCAACCTGATATATAAACCCTTCAGTAACTGCCTGCCAATCATCCAGTAGAAATCTCCTCCTCCTTTTTGCCGTCCTGGCATCGTAGGATGCCTTAATAACTTTTCTCTGAGTTCCTTTTTTGCGACAAAATGTTCTTGTGTTCACATGACTCTCTCAGATTCGTGCAAGTATGTCATTCCATTTCCTGCATTACCAACAGAGAGATTTTGTCCCCTTATTATAAACAGACATTGCAATAGTGACAACAGCTTTCACAATAGACCACGATTCTTGTTCGAGGGACATAATTTCAAGATAGAACTTTTCAGTCAATCATTGACATTTTTTGTATTTTCTTCAAGACACTTTTTTTGTAGTTCATTCCTGTCGTGGTCCTAGAATACTGGTTTTATATTAGCCATAACAACAGCAGGTAGGTTACTGGTGTATTTGCATGCACAGTTTTATCTGCTACAGCTTCCTTATATGAACATCATTTCTCGTGGCTGTTTTTCTAATTAGGTAGTGCCCAGTTCATAACACCACAGAACATTTGCAGGTCTGCAAGCCCTCTTCCAACACATCTCAATGCTAATACAGTCCACCTGTTTATTGAATTCACACATAAATTACCCATATATATTTGATTACATAAAGAGAACGATGTATTTTATAATTGTTTCTGCTACAAAGAAACTCAAACTCACTGCCTAGACCCTTCCTATTTGTCTCTAGCAATTGTGCATTGGAAAAACAGAAGTGACAAAAATATAGGGAGGAGAGACAGCACAGCCAATGTAATAGACTGGAGTGTTCTCTGACAAACCTCTTCACAATAGACTTGAAGACAGCTGATAGAAAAGTGTGACTTCTCTCTGGCAAACATCTTTACTCCTGGGTAGAAGACAGCTGATAGAAAAGTCTGCATTCTGTCAAACCTCTACACCCTAGACTAGAAGACAGCTGATAGCAAAGTCTGATTTCTCTATGGCAAACCTCTACACTCTAGACTAGAAGACAGCTGCTATCACAGTCTGAAGTTCTCTCTGGCAAACCTCTACACTCTAGACTACAAGACAGGTGATATCACAGTCTGAAGTTCTCTCTGACAAACCTCTACACTACAGGATAGAAGAATAGCAACTAATCAATCAAGTATGGCATAGTGAACACGATTTGAACACGTACTTTTTGAAAACCTGATCTGTCCAGAGGTCCAGGAATATGCCCCCCACTCGCCACCTCACATCCAGGACGGAATCTACGCCTATGAACACAATGCGTGTCATAGAGAGAGAGAGAGAGAGGAGAGAGAGAGAGAGAGAGAGGAGAGAGAGAGAGAGAGCAGCGGGATGTGCTGAAGGGTACTCTAGGCAAGGGGTCGTTTTAAAAAACAAACATTTTTTGGGGTGCCAACCGTAATCTGATGGAACAGCTGCTGCGCTGCGTAGACGCGGGTATAAGGGTCTGGACGCGAGAATTGCTCATAAATTTGCCAAATTGGCTTTTTAAAGCCAAATTTCAGAAATGTAGTGACTTTCTAATTGATTGCCGTCAGAACATGTAGCGTTTTCAATTTCTTTTTTTTTTTGACTGATTAACGTCGTACAAATTGTTTTATATTATCAGCAAATAACCGACGTGATGGTGGGACGGGGGCGAGTTTTGATTGATACAGGGCTTTGGTTAGTGTTAAGCAATTTGTTTTGGCAATATTCTTGTTTATTGTGAGCGCTTATAAAATGCATTTGTAATTTCTATCCTTTATCTATGCATGCTAATTTTTATTGGCACAAAAGAAGTACAAGTGCATTTTTTTGTATGTAGAGAAAAAATACATAATGTAACCATTCCAAACAAAACGATCCCGTAACCAAGCTCAGGTAATCGGAAAGATGTTCTTATTTTTCGTATGAGTTGTTTCCCCTCAAATAGCCACACCTATTTCCCTCATAAACATAGCAGTTTGTCTAGGAGTTATGTTATTGCCATACAGTTTTGACATTCAGATGAATAGATATGTTTCCCTCATAAACTTGACAATTCTGTCTCAACCTTCTCTCGTCACCATACAGTTTGTCCCTCAAATAACCAGATCTTTTTCTCTCATAAACTTGTCATTCCGTCTCATCTCCTCACGTCACCATACAGTTTGTCCCTCAAATAACCAGATCTTTTTCTTTCATAAACTTGTCATTCCGTCTCATCTCCTCACGTCACCATACAGTTTTAGCTGGGGTATGGTGTTTGTCTTCTTTCTGCGAATGTTTAGTTTTGCTGGCATTTCAAAGTGCTTGTTTACTTTAACATGGCTTCTTTTGGGCGGTGTTTAGCTTTTTCTCAGTTCTAATTTGGCAACATTGGAGGCGCAGGGAAAGATAATAAAGGTTGCGTGCGTCTGTGATCGTCTGGACGCTGACATTTCTATCTTGGTCCGCGCGTGCGTTTCACCTGTGTGTTAGTGTGTTCGGTCTAGTGCAACAGTTGTGTGTAAGGCCTGGTCTGTGTGCTGCTAGAGCAAGATTTCAGCATCCATTAAGGAATTGCCTGTGGGAGTTCAAATGTTTGGGATATATTTCTGATTTTCGGTGACATTTTGATAGACGACATGTCGCCGAGCATTTGTGTTACAGTGGTAGTAAGTCGTTAAGGTTTTCCTCCAAGAAAGCGGGGATGCGGCGGGGTGAAAGGAGAAAATTATGTTATTTTTCTAGACATTTCATTCCTTCCTTCTCCCTTTCTCTCATTCTCATTTTCGTATCTATCTATCTATCTATCTATCTATCTATCTATCTATCTATCTATCTATCTATCTATCTATCTGTCTGTCTGTCTGTCTGTCTGTCTGTCTGTCTGTCTGTCTGTCCATCCGTCTGTCTGGGGAACTGAGATACTAGGTCGGGCCTGCACAACATACTGACCAGGACTTCACGTCAGGGTCAGGCACAAATTACTGACCAAGACCACTATCTCTCTTCCATGTAGCAGAAACAGGATGTTTTCAAGGCAGTCTTTCTTCTTCCTCTTCTTCTTCTTCTTTTTCTTCTCTTCTCAACTACATCAATAACTAGTATAAACTAGCTCTCCTGTTATCAGCCACTCCTATAATCCTGGACACCAGGGCAAAGTAGTCATGGGGCACTAACATCGTCTCCTGGTTCTCCGATAACCGTTATATATTATCGCTTCTTATTAATGTTTATTCATTTATTTGTAATACCCATATCTTTGTTTGTGTGTATCTCTTGATATTTGTTTGTTCTTTGCAGTTTTAACATATTTTGGGGGGTGGTTTGTTGATGTTCCGTCTGGTCGTTTTTTTGTCTGTGTGCAATCATATTGACTTGGCTTAGCTTCGTTCGTTCTCAATCTCCCGCTACAAAACCCTGACATGGGCCCAAGTAGCAGAGTGTAGTCCAGAGAACGGAATGCGATGTGTCGTAGTTTACAGATTGACTGCGATATTTGCACCTTTCGGTCCAACACATCCGACTTCAGCAAGCATTTATTAAGTACTGGGTTAGCATTCCCTCTTCGATCCCTTCTCCTTAGCCAGTCTGCGCTATTGCAACCTGTTATCCAGGATCACCGCGTGGAGGTGTAGAAGGGTCTTGGCAGCTCTGGTTCGCTGGTCTTGACACTAACCGTCAGCTACGGGTCGCTGACCGCTGCAGCTCATGCACTGCTCAGCATCTTGATCCCTCGTGCAATCATATTGACTATTTATTGTTTGGCCTACTCTATTTCATAACTGGCATGCCGTGCCTCACACTTTTCTGACACACCCTGTTATGGCAGTGAACTTAATCCTCTCATTTTACATCATGTCCTGCAGACACACACAAACACACACACGCGCACAACGCACACAACTACACACACACACACATAACATATATATATATATATATAACTTTGTATTTCAGATCAGCTGATTTTTGAGTCTGTATCAAGCATGGACTTTGAAATTCCTGATGACGTTGGTAAGTTGTTTTTTTTAAATTTGAGAATTAAACAACCAATCAAAGAACTTCATGTCTGCAACAAATACATGGCAAGTCCTCATGTCCTGGACCATCCATTTCAGCTCTGCCCATGACTTTGCTATTTTGTTTATGTTTGTCTTCTCAGTGTGTGTTTTCTTCTTCTTCTTCTTCGTTCTCCAATTCCTGCTTTGCAAGTAGCAGGATGTTATCCGGAGAACGGAATACATTGTGTTGTAGTTTACAGCTTGACTATGATATTTGCGCCTTTCGTTCCTATAATCCGACTTCAGCAGGCATTTTTTCGTCCCTCTTTGATCCCTTCTCCTTTTCCAGTCTGCTCTGTTGCAGCCTGTTATCCAAGTGTGTGTTTTGATCAGCCTCTATTTCCATTTCCTTGGGGATTCCGGAACAGAGACTGTCTTGTAATGCTATCAACTGGTTTCCTTAATATATATCCTATTCATTGCTAGGGCCTTTTCCTCATGTCATGTTCCATCAATATATGTAGTTCTTTCCAACAATTTCACATTAATGATCGTATCATAGGGATCAAGATTATTGAGCCAAAGCTGACTGATAGTATCAGAGCCAGCGAATCAAAACTGCCAAAACGCTTCTACATCTCGATGTGGTGATCCTGGACAACAGTCTGCAACAGAGCAGACTGGCTAAGGAGAAGGGATCAAAAAGGGAAGGCTAACTTGTTACTAAAAAATGTCATGCTCAATTCGGTTGTGTTGGGCCTAAAGGCGCAAATATCGCGATCAAGCTGTAAACTACGACACAGCGCATTCCGTTCTCCAGACAACATTCCACTACTTGCAAACCTCTTTTCAGGGCTTTGTAACAGAAGTTTGACAATGAACGAAGAAAAAAAAATCATATCATACCATTTCAATACCTAAACTCTGCTCAAGTGTCCATTTATAAAAGTCTTTACCTTTTTCATTATTGATATTGCTCTTCATATTTTGGAACCATGCACATGAACATACTGAATTTTTTAAATGTAAATACTTAACTTAACTTAACGTCTTTATACTGGTTCAGAAGACTCTACAGAGTCTGTATACAACCAATTTCTTGGACGGTGGATTTTACCGATGTGCGAGTCCATCTTAATATATTCAAACACTAGAGCTAAGTAGACCCGCAGCCAGCTAGGCACCATCTACAGTTGATCTTCTATCAATTTCCCCAGCTCAATGAAAGATCATCTCGCCTTTTGTATTCTTATTCTAGCACCTTTATCTGTACCACCTGCTTTGTCTATATTCTTACAAAAATATATGACTCCTGATAGTAGTGCTATTAATGCATCCATCTTCATTTTGTCATTCACTTACTCCCTCTTGTTTGGTCTGTTTTGCTTGTTAGCTTTGCTGTGTTCAAAGTAAATATCTGAGTATTAGAGGCCTCACTTCTCAATGTAAATTTACTGAACTCGATGCTCATTTCTACATACTCCATTAACCCAGCTGTAAACAGTAACCTGGCTTACTGGTAGGAATTGGAAGGCAAGCATACAGGGCACTTATATAATAATAGTATAAAATAATAAGCCGTTAGTTGACCTTGACCTGGTGTGTCGATCATCTATGACCACGATTGTTGGCCAAGGTCCATTACATGTGTAGTTCAGATGTGAAGCAGGCAATATACCACAGTCAGGTGTTGCATGGGCGACGCCGAGAGCGCCTACACTTGAGATAGGATCTTTTTCCATCATTGATTTTAACAGCCAGGTGCAGAATCTGGTAGGTCAGGACATCCTGGGGGAGGTAGGACCCATGATCGAAAATAGAGAGACAGCGACGGTCCATCACAGAAATGATACTCTCGAGATGTGTTTGTCAGACTATCACAATGTTCGTAGCCCAGTCATACCAGTGGGTTCTAAGGATACGTCTCTGACTGGGCATATGGGAGGCTTCAAGACATTTCTTATCTTTTTGCAAGACCGTTCAAATTATGGATCCGTGGAGAAGGATTTGAATAATGTAGCATTTGTTACGACGCAGCTTAGTTTCCAGAAAGAGCATCCGTTGAAAGCATACATACCATTCCACCTTATATGAAACTGATATCTCTAACACTTCATCCCTAACATAAAGCATGCAGAATATAAAGCAGTTATCTGAGACTAGTTATAGCCCTCTATATGGTTGAAAACTCTATAACTCAGAGCTACACATCCGGTCAGTCACACAAGCAAGACAAAAGTCTGATGCTTGTGGGGTTCAAATCTTGGTTTTAAAGAAATCACTAGAAACAATAACCTATATATGATAAGTGTATAACTCATTTTATCAGGGTGTTCGGAAGAAGAGAAAAAGAAGACAAAGAAGAAGAGGAGGAAGTAGGAGACGGAGGGAGGAAAAGGAAGAAGAAAAGAAAGAGGAAGAAGAAGAGAATGCAAAGGTAAAAGAAAAAAAATTATGAAAATACATGCAGCTAAGGACAATCAGATTTTGTTGGGAGACACATTCCTATCAAATATAGAATCATTCAAACATCTTGGTAACATTATAAACAAAATAGGAGGTACAGGTAAAGATATCAAAATAATAATACAAAAGGCAAGAGGAGCTTTCATGGCATTGTGGAACTTATGGTTATTAAAATAATTAAGTACAGCAAAAAATATAACAATATTCTATACCAAGATAAAGTTAGTTCTATTATATAGCCCTGAAACATGGAGAACAACAAAGAAAAAGGTATAGATCTTGATAAATGAGTGCCTGTCCAAAATAGAGAGATGAAAGTAGTAATGTGGAACTGTTGGAAAGGATCAGAAATCAGTAGAATAGGACATGACGAGAATGAGCTGACATTGGGTAATATTGTGGATCAAGATGCTGAGCAGTGCATGTGCTGTAGCGGTCAGCAATCCAAAACTGACTGCTAGTTTCAGGGCCAGCAACCCAGATCTTCCAAGACTCTTCTCTACCTCCATGCGGTAATCATGGATAACATCATGCAACAGGGCAGACTATCTAAGAAGATGGAGAAAGGCTAACCCAGTACCGAAAAATGCCCTGCTGAAGTCAGATCTGTTGGACCTAAAGGTGCAAAAATCACAAGTCGGCACACTTGTACGGAACAGAAACTTGGAGATAGACAAAGGCAATACAAAGGAATCTCCATTCATTCATCAATAAATGTATACAGAGGATAATGGGGTACAGAGGATAATGGGGTACAGAGGATAATGGGGATAGGCTGACAAGACATGGTAAAGAAGGAAGACCTATGGGAACAAAGCCAACAACAATCAGTGGAGCAACAGATCAAATGTAGGAAATGGGGTTAAATAGGACACACACTTGAAAAATCACCATCAAACATGGCCAGACTGGCCCTGACATGGAATCCACAGAGAAAGAGTAATTGACCAAGAAACACCTGGAGAGTAGACTGTGAAAATGAACTTCGATCCCAGAACCTCAACTAGAGAGGCAGAAAGGGCAGCTCAAGCCTGAACTTGTGGAGGGTTATAAATGCTTTGGCTCAAAAGGAGCGACAGGAATTGATGAGGTTGATTTGTGCCCATCGCAAACTGCCTGAAACATGTTAATGTTATTAATTACATTATTTTTTCCTCATCTTATTTCTCAATTTTCAAAGGAGGTGTGCGTTGCACTATGTTTTTATTTTGTGCCTTGGCAACGTACAATTAGAGGATGTCAACGAGTACATTTATCTTGGATGTCTTTGGCATGCATTTTATGTAAGGGTCCTACTGTATTTTCTAAGGGTCTACTTCCCCGGGGTGCTGTGATGGGGAGCGAACCCAGCACCTTCATGTTATGAGCCGTGTCACTTAGCCACTTGCCGACGCTGTCCCACCGATTAATTACATTTGATTTGTTTCCCCTTATAGACCTGAGCCAGTGTCCAGGGCTGGTTGAGATTAACAAGAGCACCCCCAACTGGAAGAGAGACATGATAGAAAAGAAGAATCAGGAGAAGATTGAAGAATATGTTGTAAGTATCAGGGATATCTTGTAAGTATAAGGGATATCTTGTAAGTATCAGGGATATCTTGTAAGTATAAGGGATATCTTGTAAGTTTCAGGGATATCTTGTAAGTATCAGGGATATCTTGTAAGTATCAGGGATATCTTGTAAGTTTCATACCTATTTTTAAGTATCACAAACACTTAAGTATCATGATTTTTTTTAAAGTGTCATAAATATTTTTTAGTATCACAAACATGTAAGTGTCATGACTATTTTTAAGTATCACAAACATGTAAGTGTCATGAATATTTTTAAGTAACACAAACATGTAAGTATCGTGAATATTTTTAAGTATCACAAACATGTTATCATCGGGGCAGCAAGCTTTCCGACCTTCGTAAGGTAAGCTTACATGTGGAGAATAGAAGAGGATAATAATTGTCCATCAAAAGCAAGGATGGCAACATTATCATACTTGTGCTGCTAAATATGATCTTATATGACTGTAAATTCCAATCCCAGCATGGCAGACTCTATCCAGACTGAACGTATGTATAGATTGAACCAATGGGTCGTGGTGTTTTTTTGTTTCTTCAGGTAGCTTGCTTTCTCTAAGCCTCTGCAATAATATTCTGCTCTGCAGTGTGAGCAACTTGTTTGATGTTCACATGTTATGGGGGACAGTTCTGTGCAAACACTTCCCAGGAGGTGACATCAATGTTGAATCTCTTCAGATACATTTTTTAAAGAGTCTTTGTAACATTATTTCTGTCCTTCTGATAATCATCTACTTGTTCTATGCTCACCGTACAGTTGCTGCTTTGGAAGGCATGTATTGGACACAAGAGCAATATGTCATCCATTGTATCTGGGCTTTTTGTAGAAGCATATGGATGCTCAACATTTTTTGCCTATTGAAGATTTCAGAGTTACATACTTTGCCCTGCCAGTTGGTTCTGTGTGGACCGTAGAGATAGCGATGTGAAATTGATGGCGTTGCCTGACATGTCTGCTATACACTATCCATGTTTCACAGTCATGCAGAAAAGAGGTTAGCACAACAGCATGATATACGTTTAACTTGGTGGCGGCACAGATTCCTTGTCAGCTCTGAACTTGTGTATGTATTCTTTCAAATGCAGCACTTGTCTTGGCAATGTTATTGTTGGGCTCAGTTGATATTTACAGCATGGTAAGAGTACTGCCTAGGTAGGCAAAGCTGTTGACTACTTGAAGATGTTGGTTTTGTACAGTGATGTTATGCTTGCTGAAAGACTTCCTGGGAGCAAGCTGGAAGAGTACCACTGTTGTCATTGTGTTGATTGTCACACATTAGGTAGACTGGCCTTGAACTCAATGCTGATCTCCATGAACACACATTAACAATTACTCTGTATCTCTGGATGCCAACCATTTCATTAGTCATGGGCACCAGCATACAGTGGATCACAAGAGTCAATGGCATCATCTACTGCACTGTTTGCAAACCGCCGGTCCGTGGACCACTGCCGGTCAGCAGAAATTTCCTGCCGGTTTGTAAAAAAAGAAAATTGCTGCTGAACCCTTTATCTATTTAGTGCTTCAATTCTGGTTTTTTAAATAGATATCAAATTTTAATTTTATATTACATTTAGCAACTAATACACAAAATACTATGTAAATAACTGGATTGGTTTGTTTGTTTTTTCTGTCCGAGCAGTCTGCAAAAATTGTTTCTATTTTCACTGGTCCATGAACAATTTTTTTCCTATTTTCACTGGCAGTGAATAATTTGTTTCCTATTTTTACTGGTCCTATGGATGGGAAACATGGACAATTACATAAGTAATAAGAACAAAGATTGGTGCTTTTGAAACATAGTGCTACGGAAGAGTCCTGAAAATCTCGTAGACAAAGAAAGAAAGAAACAAATCTCTCTGGCAAAACCTGAATGGGGAAGAGAATTAGCTCATAAATGATGTGTTGAATCGAAAACTGAAGTTTTTTGGACATGTCAAATGACACAACGGACTGGAGAGAGGCACGGGCTGACCAAGAAGATATGGACTCAGGACATCAAGGAGACACTGGATTAGACCTTAGAGCAGGCTGGAAGACTTGTGGAAGACAGAGTTTCCTACAAGCTGACTTAAGAGCGAAATTCTGCACAGGACATGCTACATGAGGATGACTGGTCCGTGAACAATTTTTTCCTATTTTCACCAGTCCGCGAACATTTTTTTCCTATTCTCACTGGTTCGTAAACAATTTTTTCCTATTATCACTGGTCAGTGAACAATTGTTTCATATTTTCACCAGTCCGCGAAAAAAATTTTCCTATTTTCACCGGTGAGTGAACATCCTATTTTCACCGGTTCGCGAGTGTAAAAAAGTTGGGAAACACTGATCTGCTGCTCCACTGGATTTAGCTCAAGAATTGTTTAGTCTTCCATATGGGATAGATTTAACCTTTGTGTAGGTTCCCCTGTAGTCATCTCTTTCCTTCTCTTCCTTTCCCTCCATTCTCTTCCATCTCTCTTTTCATCACCATATTATTGCTGTCATTATGTTTATATTTCAATTTCTGTAACCTTATGTATACTTATATCTATTCTTTTAGATTAGTATATATTTATGTCTACTCTTGACATATTTGTATGTGTGCTGTCTGCGTCATTCGTTTGTGTATTATCATTTATTATTTTTCCTACTCTGTCCTAAACAGTGTACTGGGATTCACACATTCTTCACCACACTCTGGTTATGGATGTCACCTTATATATTGTATTAGTTGTCGAGTCCGTTGTCTTTGTTTATTTTGTGATTTACTAGATGTTTTCATTTGTTTTTTGTCCCTGATGAAGGATGTGTGCCCATAACATGGGTTTTTTTAAATTTCTGTCTTGGTTCAACAACTGAACTATATATGAGGCATGCTCAAATGAAACCGGACCTAACTGCATCAAGTGAACACATGTACGATGCGGATGATGATGTCACTTCTTATGTAAACAGCACATACCAACCGTCAAGTTTGCAAAATTGTAATATCCTCCAACTGATAGTTTCC
Source organism: Ariolimax columbianus (assembly GCA_036924085.1). NCBI lineage: Eukaryota > Metazoa > Mollusca > Gastropoda > Stylommatophora > Arionidae > Ariolimax > Ariolimax columbianus. Next base: position 73,289,104 of record JAVGWX010000002.1, read on the forward strand.
TCAGCAGACTGTTGAAAACATGGCAGATGTGAATGGAATCCACCCAAAGTTGATCAGCGAGCAGTGATTGGGTTTCTAACAGCTGAAGGATGTCGACCAGTTGGCATTAATCGCAGAATGCAGGCAGTGTCTGGTGACAAAAGTATGTTGAAGACAACAGTGAAGAACTGGACACCAATGTTTCAAGAAGGACGTGAGTAAACGAAAGATCTTCCAAAACCAGGAAAGGCACATATTGTTTCGTCAGAAGATGCTACCGTCAAAATTGATGCAGCAATTCTGGTGGATCGTCGCCGAAGTTTACGTTTGCTAGCAGAGGAATTCGCTGTGTCGCTAGGGACTGTTCAAATGGTGGTTAGGAAGAAACTTAAGAATCGGAAGGTGTGTTCACAATAGGTACCTCGGTTGCTAACCAACCACCATAAGGAAGAACGCATGGAATGGAGTTTGAACCACTTACCACAATATGAGGAGGGTGATATGTTTTGTTTGCGCATTGTGGCAGGTGAACACGCCTAGGTCAACATCCTTCAGCTGAGGAAACTATGAGTTGGAGGATAATGAAATTTTGTAAATTTGACGGATGGTATGAGCTGTAAACACCAGAAGTGGCGTCATCATGCACATCATACGTATTTTCACTTGGTGCAGTTAGGTCCAGTTTCATTTGAACACGCTTCGTAGATATATATATATATATATATATATATATATATATATATATATATATATATATACTTTTTAAAATCAAAACTCTATGGTTGAAAAAAAACTGATTAAATCAAGTCACATGTGGAGCATATTGTAAGAGGCAACTAAGTAAGGGTGAGCATAAGGCAAACTACCTCATTCTCTAGAAACTATAACCCACAAGATAAATAAATATTAGCTATGCATCCCAGGGTAGAAGAGGAAATGTGAAATCAAGTCAGTTGCACTTAAGATGCAGCCGAGTGAATGAGCTGACAGCAGTCGTAGCTGACTTGTAACTGGCTGTTTGCATGAAGGTCAGTGAACCACAGCTGACTAAGACCTTATTCTGCCTCTAATCAGACCCTGGAAATAATGGCTGCAATAATGTAGTCTGGCACTGAGAATGGAGATCACAGTGGAAGGGCAAACCTAGTACCCAAAAAAACTAGCTGAAATCTGATGTTGGGCTAAAAGGTGCAGATTCACGGCCTAGCATTAAACTACGACACAACGTCCTTATCAGGACAAACACCAAAGATGCTAAAAATACTAAAAAATGTCAATACTACATTTTCCCATTGCTGTGGTAGTCGAGGGGTTTTTTAGGCTGAGAACTACAGGCCACTTTGCCACTACTGTTGCCACGTCGTGTGCTGACTATATTTATTTCACCCCCAACAGAAAAACAACATATGCCATACCAGAGTTTGAACCGCTGCCCTCCTTGTTAGCAAGCAGGCCTCGAAACCATTTGGCTGCACGCTCCTCCAGATGATAATGATGATTCTGCCCCTTAGCTGTGAGCTGGCAGCTCTTGACAGCCCAATGCCTCCCAGATAAAAGCACACATCCTCTTCAACTGTAGTAGTGATGTGTATAGTGTGTTGTACATGGTCGGGTGTGATAGGAGCAGCAGGTTCCACAGATCGGCCAGCCCTAGGCGCACAAAATCAGGAGGTGCTTGACTGACTCCTCGTGGTCGTGGCAGAATCTGTAGTTTGGTTCACGTAGTGGGTCCAATCTATTTAAATGTGTGTTGATAGGGGTAAGGTCTGTTCTCCGCTTGAAGATCAAACTCTGGCTCTTTGTTTCAGTTTTTTGGCTGGGTCCTGGGGATCTGGTTTTGCTTGGTGTTTAAAATATATTCAGCCTGTCTTGGATGTGGCCTACTGATTTAGCCGCTCCTGTCTGTAGTGATTTTTCAAGATTTGTTTGCAGGTCTGTAGTGTGATGCTAGATAGTGCCTGTGGTAGCATTGCCCCGCTTCTGGCCAGTTCATCAGTCTTCTCATTGCCTGCTGAGAATCCAACATGGCCAGGTATCCACTTGAGCATCACTTCCGCTCCATAGGAGGTGGACAATTGTGGATAATTGAGAAATGAATGTGTAGATGTCATTAACATCTGGAGACATTCTGCTTTCCGAGGACCGAAGAAGAAGAAGAAGACAAAATCAAATCAGTTATAATTTTAATTTTATGCTGGTTTCTATAGCTCTCTGGTTTGATTTTATGTCCATATCATATTCATTCCCTCAGAAAAACATTTTGAAGGAGCGAGAACAACAGGCCAAGTGGAAGAACGTTCCAGAATGGAAGAGAAAGATTCTACAAAAGAAGGAAGGAGAGGTAAAAGTAATACTGAAATCCTGGTACTCAATAAGACATATCAATGCATGTTGCCAGGTAGTCAAAAAATAACTTTTTGTTCCATCTGGTCGGCCCTTATAAGGTGTTGTATGGTGTCTTCTGAGCTTGCCTTTCGGATTCATATTTGACAATTAGTAGTAAGTTTTCATCTGATTGGATTCCAGACCCCTTTACTGGGAGGAAGAAACAAAACGACTACACCTTAAAGCATGTTGTAAGCGGTGACAAAAGAGAGCAATACATGAGGCTAGCGACCTCATCATGTAAAAAAACTAAATTTATACAGGAACCACCACTGAAAAAAACACGTAAAGTGTCTTTGTTCAGGATTCCCCAAAAAGAGACCAACTGTAGAGGTGCTCCTGTATTCCAGCTGGAGTGAAAGAGATACAAGCCTTACAACCAGTTGCAGGACTGACAAACCAGATGATGATGATGTGGATCAGAAATCGCTTGCTGCACAGGTAGATGAAGCCTGCTGCCCAGGTAGATGAAGACGAGTATTGCCCAGGTAGATGAAGCCTAATGCCCAGTTAGATGAAGCCTGCTGCCCAGGTAGAAGACATCTGCTGTCCAGGTAGATGAAGCCTGCTGCCCAGGTAGATGAAGCCTGCTGCCCAGGTAGATGAAGCCTGCTGCCCAAGTAGATGATGACGAGTATTGCCCAGGTAGATGAAGCCTGCTGCCCAAGTAGATGATGACGAGTATTGCCCAGGTAGATGAAGCCTGCTGCCCAAGTAGATGATGATGAGTATTGCCCAGGTAGATGAAGCCTGCTGCCCAAGTAGATGAAGCCTAATGCCTAGGTAGATGAAGCCTTCTGCCCAGGTAGATGAAGCCTACTGCCCAGGTAGATGAAGCCTGCTGCCCAGGTAGATGAAGCCTGCTGCCCAGGTAGATGAAGCCTGCTGCCCAGGTAGATCAGGCCTGCTGCCCAGGTAGATGACATCTGCTGCCCAAATAGATGAAACCTGCTGCCCAGGTAGACAAAGCCTGCTGCCCAGATAGATAAAGCCTGCTGACCAGGTAGAGGAAGCCTGCTGCCCAGGTAGATGTAGTCTGAAGCTAAGAGCACTGTTTTACATCCTGTTCAGGCAACTCAAGTTAGATTTTGAACTAGTTGTTAGGAGAGAACTGTTATTCTATTCATAAGCTGACCTATAGATGTTATGTTCAGTTCTTCACCAATTAGCAAAGTGTGTGGATACTTATGATACTCTTAGTCCGCTGGCTGTCCACATTTCTTTTCTATTCTCTAAGTTGCCCTTCTCTGCTACATCCACATATGATTTCAAAGTTGATCAATCTGTGGATTGTAGATTTATCATCTACAATGTAATTGATCCACGTAAAAATGTCACCCGTATCCATATCCATTGTTTCACTCGAAGTGTCTTGAAGGTCAGGGTACTTTCTGACTTTGCTATTATTATGCAAAGATCTTAACACAGGGAGCGTTGGCCTAGGGAATGTGAGCTTGGTTTACAATACCAATGTACCAGGAATATTTCCAATCAGGTCGTACTTCGTTTGACAGACTGGGTATGTCATTGGTTTTTTCATGGTATTACTGCTTCTCCCAAACAACCCAACTGCAAATATCTACCTGATGAAATGAAAGGAAAATTTAAGATCTGTCACAGGAGCTACAGAGTTTGTGCTTTGTTGTCAACAAATTTCAGCAACAAATGGGGCTGAGCACATATGGGAGTCACCAGGTGCAGTGAAGTCGGTTGTTGTTGTTGATGTTGTTGCTGTTGTTGTTGAATGCTCACAATGAGTAGGTTTACTCTTTTGTGCGCCCTGAAAAGAATGTTTAGTGACAAGTTGCAATAGCTAGCTTTCCTCACATCCCGAGTGGGCTGATGAAGGTGGACCAGGGTCCTCCAGGCAGTTGTGCTATGCTTGGCTTCATCTGTATGTTGCTCACTTTCTACGCAGATCATGTCGATCCCCCACCTCATTAGCCAGACTGCCAAGAAGAACAGCCCGTTTCCAGGGAGGACTATGTGGAAGTCGAGGTGTCGTTTTGGCCAGTATATTTTACCTGACCCTGACTAACATGTCTGATCAGTATCTTTTGCCTGATCGACATTAGTCATCCTCCCCAGGGCAGTTGGTCCAATGAGCTATTTATAATAGATAAACAATAAATAATGGTAATCTCAAAGATCTTCAGACTCAGAACGGGACATTGCAGATTCAAGATTCATCTCCACAGAATAGGCCTTAGAGACACCACCACAAGTGAATGTGGTGCACTCAAGCCAACACCAGAACATATCCTGCAGAACTGCCCCACTTATGCAGATTAAAGACATGCAGTTTTTCGGGGACCTACGAAGACCTGAAGCGCATAGACTCCTTCGTGAAACTCACCGGGCTAGAGGCATAGCATCAGTTGATCAAAGAAGAAGAAGGTAATCTCAAAATCGGTAACATTATAATTTTATTGTTATGCTTCGTAGGAGACAGTGGTACCAGATCCAACACCACCAGAGACTAAAACTGCTATTGTAAAGAAACCAGCCAAGAAAGCACCAGTCCCACCACCAAAGGAGGTCAAAGATGACCCATTAAAACAAAAAGGTGAGGTTCTTCTTCTATCATGATTTGTACCTTTAATAATTTTAATAAATCATTTCATTTCACTAAAACTTTAGATTACTGCAAAATGTTAATTTGCCACAAGTTCTCCATCCCAGAACAAGTCTGGGAAGTAAAGATGGCCACCGTGATGCTTACCACATCCCCCATTATATGCTGTTGTTCAAGAATATATGGGCCTAACACCATATTCTTAATGTGCAACATTGGTGTGTAAACAGGATCTTTACTTTATTTTTATTTTTTGTTTAATTTTTTGTGTGCATGTTCTAAATTTACTAAACATTTTCTAGGAACAGAGACTATGATACTTGGGACGAACAACAAGAAAACTTGTATGTACATTACAATAAAATATCAACTACTGGAACAGGTACAGAGTTTCTCCTATCTAGGTCATATAATAACGGAAGAAGGCAGCTGTGAAAAAAAAATCTGAAAGAAAATAGCTATGGCCAAGATGGTATTTAGCAACATGCGACACATACTGACATTCAAACAGATAAATCATAATTTGAAAATGAGAATTGTCAAGAGTTATGTTCACTCGTTACTACTTTGTGGCGCAGAAACATGGACACTGGATAACAAGTTGAAAGAGAGTATTGGAGCCTACAAAATGGGGGTATATAGGAGGTTCAGTTCATCCCGTAATCCATCAGGTCATTGGGGCACACATGAAGACACTCCCAAAATCCCACGCCATCCCTCTCTGTCTGTTGCCGCCTGACGTATCTCACCGGGACGAAGGCCTGACCACTCAGGGATGTTGTCTACCCATCTCTTCCTTGGACATCCTCGCCCTCTCTGTCCCTGTACGGAACCAAAGAGTATCGAGTTGGTAATTCCGTTGGACCTCGCGACGTGCCCGCACCAGGCCATCTTTCATCTTTTGATAGCTGTGCACAGATCTTCATAAGGAACAATAGCGTCTTCAACTTTCTGACGTATTTCTACGTTCGTGACACGATCTTTATATGTAACATTTAGGAGTTTTCTATAGCACCTCATTTCTATTGCATGTATTCTGCCCTGGATATCTGCTGTAATGGTCCAGGTCTCGCAGGCACACAGAAATATTGATAGCACCAAAGAGCGCATTAGTCTAACTTTTATGCCGAGGGCGATATAGGTCATATAGGTTTCAGCCGAGTCAGCGCCGCTGTTGTTTGTGCTATTCTTGCAATTACCTCTGGCTTCAATCCCTCTTCACTGATCAATGATCCCAGATATTTGAAACGTTTTACCACTTCAAGTTCCTGCCCATTTGCCTCTATTATAGATTTAAACCCTGCTATGTTATTGGTCATGAGCTTTGTTTTATCTGCATTTATTTCCATACCAAAACTCAGGGCCGCTCTATCTAATCTACCAATCAACTCTTGGAGTTCCCTTTCTGTGCCTGCCAATACATCAATATCATCAGCAAAGCGGAAGTTTCTTATAAGCCTGTTACCTATTGTAACCGTGCCAACATGTCCTTTTAAGGTTGTCTCCATTATTCTCTCCAAGAATATATTGAAGAGTGTTGGGGAGAGTATACATCCCTGTCTCACACCCACCAGCATACGGAACCAATCGCCTAGCGTTCACTCTACAGAGACTGCGCTTGTCGCCTGCTCATAAAGGTTTGCAATTACCCTCACAATATCACTGTTGAACTTATAATGCCTCATTGTTGACCATAGCGCCGCATGCCACACTCTGTCAAACGCCTTTCTAAAGTCAATGAAGGCATGGTAGTTTTGTTGTTGATACTCTGAGTACTTCTCATTCATTAGCCGAAGATTAAATATCTGCTCGATGGTACTCCTTCCCGCTCGAAAGCCCGCTTGTTCTTTGGCAATGATATTCTCTGCCTGTGGTATCAGTCTGTTAAGTATTATTCTCCAGAGAACTTTAGTTGGATGACTTATCAGACTGATTGTTCGATAGTTCTGACACATATTTAGGTTTCCTGATTTAGGCAGTGGTATAATTACCGATTTTGTCCAGCTGGTGGGCCACTCTCCTGTCTGCCAAATTCTATTGCAGATGTATGTCAGGGTATCAATTGTTGCCTCACCTCCCACTTGTAGGAGCTCTGCTGGGATATTATCCACACCTACAGCCTTCCCTCCCTTCAGCATTTTCACGACTTCATATACTTCTTCCCTTGTTATCGTTTGATTTTCCTCTATCAGACTCACTTCAGGAGACATTGCTTGGGTCACCTCAACCTTCATGCTTATATAGTTCCGAACAGTACTCTGTCCAGCGCTCATGAATGTCTTGAGCTTCTGTAAGACATTTCCCACTCTTGTTCTGAATCATTGTATTTCGATTTTGTACTCGCCTTACTAAGTCCTTGACTAATTTATATGCCCCCTTGGCATCATTTCTTCCTAGATTTTGTTCGATATCTGCACACTGAGCCGTTATCCATTCCACCTTGGCCTGTTTCATCTTGGCCTTTATGTTTCCATTTATCTCTCTATATTGCTGAATCCCATCTAGTGTTTTCTTCGCTCTCTTCATTTGTCGTCTCTTGTCACATAAATCCAGTATTTCACTCGTGATCCATGCTTTCTTCTTAATCCTGCACCTACCTAGAACCTCAGATGCCGTGGAGATTAATGCTGAATTCAGGGCTTCATTTATCGTCTCAACATCTGCCTCCTCGTTAAGAACCAAGAGAGGTGCGAATCTTCCCCTCATCCCCGCTCCAAAGGTCTCCACTATATCCGGGTACTTCAACTTCTCCAAGTCAAAGTATAGGAGATTGGGTCGCATTTATTGGAAAGATAAGAAACCAAATGTGGAGGTATTTAAAAAGGTGGGGGTGAAAAGAGAATTAATGACTGAAATCAGGGTTAGACAGTTAAGATATTTTGGTCATATAACAAGACATACCTCCAGTTGAAGACACCACTAGAGGGTAGGGTGGAAGGCAGTCGTTCAAGAGGCAGACAATGTTTTAAGTGTGTGGATAACATCAGGAGATGGACTGGAAAAAAAGCCTGTCAGATTGCACCATTATTGCAAGATATAGAGTAAACCGGAGATCCTTCTTCTTCTTCTTCTTCTTCTTCTTCCTCATATGCTGGTTACAGCATTATATGTTGCACTGTGTTACTTTGTTAAGCCTGTGGATCAGTGCATCCGATTTCAACAGACGTTTCTGTAGGGATGTCCTCCTTAGCCTTTGGCTGTCCCCAGCCTATCTGTAAGGCAGCAGTTGTTTTTGGTCAGAGTTGTCTCTCTTAGGGAAGTTGTCTTGCAGGACTATCGAGTCTTCCCCACTTGTGTCTATAGGGTGTGGCAATGATATGATATGATGAACTATGTACTAGTTTGTACTATCCCGGAAGAGAGGCAGTCCAGTGTGACTGTGTCCCAGGATCGTCACATCCTGCCAGAAACGCAGCATATGCATGTGAGTGGGGTATCTCTTTGCTTCCTTTATTTTCTCGGCTCATCTGCAGTGATGGCACGCCTAGCATTCCCCGCCACCTGGGAGGTTGTCACAATAGGGCAGAGGTGCAATGTCCATTGGCCTGCATCTCTTCTGCGTCCATTGGGATGACTGATAGCAGACAGAGGTAAAAAGCGAGGCAGGAGTGCATTTAACCAGGGGACAAGCCTGGTCATGGCACGGAGATGTTGTTCGCCTGGTGTGCGGACATATCTCATGATCAAGGGCTGAGTCTCAACAGTCCGCAGTGAGGTGGCTGCTCTACTGCTTGCGACACCCCAACCAGGAACTAAGTCTTTTACTAGTGGTTTCACACCTCAACGCCGTATGGGCTGAATATCTAGCAGCTCCTCGCCCGCTTTGATAGGCGGGACGGCAGAGACCTTTTTCTGTGGCTCGACCGGGTCGGGCTGAGATGCGAGCGCCAGGTCCCAACCATGTCATTGCCTCCCGTTCCAGTGGTGCTGAGATTCAGGGCGGGATTCCGGCTTAGAGGCATTCGGCCATAATCCCTCAGATGGTAGCCTGGCACCATAGGCTTATCAACCAGGCACGTGGACCAAATGTCTGAGACCGGCGACTCCTCTCGAATTGAGCAGGATTTCCGTAGCAACGCCCTGTCCTTAGTAAGGTAAAACTGACCTGTCTTCCGAGGGTCTAATACTAGCACCCGTTCCCTATTAGACCCAACAAATCAAGAGAGAGCTTTTAGTCAGTCAATGACCAAGTGTCTAAAACCTGCGATTCCTCTCGGATTGAGCAGGATTACCGTAGCAACGCCCTGTCGTTTGTAGGGTGGTCTGACATGTCTTATGAGAGTCTAATTCCAGCACACGTTCCCTATTAGACCCAACGAAAATGCTCTCAGCCTGTCAGTCCTGCTTCCGTCAATTCCTTTAACGAACACTGCATGCGAGACAATCGAGCAACCGAGACTAGCCCCAGATTTCTGAGGGTCTAATTCCAGCACATGTTCCCTATTAGACCCAATTAAAGTTCTCTCTCACCTGTCAATCATTACAGTGTTGGCGTGTTGAGTCAAATTAAGCCGCAGGCTCCACTCCTGGTGGTGCCCTTCCGTCAATTCCTTTAAGTTTCAGCTTTGCAACCATACTTCCCCCCGGAACCCAAACACTTTGGTTTCCCGGAAGCTGTAACTCCTGCGGATCGCTAGTCGGCATCGTTTATGGTCAGAACTACGACGGTATCTGATCATCTTCGCGCCTTTGACTTTTGATTCTTGATTAATGAAAACATTCTTGACAAATGCTTTCGCAGTAGCTCGTCTTGTGGCGATCCAAGAATTTCACCTCTAACGCCGCAATACGAATGCCCCCGTTTGTCCCTGTTAATCATTACCTCCAGTTCCGAAAACCAATAAAATAGAACCGAGGTCCTATTCCATGCACCATTATTCAGGCAGCCGAGGCCTGCTTTGAACACTCTAATTTTTTCAAAGTAAACGCGCCGGCCACCCGGGATGCTCAGCGAAGAGCACCCGCGGGAGAGAGCCGGCAGACGGTAGGGCAGGAGACAATGGGCAGTGAACCGGCGCGAGCCGAACCACCCGTCTGCGCCTGAGATCCAACTACGAGCTTTTTAACTGCAACAACTTTAATATATGCTATTGGAGCTGGAATTACCACGGCTGCTGGCACCAGACTTGCTCTCCAATAGATCCTCGTTAAAGGGTTTAAAGTGTACTCATTCCAATTACAGTGCCTCGAAAGAGTCCCGTATTGTTATTTTTCGTCACTACCTCCCCGTGCCAGGAGTGGGTAAGTTGCGCGCCTGCTGCCTTCCTTCGATGTGGTAGCTGTTTCTCATGCTCCCTCTCCGGAATCGAACCCTGATTCCCCATTACCCGTTACAAACATGGTAGGCATGTCACATACCATCGACATTCGCTAGGGCAGACATTTGAAAGATGCGTCGTCGGCACGTGAGGCCATGCGATCAGCACAAAGTTATCCAGAGTCATCAGTGGGGATGCCTCAACCCCGCGAGGAGAAACGACGATTGGTTTTGAACTAATAAAAGCGCTCTTTCCGCGAGGGTCGGAGCTTGGTAAGCATGTATTAGCTCTAGAATTGACACAGTTATCTAAGTAGGATCGTGTCATCTAAGGAACCTCGACTGATTTAATAAGCCATTCGCGGTTTCACCGTGAGACAGTTTGAACTTAGACATGCATGGCTTAATCTTTGAGACAAGCATATGACTACTGGCAGGATCAACCAGATATCTGTCGGAGACGGACGAACCACACACACCAGTCGGCGAAGGATGGATGTGTAAAAAGCCTCTCCAGGACGGCCGCAAGGACCAACTGACGGACAGACGGTTGTTTCGTCACTCACTCCGTTGACCTAGGACCACCTGGCAGGGGCCCGTACACACACCAACCGACTGACCGTCCGGGGTCGCTCGGGGAGGGATGGCAGCGCTCTGTGCAGACGGATCCTAACGGCCCCCGGTTATGATTTTCACTGGGACAGGAGACGATTTTTGCCTGCCGGCCTGCCCTTCTCTGACCGGCTCTTCTCCGTCCGGTTGGTCGGGCGAGGACAGGGCCTTTAGGCACGATTCCTGCTTTCCATTTGCCAATCCAAAGCTCATTGCGAGAGAAGGACCACAAGCGAGACGAACTGTCGAAATTGACTATTCGCGCTAGCCTTCGACGAACCACACGGACTGACAAAGCTTCTCGATACAGACTACAGTAACGCACCATAACCAGCGGTACGACTCCGCCAATTTGGTCCTACTACAGTGCCGAGGAGAGGCGGGCGAACTTGTTGGGCAAGCCCGCGCTCTCACTCCGCCTGGCGGGACTGAGATCACTGTACGAACACTGGATGCGAGTCAATCGAGCCACCGAGAGACCAGCCCCAGATAAACCGGAGATCCATTACAGTCGACCTTCAATGCAGAAATGGCACTTGAACTGAACTGAATATATTTACTTTCAATATGTGATAAGTAGGTATTAGCATTTGTGAAAAAGGTGGAACCAAAATAAGATGTTAGAAAGCCTTCACTGTGATTCATCAATTGTTGTCACTTGTCAAACTTGGTCCCTATCCAAGGTATGAGAAAAGAAAAAACCAATGTAGGAAATGAAATCTCTAAGAAAGGTTAATGGTGTCACCAGGAGAAATAGAATAAGGAATAAGGACATTAGAAAAATGGTAGGAACTATCTTTTGTGCTGAATACGTTTCTGGACAGAATATACAATGGTTCAGTCATTTCATTAGAATGCGACCTGATCAACTCCGACTGTGCGCTTATAATACAAGTTCTGGTAACAGGGCATGAGGGAGACCACATGGAAGATAGAAAGATAAGAGTAATCCTTCAATGACTTACAATGACCGAAGCATCACATTTGGCTTAAGTTCCCTGCGATTCTCACTGGCATAAGAATAAGGTCTTTCCCATTTTACCTATAGCCAAGTAGTGCATTGACCACTAGAAAGATGGAGAGGGTCATTTCTCATCCTTGATGTCGGTGGTCTGCTCTAAGAGTTGGTGGGTGGGGATGTCCTCAGCAAGGCGGGCCATGTCTAGAAAAAGGACCAGACGGCGGCGGTAAAGCATGGTTAGTGTGCTCTTGAAGCTTGTCCACCACGTGACTACCATCATTTGAGATCCGGTCATACCAGTCGATTGGGATCAAGATGCTGAGCAGCACATGAGCTGTAGTGGTCAGCGACCCTTAGCTGACTGCTAGCATTAGGACCAGCGAAACAGCTGCCAAGACCCTTCTACACCTCCATTCGGTTATCCAGGATAACAGGCTGCAACAGAGCAGACTGGCTAAGGAGAAGGAATCGAAGAGGGAATGCTAACCCGGTACTAAAAAAATGCTTGCTGAAGTCAGATGTGTTGGACCGAAAGGTGCAAATATCACAGTCAAGCTGTAAACTATGACACAACGCATTCCTTTCTTTGGACTACATTCTGCTACTTAAGCATTTTTAGGGTTTGGTAGCAGGAGATTGAGAACGAACGAAGCTAAGCCAAGCCATACTAGTCGATTGCAAGAATGAATATCTACCTACACATGGGAAAGGTTTCAATATGCTTCTGAACTGTCTACAAAATAGTTCAGATCTCTGAACCATACAGCAGGATGGAGACAACACGGGTTATTTAAATTTGTAGTTTGGTTTTCTGTGAAAGGCTCTGCTGGATACAGACATAATACAGAGCAATCATAAAGACGACAGCCAGACTGACTCTTTAAATGATGTTTGAGTGGCTTTGTGTATCAGAGTACAAACTAGTAGTCTTCCATTCTTGTTACGGACAGCTGCAGAAGCCAAAATGAACATAATGAAGCTATAGGCCTTGTATGAAACATGGCCGAAGATCATATGGATGAGGGAGTTTGATCCTGTTCTAAAAGATGTAATCAAGCAATATGGTTAGGTACATTTTGGTCAGACATTAACCAGTTGCCTAAAGCCATCAATGTAGACATACCTTCTGAAGGTCATGATGGAAAACATCATTTAGCATAGACTCTCATAATGACAGCTTAACAGTTATAATCACCAACAAAGACAGAGCAGAGGTCATGTACTGATGAGCAGGTAACATTTGAACAGAGAAATGAACAGGAAATTTGAACAGAGAATACCCTAGAGCTGCACCTTCCCCAGACCTCATAAACCATAAAAAGGATAATAATAATGTTTTACTAGGCGTCTGAGGCCCGTTGCGTTGATTGGACGCATCGATGGCCTGCTGCTGTGGCACAGCTATACACCTCGTCCACAGTGGAGGAGAGAGGCTGCTATCTGCTGAAGCCATACTGTATATGACCTTTTCTGCACCTTTGGTTGAGGAAAGCCCTTTGGCACTGAGAAATGACCTGTGAAGTATCGTGTGGGCCACGGTTTCCTGGTCCAGCCATATGACATAACCAACCAAAGAAACTCAGTGACACTTCATGTTTTCGAGATTGGATGGAAGCCTCTTTTAGCAGAGATCTCAACATTGCAGATGTAGTTATGCCATAAGATCCCAGGATACACTGCTGGTTGTGCATGTGGAAGGCTCTAGTCTCTATATGTCATGTTTGAGTAATGTCCATGTTTCGATGACGTAAAATAGGACTGGGACCACACAAAACTGGTGGATACGGATTTTTTTTAAACCACAAACAAGATGATTACTAATAGTCAAATGTGGGTCCAAAAGGCAAATCAGGGAAGACATGAGTTGACATCATCTAATGCCCAACCAGATTGATTTTCAAAAGGAAAGCTTTAGGCTACCTATCAACAGGCACTCATCTGCCTAATTGAATACAAGGATTCCAATATTCCAAAGCACAATGTGAATCCTAGAATTCCTTATTAGTGAGGAAAGATAAACACAACTCTATGTCTATTAAGTAGTAGTAGTAGTAGTAGTAGTAGCCCCCTTCAATCATGACTGACTATAAGATGTTAAGACCTTGGAGGGGGAAACAAAACTCTGTACTTAGCTTTTTTTTTGTTGTCTATCTCCTTGCGGTGTTGTTTTTTTCACTTCTCAGTATTGCAAGAGCTTCTTTTCACCAAGCGTGAAGCTTCAGGGTACATCTCCACTTGGATCAGTCTGCAGCTTTGTTTCACAGCATGTCAGACTCATGTCCAAAGCTTTCAAATCATTCTTACATGCATTTTTTAACCTCAAATGTGGTCAGCCAACTGTTCTCTTGCCATTCGCCAACTGTCCATAAAGAATATCTTTGGGAATGTGACACTCTTCAATGTGACAAACATGACCAAGTCATCATAGTCTTCTCTGTCTAAGGAGAATGTACATGCTTGGAAGAGTGCACCTCTGCAATTTTCATTATTTATCTCCATGTAATTCCAAGAACGGATCTCAGGCAACGTAGATGGAAGGTGTTACACTTGTGCTCTTGTTAAAGCATAGGCTGGTCCACATTTTGCTAACGTATAGGAGTTTGCTGACAACACATGCATTGTACACCATGGCTTAGTTTTAATTGTGAGTCTCTGGTTTTCTCAAACACGCCTTGTGAGGCAAGCAAATGTAGTGGGAGCTTTGTCAATGTGTCATAAAATGTAACTAAATAAAGATGAATGCACAGGGGACTAGCAACCTCATCATACAGATCAAAGTTTTGCGGCAACCGCCATTGCAAGAACACATAAATGTATTAGCCAGTGTACCTGCAAGGTGGCCATTTGCAGTGGTGACCATAAATGTTCTGTCTGGAGAAGACAATCAAAAGAGTAAGAAAATCACTGAATTTTTAGATGCTTGTCTGTCTCATAACTATAATCACATAGAAAATCAAGTCTCCTTGAGAAGTTACAAAATTGGGATTGAGAATACACAGAGATAAAAACAAATACTATAATAATAAATGCAATCAGATGTGCTAGAAGACACTCCTACAAGATCTAGAATCATTCATATATCTTGGTAGCAATACAGACAAAGTAGGAGGTACAGATAAAAATATAATAATAAGAATAGAACAGGAGAGAAGCATTAATTACGTTTGGGAAGTCCAACACAAAAATAGAAATCTTCAACTCCAATGTAAAGTCTATTCTATTGTATGACTTTGAAGCATTGAGAACAACAAAAACAACAAAAAAGGTACATACTTTCATAAATAGGTGTCTCTGCAGAATAAAGTTATTAAAATTGTAGGATAAAATCACTGATGTTCAGTTCAAGTGTCATCTCAAAGGTCGACTGTAATGGACAATGAACTCAAATCTCTTGCTGTAATGGTGCAATCTGACAGGTTTTTTCCAGTCTATCTCCTGATGTTATCCACCCACTTATAATGTCTGCCTCTTGGACAGCAGCCTTCCCACCCTACCCTCTATTATGGTCTTCAACAAGGAGGTATGTCTTGTTATATGGCTAAATAATCTTAACCCTTCTAACCTTTATTTCGGTCACTAATTCTCTTTTCACCCACTTTCAATATCTCAGCATTTCTTTTATTCTCTTTTCAAGAAATACGACCCAATCTTCTATTTATCCACATTTTGGATAAATACTTCAATACTTTTTTCCAGCTTGTTATTCATGTCCATGTTTCTGCGCCATTACTAATATGGAACTGTTTCTTCTTCTTTTTCGTTCGTTCTCAATCTCCCACTATCAAGTCCTGAAAAGGGCTTTGCAAGTCCGAAGAGCAGAATGCTTTCTGTCATAGTTTACAGCTTGAAGTCTGACACATCCGCTTTCAGTAGGCATTTTGGAAGGTCGAGTTGCTTCCCTTTTTGATCCCTTCTCCTAAGCCAGTCTGCTCAGTTGTAGCTTGTTGTCCAGGATCACCAAATGGGGGTGTAGAAGGGTCTTGGCAGCTCTGGTTCGCTGGCTCTGATGCTAGCAGTCAGCTATGAGTCACTCACCACTGCAGTTCATGCACTGCTCAGCATCTTGATCCCATGGAATTATTTAAAAGAACCAGACAGAAGTCAGTTGAACATGAGATGAAGAGAACGTGTTCGCGTTTAATAGAATATATATTAAGGAAACCAGCTGATAGTATTAAAACACAATCTCTGGTCTGCAATACCCAAGACTAGAGAAGTAGAGCCAGATCATAATAAACATGAGGAAGAGTGCTTGAGACTAACATGAAGGAAACAGGAAAGACATGGACAGAACTGGAACAGATGGTCCAGGACAGGAGGACTTGCATGTACCGGTACTTGTTGAAAATCTATGATCCACAGGGAGCTAAAAGGATTTTGATTGATTGACCTACTTACTTTACTGTCCATGTCCAGCAACCTCAAATAGTCTTCGCCCAAAAACCAGCCACTGTCATTGCTCTTTCATTTGTCACCATCAAGTCCTCCATTGCATTGGATTCCTGTTCTGGGTCCTGGACACAATCGTAATATTCATCATCTGCATATCCCCACTTTTTCAGGTTTACCCATATCTGAACACACCTGATCTTAGCCTGTTCAGAGATCTCCACGTAGTATATGACAAATCATGTCATGTACAGGTTCTTCTTTGATCTCCATCCAACCTTCACCATTCATTTCGCGCCACCTTTCTATGTGGTTTCTCTCGGGGCTTTGTTCTAAGGGATTTGCGGTCCGCTGAAAACTTTTCCTTCATTTCAGTCATATTCTTTCTGCTGTATGTCCAAAAAGAGATTGTCTCTACTGACAGGACTGCTTTTGTCTCTCAACTTCAGATGTGACATGTCTTCTATCAGGAGGTGCAATACCAGCGATTGATTGACCGATTGATTGCTTTTAAAAGTACTAGGTACTTTAATGTTTAATTTTGTTTTCTCTGTATTTATTATTTATTAAATAATTAAAAACATTCACTACTGAATTGAAAAATATGCAGTGGTATAAATTTTTTAACGCTTTTTTCCACTTTAAAGTGAGTGTTAAAATTAAGCATCAATTTTGAAATGTACTACCTGTGGTCAATTAAAATGTTAGACCAGGTCAAAAAGCTTCTGATACATTTTCCATTTTAAAAAAATTTAAAAAAAAAAAATGCAGGAGGAAGCAGACCCTTACATAAAACGCATGCTGAAGTCGAATGCACTAGGCCGACAGGTGCAAAATAAAAACCACAATGCAACGCACATTGTCTTAGAGAATAGAGAAATAAGGCGAATACAAAGAAAAAAAAAAAAAAAAAAAAAATTTTACATAATTTTATTTCTACCTGCCGAATAGCACTCATAAATTTACCTGTTCTGTGCACAGCACATGATAGTTAACTTGTTAATCTGCTGTAATTTTATTCATTGCTGCTTCAACTGTTACTTTTGTTTATGCTTTCTGTTTTCTATTATAAAACTTGTTTTCTTTCTTGTTTTCTAGCTTTTATTGTATTAGTTTTTCAGCACATTTGTTCTATTTATTGTTTTCCTTTTTTGTCTATTGAGTCAAAAACTTGTTAGTGCCCTATTGAGTATAAGTCTTCTACAAATACAGGAGAAGTTTTTCTGTCCTCAGTTTTCTGCCACAGTTAGCTCTACATTTCCCTTTGTTTTTTTAATTAGAATTTGCCTTATTTCTCTATTCCCCAAGGCGAAGTGTGTTGTATTATGTTTTTATTTTGTGCCTGTCGGTCCAGTGCATTCGACTTCAGCATGCATTTTATGTAAGTGTCTGCTTCCTCCTGCATTTTCTAAGGGTTTGCTTCCTCGGGGTAACGGCCGGTGCCAAACTGATGAGCCAACTTAGCACCTTTGGATTCCGAGACGTGTCACTTAACTACTAACCCACGCCATCCCCCTTTTATTTTTGTCTTGAGCTCTCTCCTCACTCAGTGTTTTGGTCTACTTCTACTTCTCTGGCTATGGGGATTCCATCACAGAGACCACAATGTAATGCTATCAGCCGGTTTCATTAATATGTGTCCTATCCAAGGGCAGTGTCTTATGTGTCCTATCCAATGGCAGTGTCTTCTCATCACCAAATGTTCCTCTGTTGTCTGTCTGGTTCTGCTTCTTTTTCATTTGTCCTGCAAAGGACGTTGTGTTGTAGTCTACAGTGAGGCCGCGATATATATGCTTTTCAGTCCAACACAATTTCAGCTATCTTTTTTTGGATACTGCCTTCCCACTTCAATTCCTATTCTCTTATTCAGATAGTGCAGGAGGAATAGAGTCCTGATCAGCTCTTGTTTTATGACCATAATGCAAGCAGCAAACTATGAGTTGCTGAATTCTGTCAGCTCATTCACTGTGCTGTATCTTCAGCCCATCTGGTTCTTTCTAACAGTTCCACTGATTATCTTGACATACCTCCTGGAGGGGGTGGTGAGAAATGTTAAGTAACTTAACTTAACGTCTTTATACTGGTTTAGAAGACTCTGTAGTCTGTATACAACCAGTTTCATTTAAATTACCTTGCTCTAAAAGCTATGCACATCCAATTTATTCTTAATTGCATTAATTGTCTCTGCCTCCACACTACCTCCTGTGGCAATGCATTCCAAGCATTCACCACTCTCTAACTAAAAAAATATTTCCTAATATCTAATCTGGATCTCTCTAGTTAATTTGTAGCTATGCCCTCTTGTTCTTGTAAGTGGTTGTATTTTGAAAAACTTGTTACAGTCTAATTTATCCGTTTCTCTGATAAAAAGGAATGAAAACAATACTTGAAAGCCAAAAATGTAACAAGAAAAATAGAGAAATACGAAGAATACATAACACTTAGAACCAGAAACCAAGAAAACAGAGCAACAAAAACCATGGGAGGATTTTTGAAAAGTGGACGTAAATGTAAGAGAAACCAGAAACTGTCCTAAATGACCCTAAAGAACAAAAGAAAGGAAAAAGAATGCCCACAGAAATTTGTAAAAGACAAAACAATGTGCTTTGCTCTACCCAAAGGGAGATAATGGATAGATGGAAAGATTATTTCTCAGAGCTCCTCTGTGTGTAGGATGATCAGGTTTCAGAGGTGACAATGTCTAATACAAATAGGAAAACCACACCACAATTGAGTGAAATCAAAGATTGGCAAAGGAGCTGGACACAACACCAGAAATGGTAAAACACATGGGAACTGCAGGCAAACTGTTATTACAGAAGATTCTCCAGGCAACCATACACAAGTTTATATAAAAAGGATTTGGAGATTATATCAATATTCAAAAAGGTTGACAACTTATAATGCAAAAACCATAGAGATATATCTCTTCTAAGAGTCACGGACAAATAATAATCTAGGATATTCGAGGAGAGACTTAGACATCTGGCAGTTCAATAACAAACAAACATGGTGGTTTATACAGAAGAAAACATACATCACATTATGCTGGGTGAACAGCCTCTGGAACAGATTTAGCAGTTAAAATATCTTGGAGTGGTAACAGACCAGTAGGAATGTATCAAAGAGTTGGCTACTTGGTGCATAAATAAAGGATGCCTTAATAAAAGTGAAATAAGTAAAAAAAACATTTTTCTTAGCGTTCACCTTATTTATCCATTCTCCAAGGCGGTGTGCGTTGCACTGTGGTTTTCATTTTGCGTCTTTCAGCCGAGTGCATCCGACTTCAGCATGCATTTTATGTAAGAGTCTGCTTAAGGCCTGCATTTTCTAAGGGTTATCTTCCCCAGGGTAAGGGCCGGTACTGTGATGGGGATCAAACCCACCACCTTCGGTTGTGAGCCGTGTCACTTAACCACTAGCCTACGTAGTCCCCAGAAAACTAATATGATTGTATACTGTTCCACCTACATAGCAGCTTTGACTTACGGAGCATGATCTCAAGTAGCATGATCTCAACAAATAACAACTTAATGATCACCAACATCACCAAAAGCTAAGTGCAGATCGTATACTGCTGAGCAGGCTAAATGTCAACAGGGAAAGCCAGGTGGATGGAAACTCCACAGCTACACCTTCCCAGGGTCTAGTAAGCTGGGGAAAGGAAAACATCCACAAACTTACTACTAATAGCCAGGTGAAAGTCTGAAACTTAAACCAGAGAAGACACAGGATAACATCTTCTAAGAGCCAACCAGATGGATTTCCAGAACAAACAAAAGCTTCTGATCTTCTGGCCTGTGCCACTGATCTGCCATATTGGATCCAAAGGTTTCAAACTCACATAAGCTTTATTTGATGGGGTTTTGTGACTTAAAGTTTCTACAGAATGAGGTAGACAGCTGCATGCAAAACCCTCTTAAGTCACCTGGAAGGTTACAGCTCTACTATTCTTTGCCCCCTTTAGGCCCTGTTACATCTGGGCGTTCTCTATAAACGTTTTTTTTATAAATTTCTCTTGAATTATATCCATTTGGTTAATTTCCTATGTTGGAATAATTTTTTGGTAATTTAAATTTTACATATTAATTTTTTTATTAAAGAGATTTATAATGGTTTATTTTCCTTCACCTTTTTTTATTTTATTTATTTATTTTCTTGTTTTTTAGGTGACATAGTTCCTGCAGCCCTGAGCATAGCACCTGAAGAACTGGCAGCGATGCCCCCTTGGAAACGAGAACTCTTATTTAAGAGAGATAAAGTTCCTGTAACATTTTCTAATGAATTTAATCCTGAAGACGAAGGAAATGCAGAAAATGAAAATCTGCCAGCTAGTTGATTTTATTTCAGTCATTGAGTTGTTAAAAAGTAGAATGGCTTGATTGGATGAAGGAATGTGTTGAAATATAATATAATTTGTTTCACATAAATCGCCAGACCTGCTGTCATTTTTTTGTAAATGATTCATTTTAGTCGAGAACCAGGAGTTGCTACTGATTTCCAAATCGTCACACCCTGAAATCTTATCACCGTTGAACAATTGATTATAACTTTTGATATACCAAAATAATGTATTAACTCGTTCACTCTGGAATATATTGGGGCAACTATTATTATTATTAAGTACCTGATCTCACTTCCCTTCAGACCAGCAGATACTTGAAACCAACTCATAAGATTCGAAGACACACCATTTCCTGTGTTCATGTCTTCGGGAAGTAAGTGCCTTACCTCTTAGCTATATATATATATATATATATATATATATATATATATATATATATATATATATATATATATATATATATATATATATATATATATAAAATATCAGCTTTGTGGCATTAAAAAAATTTTTTTATCCTATACATTGACACAAAATAGTGAATTGGCTATTTATTTTATTTTTTGCAAAAAAGTGTTGAAAAGGACAGTGAATAAATTAAAGTTGTTTATAACTAGCATCTGATTCTTTAAAATTAAAAAAACATTTATTGCCCATCGCTATCGATGATTAGCGACACCATCAGACGGTTTTGTCTTGATGGTGTAACTTGCGCTTTTTGTGGCAAGACATAAGTGTCAAGACGTCTAGAGGTAATTCAGGATGCAGGCACTTTGGTCTCACCTTCATTGAGACTAGGCGTTGCTTGAAAACTACGGGGCTCGAACCCACGCTGTTTCCGTTCATCGATTTGAGAGGCGAGTGCCTTACCTTTCGACCACAACGACACCCATCTGGTTAGCATAATGGTAGAGCACTCACTTTTCACAGCAAAGGTACAGAGTTCAACTCCTGATCAGGCATACTCCAGTTGACACAGCTGTAAATGGGTATCTGGCTTGCTGTTAAGGGAGCAAAGGCATCACGAAAGGAAATTGATCCCTCCTCCTCATAAACAAGATGGGGGCTGAATATGCAGCACAGTGATGGTGAATGAGCTGACAGCAGTCAATGACTCATAGCTGACAGGGCCAGCAAACCAGAGCTGACCAAGATCCTATTTCACCTCCAAGCAGCGGCCCTGAAAACAGGCTGCATCAGTTAGTCTGACTAAGAGTAGAGGGGTTGCATTTAAAAGGCAAACCTGGTACCAAAAAAGCCAGATGTGTCAGATGGAAAGGTGCAGATATTGCAGCCTTGATGTAAATTATAATACAACATCACAACGTCCTTTTCAAGATGAATGCCAAAGAAGCAGTAGTGAAGTGTGATGACAATGTTAGGGTAAGCTGAGTCATGAACATAGAGGAACATTTAACGATGTTGAAAAAATGTTGAAAAGTACTTTGTGTTTGTCCTGAATGGGGTAGTTAAAACCCATGCTGTCGATGTACTTCTACACAGTTGTCTACGTTTTCTTGTTTAGCTTAAATCAGTCCAAGCGTCTTTGTTTCATTTTTGAAGAAAATATAAATCACCTTCTCCTTCAACACGTGATCAAATCACAAAACTAAACAAAACTACACTGAAATGACATTTGAAACACACTTTGAGAACTTAGAATGTAACATTCTCAGTCAGGGAAGGCTGGCCTACTTTGTGGACACTTGGCTGTAAGGAAAAAGTAGTGCCGTAATGACTGTCTCCTAGCTACCAATTGGTCTGATTCCTACTCTGTTAGGCTGGACGCAGTGAGCTTACCTTTCACATGCAAAGGCCTCCGTCCATCGTAGACGATGATGGCATAATTAATTTTGTTAGTGTTATTTTTAGTAAGGATTAACTGCACTACTTTTTATCCTCACTCTCTCATCTCAAGCCGCCAAACCCCAGTGGCAAGTCAAGGACAAGACGACTAGGGGGGCGACTACGACATGCAGCGGACTCCGCATCAAGCATCCGTGAAAAAGACGGCGGAGTCCGGAGTCGAACCCACACCACGTGATCACGAGGCCGACGGCTTAACCACTTCGCCATGGAATCCTTTCACATAGTAACTGATAAACTCACTTTCCTGCTCCGGGTGTTTCCCAACATGTCTCTAAGCTTAAACAAAAATGACCATTACAATTTCAATTTTTAATTTATTTCAAATCTGTTTTATGCAAACGGATGTCTTCTCTAATTCTTCAAAACTGTTTGGGATAGCTCAGCTTATCCTGTCTATTCTAATGCTTTGCTACTGCAAAGAAGATAAATGAGTTACGGCCTACTTTGAAGAAACCAAAATGAAAACACGTTACACACTAATGTGAATCTTCATTTTGCAGGGGAAAAGCAAATCTCACCTGTGTGGTACCTGATTTGAAAAAAATAACACCACTGTAACCTTGCAAGCATGTCATGAAACGTGACTAAATAGTTTTGTCCATGGGGCTAACAACTTCATCATGTAAATCCATTGCTTTGACACCACCAATACAAATTCTCAGACACAGACTTCCTATAAAGTGGTATGGTGTACTGGTAGCCCTATGCTTCACTTGGAGCAGATAGATGAATTAATGAAAATGAGAGCCTTGAACTTCATGGCCATTCTAATTTGCATATATTTGTTTAAAATTTCCTTTGTTTCCTGATGGCTCGCCTGATTAGAGTAGTGGAGAACTCGCTTTTCATAGCAATAGTATGGGGCACAGCAATGATAATCCAGTCAGCCCAGCTGTAAATTGGTATCTGACTTATGGTTAGAGAAGGAAAAGGCAGCAAGTCAGTGCCACCTTAACTGACATAAGCTGTGGCTTAGTATACTGAAGTCTCTAATACTTCATTTCTGACCAGCGGTTAAATATGCTGAAGAACAGTCTTTGTTTTTGTGTTTCTTAAGGCAGAGTGCACCTTATGGTCCAGTGCATCCAATTTCAGCACCTTTTTTTTTAAGTTTCACTTCCCATAGGGACACTACAATGTTGAATTTTAAAATATGTGTGTTTGCGTTGACAGCCGTATCACTAACCACTTCACTGTGTAGTTTCCTCCCCCACCTCCCACCAAAATTTACATATATGACAGCAGCTGTTAGATGTTTATCTTCATGACAGCAGGAAGCTCTCATCACTGTTCCAACTATAAGATCTTCCGTGCGATAAGGGCAAATCCCCGATAAAAGTTTTTTACTATTTACTTAAGTTCCATATGAGCCTTTCAAAGAAAAGCTGATGGCCAAGCCGTTTGTATATCTGTCATCCTGCTAAGAGAAGATGGGCTTGAAATTCTGGTACGGCAAAGCTTTTTATCTCTCAGGGTGAAATAAAAACCTAGCTTCATACTGTATAGGCAAACAGCCTTTATTCCTCGGCTCTATAAGTCCTCAGACCACAGTAATGGAAACAAATATCATAATGGCAGCAGTGTCGTTGCCTAAAGCATGCGCAAATTTTATAGTGGAATTCCCTTGTTCATCTTGTTATAATATTGTTGCAGCATTTAAATTTCATTCATTTTTATGCGTTATTGCTGTTTAAAATGTTGTCAAAAGAATGACACTATAATGCCATGTTGAAAGATGAAGTCATTAATGCCATGTTGAAAGATGAAGTCATTTTGTATGTATGTAGACAAACATGGAAATACAGTGACAGGGTGAAAATTGAATTTTCTGAAGCAAATGATTGTCATTGGAGAAATTACCATAATTCAATTTTTTCATACAAAATTCTCAATGGCTCAGAGGATTATATACAGTATTCTTTAATGATACAGATATTAACAGCTCAACAAATAATTCAGAAGAATCAGACTCTGAAATTGATATTGATTCAGAAGAAGGTGATATTTAAAATGGCACCTAAAAAATAATTTGTTCTTAGTAAATTTATGGTTAGATAGTAGGCAACATTTTGTTAGTTAGAGAGGGATGAATTCTCGGAATGCATTGCTACGGTAAATAGTGGAGACAGGGTCAATTAATGCATTCAAGAATAGATTGGATGCACATAGTTTTTAGATCAAAGAAATGTAAATGAAACTGGTTGTATACAGACTGTACAGAGTCTTCTAAACCAGTATAAAGATGTTAAGTTAAATTTGTTGCTATTATTAATTTTTGTGTTTGTAATAATTATTCGTCTTAGAATTACGGATTTAAATTTGTTATGATCATGGAGGCTAAAATTAGGAGATGCATCTTTGATGACATCGTAGCATTAAAGAAATAGATAGTTTGATGAGACTTTCAATATGATGTGACCAGACACCACCAAAATGACAACAGCGAGTCAACTTCGCATTGATAAGCTACAGAAGAAAAATGAAGCTGTTACAATATTTATAAATCATCTTTGGACACATCAAGGGCTTGTTGTTGTCATATCGAAGTCCAGGTTTGAAAAAATTTAATGAAATATGCCAATTTATAGTTTATATTCCTCTACCGTGAATATGTCTTGATTTTTGTTAGCTTTCGTTGGATTGTAAAATCTTATGTCTGCTTCAAAACTCATTTAGAAGCTTTCATTATAATTATTATTCTGTTGTGCCAGTTAAGCTTACATTTTTTTGGCCTATGTTGCTACTTAGCATTGAGAGAGCTATTTGAGACTAAAAAGCATATGAAAATAAGTACCTGATTTGATACCTGTTATCAATGCACTCGAATCAACCCAGGTGTAAATGAGCACTTGGCTTTGTGTTAGAGAAGGAAAGACAGCGAAAAAAGAAATTGACTACCCAACTCAATAAAAGAGCTGAGTCTCACATAATGAAGTCTCTAACACTTCATTCCCAATTGTGTGTGATATGAGACTATGTTTACCTGACCTTGCAAATAAAGTCAAGTAATTTAGACATTTATCAGCAGTCAAGTAATTTAGACTTATGTATCAGCAGTCAAGAATCATATAAATAAGCATATGAGGGTAAGTCAGTAAGTAGGTCACACACTGAAATGGAGCAGCTGAAAAATGTAGTTGGTAGTTTCTAAAGATGTCATTAGGTGGCCGCAACATCCAGGTAGCAGACACTAGGTGTTGCATGCACATGCGCAGCTTAGATTCAAATGGTGTCCATACTCACAGAGTGTACGATCAAATAACAGCGTGCTGTTGTGCATTTTTTAGGGCAAAAGGATATTCTACAGAGAATATTCATATAGAAAAGCTTTCTATTTATGGTGATAAGTGGGGAACTGAGACGCTAGGCACAACATACTGACCAGGACGACGTGTCAGCGTCAGACACAATACAAGACCACAATCTCTCTTCCATGTAGCGTTCCCTGGAAACTGGCTGTTTTTAAGGCAGCCTGGCTGATGAGATGTAGATCGATGTGATCACCATAGTAGTGAGCACCACGCAGATGAAGCCAAGCATAGCAAAACCACCTGGAGGACTGCTGTCCACCTTTATCAGTATACTCTGGATGTGAAGAAAGCTACTACAACCCGCCACTTAACATCTTTTTCAAGGCGCACAAAAGAGTCAACTTGCTCATTGTGGGCATTAAACAACAATGGTGATAAGTGTTTGTTGCGCAAAGCCGTTCATAATTGGGTCAATCAATTTTGTCAAGGGTACTAAAAAAAACCTGATCAAACCTGACTGGTCATCATGTTTCAGACAGCAACAGAAGCATTTATGCGCTGGTTAGTGCAGATGATTTGATCTGATTGACAAGTAACTAATACAATAAGGTGTTCACATGGTTTAGTCTACAACATAATGCAGGATCAATTGAATTTTCATAAAGTGTGCTCACGGTGGGTACTCATACAATTGACTGGTGAACACATAATGAACCAAAAAGACCTGTCCTTGCAGCATCTCTGATGGTATGCAGATAAAGGAGAAGGCATGCCAACAAGATTATTACTGAGGATGAATTATCAGTGCATCCCTACCAACCTGAATGAAAACATGCTTCAATACAATTGAAATATTCTGATGCACCTTCTGTTTGCGGACGGCGTGGGCTAATAGTTAAGTGGGTTCGCTCCCCAATCACAGAACCGGCCGTTACCACTGGGAAGCAAAAGCAAACCCTTAGAAAATACAGGAGAAAGCAGACCCTTGCATAAAATGGCATGACGAAGTCTGATGCACTGGGCCGACAGGCGCAAAATAAAAAGATAGTGCAAAACACACTGTCTTGGGGAAAAGAGAAAAAAGGCGAACACAAACAAAATAATAAAATACACCTTTGACCAAGAAATTCAAGGTTACGCATCAACAGGGAAGGTTATGCTCACAATGTTTTGAGATCCTCACAGAGTACTGTTAACTAATTTACAGAAGAAATGTGAAAATGTGAATGCTGTAATTCACTTGGAAGTGCTGTTCTTGTTTTGGGATGCAATTTGAAGATAACGCCCAGGCCTGCTGACTAGATTACTGCTCCAGATCACATCCAGCTCGATTAGCCAATTGACCAACTAGAGTGGTAACTTCTTAAACATGAACCTTACAGCCGTATCTTATCCTCGAGTGATTTCCACTTATTTGGGGCACTAAAAATCCACCTTGACAGGAGATGTTTCGTGAATGGCAAAGAGCTTGAACATGAAGTGCAAAATGTGGCTGAGATGACACACCAAAGACTTCTTCGCTGCAGGCTTTTGTACCCTGATAAGGGATAAGTGGATGGTTTTCAAGTTTGTATCTCATTAAATTTTTTGTAAATAGCCATTTGTGACCAATTTACTAACCTGCACACATTTAGTGGGAATTAAACAAATAACCTTAATATATTAAGTAAATTAAAATATTAAGATTTCTTTTTGACTCACTGTTCCAGTGACTGCAGTAAAACTGAATACCTAGCTAACAGGCAAGCATAAGTATTGGTTAAAGGCCATGCTTTTTGTCTTGAAATTTGTCACTTACAATTTGATAATTTGTTGCACATTACCAACAGTAAATACACCCATATAATGTTATGACTTTTCTTTACACTAAAAAATTGTTTTATGACATACTATATATCACAATATATATATATATATATATATATGTCTTTTTCTGTGTAATTTATGAAATTCCATAATTCACCAAACTAATGTCCACTAAATCAATTAATAAAATCACGTCCTTTTAAATTGAAAAATAATGTTCGACTGTTTCATTATCCCTGTTTACCAGTGTATCCAATTTCAAAATTTGTTTCTGTCATGTTTCTTCCTTCTTTAGCCCTTGATTGCCCCCAGTCTGTCTGCAAGGCAACAAGTTTGTGTCACAGCTTGGTCTATCTGCTATCCATCAGCATGCCTGGCTTGAAGACTCTGCTGGTAGTTGCACTTTTGCTGGCATTACTCTTTGGGTGATAGAGACAAGATCATCCACCTTGACAAGGTTGAGCAATAAATGATGAGAAATGTCTAAAATATGCTTTCTGATATCTTGTTTTTCTGTTTCGTTCTATTTTGTTAAAAATCAACATCATTTCACTTCAGACAGACCTTTAGGTGTTCTCAGTAAATGCCCAGGAGTGTAGATACTGATTATTCCCGTAGCAAGCTGATTACACACACACCTGCTCTGTCCTTTCAGGCCCCCCCCCCCTCCCTCTCTGGCAGACCAGGTCATTGATTGTTGTGTCTCCATTCAAGAGGCAATCATTGATCAACTTCCGAATTTCACCTATTCAACTTTGTCAGAACTCTCAGTACAGGTGTCCCTGATGCCAGGATGCCAGCTTTTTCATTCCCATAAACTCCCAACATGAATATGACAGTAGATCCTCACAAGACTCCAAAGACTTAAGGCTCTATATCTGCTGTCTACCATAGTCAGCCCTTTTGTACTTTCCGAATCTTACTTTTACAGTATTTGAAAATAGTTCTGCCAATCGTTTCACTATCGTTAAAGCATATGACTAATATCTTCATAGAGCACTCGTTTTTTTTCCAGCAAAAGCACAGGGTTCAACTTTAGTTCCTTGAATGCGCCAGGCAACCTAGCTGTAAATGGGTACCTGACTTACTGTTTATGAAGGAAAGGCTGCGAGGAAGGGAACTGGCCATCCAACCTAAAAACACAAGCTATGATCTCCTACAATGAAGTATCTAACACTTCATCCCTGACAGTAGTGTCTTATGAGACTACCTTTACTTAAAATGCTTGGAATCCTGGTATTCAAGCAGGCATGTTACTGTCTGTTGCCAGGTAACCGAAGGCTTTGGCTATATGTAGTAGGTATTTTTTTTAAATTCTTCCTATGGCTTACTAGGCCTTGGGAAAGGCCAGAGATCAGGGGAATATTTACTAGAAGATCCATGTGGAAAAATCCCAGTCTCCATGATACAAACCCGCGACCTCCAGAACTCGAGACGGATACCTTACCTCAAGACCACTGAGCATCCCCTACCTTTACCTTTATGTCAATTGGTAACCTTGCATTTTACACATTTAAAGAAATCCATTTTTAATTGAGGTTGTTTGCTTGTTAATGGAAACTCTTTGTAATGTGTTTTTCATTCTTGACCAAAGTTGCTGTGCTCGTGAGTTTCCAGTGGCTTGTCTTACATCCCAGGGCTCACTGAAGAAGATCAGGAGTGGGTTGCTGCGTGGATTTGACACTGTTCTTCTTACCTAGGGGGCATTAGTTCAAAACTACAGTAAGGCCTAGGCTTTTATCTCAGTTCAGTTGAAGTGCCATCTCAACAGCAAACATTGGTTGTAATGGATCTTCAACATCCTGTCTCTTGCCATCATGGTATAATCTACCAGGTTTTTTCCTATCCACCATTTGATGTTATCCTCCTACGTGTAGTGTTGTTTACATCTGACATGTCTGTCCACCACCTTTCATTCAAGTATTGTTTTCAATAAAATATTTTAACTGTTGGACTGCTTGGAATGATCAATTCTCTTTGCATCCCTAATTTCTCCAAGACTTCCTTGTTTGCATTCCGTTCTTTCCGTGAGATGTGCCCCATTCTTCTATATATCTATATATCAACAGCATAAATTCTCTTCTCCAACTGTTTGTTTATAGTCCATAATGCTATACCAAATCTCAGTTTTTCCTAAATTGTTTCCGTCCACAGTACCATTGGTGTACGAGAATTTTTTTTCCATAACATCCCAAGTCAGAAAATAAGCCTACTTAACAGTTGCAGTGCATCTACATGTCACTTCAGTATAAATATTGGAATGCTTTGCAGCACCCCTGTATATCAGACACAGCACCCACACACAGTTTGGGAACCACTGCCATATGTTATTTTCTAGTGAAGATGAACTAAAAGAACTTGGTCTGTTTACTGTGCAGTGACTGCGGGGGCAAGCAGATCTTACTTCTTGGCTCTATAAATCATGCAGGTTGACCTCAGTAATGGGGATAACTGCTGAAGAGGACAAGTTTCTTTTTTCCTGAAGAAGGTAGATCTGAGTTCTCCTGTCTGCAACCAAAAGCAAGACTTCTCAGCAGGGTGATCACAGTGTTGATCCCCACCTCGTTGTTCACAAAGCTGTAACACAGCCTGTTTCCAGGGATCTCTGATAGGTAAAAATGGATCAATCAACTCACAAAGCTAGATCAGAGCACTGTTTTTCTATTAAGAACCCAACACATTCCGCTTAACAAGCACCTGAACAGAATCCAACCACAACACACTCCGGAGTTCCAACTGTGGACACTCCCATACAAAACTATTGATCATCATCTTTTTGATGTTAGTAAACTGCTACTTGCTCCAAGGCCAGACAAATTTAACAGTTTGTATAGTACCAAACAACATGTGCAGATACCACTACTTGATAATGAACCAAAGAGCAAGAGCCCAAATGTTATAGATCTGTAACAACAACAATATAAGAATGAAGAAGACAGATTTTTACAGTATATACATTTTACTAAAAGACACCCTATGTTTGGATATCTGGTGCAATGCATAAAAATGAAATGAAGTTTCTTACAGTCAAACACAACCCCTACAGACTAGCTCTAAAAAACAGTCAGATAAAAAAATGAAATGAGCTGATTTAGGTCTTTTGCATCATAGTGTGTGAGGAACCTGCACATGAACACCACTTGGCTTACGGACTAAGAAAGTCACTAAATAGACTCTGAACTGGTGTTTGCAGGAAGAACTTAAAAAGATAAGGATACAGGGATTATGAGACATGGGACTGTGTAGCAAAACAATACGCAGACCACCTGATGATCTGCCCAAACCTTTTTGAAACATACAATATGGATTACATGTTGATTAAAATGACAAAGGAAACATGATGTCTGACGTGCCCAGGATGCGGAAAGTAAGTAAGTAAAGTAAGGGCTGAAAGGATATCAACACAGAAAACTCCACAAACAAAAATAAGTGCAAGCAGAAACAGATTATTTCCAAAAACCAACACTTTTGGTAAAAAAATAAATTGGAAATAGAAAATTAATAGCTTAAAAGAGCAGGCAGAATCACATTAGTACCCTAATCAATGCACAAGAATACAAAAGACAAATTGAGATGCTTGTGAAAAGCAATGATTGTCAATGGAAGAGACTGAGTGAGAATTAATCAAATCCTATATAACTTTGCTGTAATCCAGTGCATGGTATATTACAGACAGACAAAGAATGAATGGGTTTAGACATGTAATAATGAGAATACTTCCATAACTGCCAGCTGCATTAGCCACACAAAAACTATGCAACATGACTTCAGAGCAAGAGAAAGACAAGAAAATGATTCATTATTGTTGTAAATGAAACACTAATGAGGCACTAATATGGTATGCCAAGTGTTTTCCTGTACCACTGTTTCCTTCCTTACATGTTGTAAGAGGCAGCTTAAAAGGGTTGTGGATGTAGTTGGCAACCTTATTTATATAAAAACGATTTCTATAAAACTACAAAAGATTAGAAGCAGACTTTCCCAAAAGCTGGTTAGGGTATTCCAGATACAGTGTTGGACCCATGATCCATCAAATGGGATGATGATAAAGAAGAAAATGAAGAAGGAGGAGGAGGATAAGAACATGAAGAAGAAGACGGAGAACATGATGAAGAACATGAGAATTAAGATGAAGAAAAAGAGCACAAAGAAGAATAAATAGATGAAAAAAGAAGAAATATAAAGAAGGGTCAGAAGAAGACAGAAATGATAAAAATAATAATACGAAGAAGAAAATAGAGAAGAGGAAGAAGAAGAAAAAGCAGAAGAAGACTGAATTTCTTTTGATTTCCACAAGTTCCCCAATGCAATAAAAGCACTTTTTGGGTTCTAATTTTTAACATTTAATTTCTGTACCTCCTATTTTGTCTATATTGAAACCAGTATGTATGAATAATTACACATCTTGTAGGAGTGTGTCTCCTGACACAATCTGAATAGGGTTAGTTGTATTTATTCCCATAATCCTAGTTTTTTTTTCTCTGTGCATTTTAACCCCAATTGAAGTTATTTTTTTAATCAGTTGTACTTTTTTATTTTACATTTAATTGCAATTACGGGACACAAAAGCCAAGTCATCCACAAAGTCCAGATCACGAAGTTGTTAAGTCCCAGTCCATTGTATTCCATTTTTGTTGGTTGATGTAGTTGTCGTTATCCATTCAATAGCAAGCAGAAAGAGAAATAATGATAAGAGATCACAGTTCATAAATGAACATATAAGATGAGATGGCATAAACTGAAAATGACAATGGCCACACAGATGTCACATGACAGGGTTGCACCTCCTAACAACATTTTGTGACATTAGTAAATAGATGGGATGATGATTAAAAAAGAACCTTGCAATTTGTTTGGCTTGTCTAACAGCAGAAAAAAAATGCAAAAAATATTTATAAATATCTGAACAATACCTTACAAATTGGGAGGTGTTCTCTATTAAATTATAATAAAATTAATTTTGTACATAAATGTATATATTTTATGCATGCATGTTTTCAAAATATGTTTTTATTTAAATTTCATTTACTAGTTTTCATTAGTTTATTTTGTAATGTTCTTTTCTACCATTGAAATATTGAGGTATTCAAGTTTAAAAACGAGATATGTACTATCCGTGTCATGTTGGGGTTCACAACAATGAATAACCTGGACATCCTCGCCCGACAGGCGCCCATATTTTAGGGATGTTTGATATGAATAGGAATCATTTTGCAAGATTGGTCAGTGAAGCCTCTTGGATGTTGATAATGCAATAGATGTTGGCAATTAAATTAATCTTGGCTTGAGCAGGAAGGGGTGTTTGGAAGGACAGAACAACAGTATGCACAACTAGCATACTTTTTCCCATTTTTGAAAGGGATTGATAAAAAATTAGGTGAGGCTGTGACGGTATTATGGATTAAAATAAAGTGTATTTAACCCTTTTCAGTCAAATCTATTTTACAAGATGTTAGTCTAAATATCTTAGACTAAGAACAGTCATTGAATGTGTTTCATGGCTAATTGGAAAAAAAAGTAATTAAAACTAAAATTATGATTTATTAATTTAAAGATGCATCTTTTGTTTATAATCAAATTTAGCTAAATAACAAGATATGGTTGATATGCAACATGTCACTTCAGATAAATTGGACTGTAAGTGATGCTACTCTTGTTGACTGCTGCAAGACAATTTGGAATGTAGAGGGTTAAAAAAGGATAGGTATGACTCAGCAGCATAAACACTGACCCCAATGACCACCTTGGCACCATGCTTTGTAAGAACAAGCTTGGCTGTGTTGTGTCCCAATGTGATCCTGGCATTTTCGTGGCTTTCTAGAAAGCAGAGTTTGACATCAAAAAAGGATTCGCTTTCAAGCTCTGCAACTTCATATATTTCATCATCTACCACCAGTGTGGTGGGACATACATTTGTCAGATTGGCTAGAACTCTGTGAATTTCTGACAACATCTTAATGCATCTCCAAGAACTCAGGTTTCTGGACATTAACCACTTCAATGGTCCTGGGCATTGGAAGAAGGTCAATGTTAGAGTCACAGGCATTGTATCCTGCTCATCAGGTGATCAGAATCAATTCTTCCTCTTCTTCTTCGTACATTCTCAATCTCCCACTACCAAGCCTTGAAAAGGGCTTTACAAGTAGCAGGATGTTGTCTGGAGAACTGAATGCATTTTATTGTGGTTTACAGCTTGGCTGCGACATTTGCACCTTTAGGTCCGACACATCTGACTTCAGCAGGCATTTTTTAGTACCGGGTTAACCTTCCCTTTTCGATTCCTTCTCCTTAGCTAGTTTGCTCTATTGTAGCATGTTATCCAGGAACACCACATGGAGGTGTAGAAGGGTCTTGGCAGTTCCTGTTCACTGGCCCTGACGCTTGCAGTCAGCTTTGGGTTGCTGATCGCTGCAGCTCCTACACTGCTCAGCACCTTGACCTCAGCATCAATTCAAGCCTTGATTGATCTCCCTCACGGACTTCACGTACACGTCATCAACGTTATTCAAACCTTTACTAAGGCTCTTGACTCATCTAACCTTTTCTCCCCCCTTCCATTTTGCTTTTCTCCTCTCTGTCTCCATATTTTTGTTTTATATTAACATGTCAACGTCAGGTCATTTTCCATTTGGACTCTATTGATTTATCCGACACTTTACTTTAACGACTTCATTCTTTCCTGGCCAGCCTTTTCACTTCTACTCAAAATGGCAGACATTCTACATAGATTCTGCACTGAAGTATTAATTTTTCATAAGTATTCACATCTCTTTGTTATGTTTCAACTCTTGTCATATTAATTCTCATGTGCATTTTTATTGTCCCTGATTAAGACTTTTAGGTCATAACAAAGATTTTGTTCTTGTTTTCATACCTGAACCATACTTATCCACGTTATTATACACACAAGGATAATGAACATCTATTGGTTTGCCAAGAGTGCAGATACACTAATCGTTGACTGAACAGAACAGATAATTATTTTGTTTAGATTAGAAGTTTATATTACCCAGTCACAACAAAAAGTTGAGGTAAGATGTCGGCCCCCGGGTGCAGGTTCAAATCACAGTGGAGACCTGATTTTTTTTACGTGGACTTTCTTGTATTTCCCCAGATATCTGCTTAGTAGAGATTGGATGCCCGCATGCATTATCGCGCATGTTGAAAATCCTTCGGCAGTTGGAAATAGAAAAATAGAAAAGAGTATGCTTAACTACCGCTGCCCGGGTAAAATTCAAACTTATGTTAAAAATCTACCCAATATACAGAATCCTTGCCGGTGCTATGGAGTTCGTGCACTGTGCTGAGATTCTCTACAAATATGGAGAAGAACAAACCCCTTATGGGTTAAACCGTGTGCAATGACGTTGATTCATTGACTAAACTAAACTAAGCTAAACTAAACAAAAAAGCTGAAAACTGTAGTGTAGGTCACAAACCCAAACCATCTCAAGGGTCTGAAAAAGACAAGTTTTATAATACAAAAAAGACAAGTTTGATAATACGAACGCTGAACAAAGACAGGAATGACTGTCTTGTGTGAATTTGTTTACCTTTTTTGCTACAAGTGAAGCATATGATCACTTTACAAGAAACCATAATCTGATAATTCCCATGGTCTTTGGGGACTCAGTGGTTTTCATATAAGGTTTCCGCCTTGGGTTCTGAAGGTCACGTGTTCGAATCACAGTGGAGACCGGGATTTTTTTCACGTGGATCTTCTGGTAAAAATTCCCCTGATCTATGGGTAATGAGATCGGATTCCCGTGTTCAGTGTTGAGCACATTAAAAATTCCTTAGCAGTTGGAAATTGGAAAGAGTAGGCTTAACTGCCACTGCCCAGACAAAATTCAAATTAAAAATCTGCCCAAGTTGTTTGTACCTTTTCCCATGCGGTTTGTTAAGAGCAGCTATAGATGGCGCTTAACTGGCTGTGGGTCTACTTAGCTCTAGTGTTTGAGTCTATTAAGATGGACTCGTACATTGGTGAAAACAACTCTCCAAGAAACTGGTTTTATACAAACTCTGTAGAGTCTTCTAAACCAGTATAAAGATGTTAAGTTAAGTTAAGTTAGTTATGATTTGTTGTAGTGTATTTGTAATTTTTTTAATTGATTTTTTAAATGTCTTTTTTTGTTAGCTTTGTTTTCTAAAATGAACTGCATTTTGGTGTGTGTTTTGTTTGCACCTTACAATCCAGTGCATCTAACTTCAGCATGTATTTAAATAGGTTAACGACCTTGCAGAGTCCCAACGTATGTTTGAGTTTGGAGCTATGACACTAATCGCTTCGCTACGCAAGTCAACCCCATCCACCCTACGTGACTGTTTCAATAGCAACGAGTTGACAATATAAGGACACTAGTACCATGCACAACTCTCTTTAGTCATCTTCTACAGCAATCTTGATTTGATTGATTAATTGATTGATTGATCTGCCTATTCATTTTAAGCGAAGCATAGGGGTACTACAACAGCTGGCCTAATTACAGGACACATATTTCAGGTGATTTGCAGTGACACTTTCAATAATAATAATTTTGCACAATAAGGTTGCTAGTCCAGTGCACAACCCTCTTTGGAAGGTTGCAGTGGTCCTATTCTTTTCAACCCAGGTATCACTCTGTCACCACTACACACTATCCCTACAGTGTTCATTCTCATTGCTGGCGTCCAACTGAAGGATTTATATCAATCAATCAATGACATCCGTATTTCAGGACAAGTACATATGTAGACCATATTACACCCATCTTTGTTTTATTGCTTGTTTATTTTTTTGTTGCTGAGGAATCCTCTGTTTGCTGCGTGTGTGTTTCTTTGTCATATATTGACATCCAAACAAATAACTCACAAACAAAAAACTATAGCGATCAAGTGTAGTGTAAATTCGTCTTAAATGTATAGAGTAGATGGACCAAGATGGCGATGCCTTTTTGTGTACTCTGCAAAAGACGGTTGAAAATAATTTTTGGGGCTTTTTTCTTTATATGATTCAACCTTTAAATACACTTGCTACTGGTGTCTACGATGTATGGAAATGTATTATTACCAGTTACTGTATATTTCGGCATCTAGAGGCAAGCCGGATTAATGTGTTTTTCATTATTTTCCTGTGACATTTGATATAAACATAGCGATTTGATGGTTGGTTACCGTAGCGCTGTTTACCTTGTTTGTGATACTTGTCCTCCTCATATCGTGTGACATTTCATAGTCAAGGTGGCGCAAATGGATTACCTGCAACGATTGACTAATTATTCAGTTGTCCTTGCCATTGATGACATGTTTTTGATTTTTATCTTTTGTTCACAATTTGGCTGGATTACCTCCACTGCCTTCTGTCGGTTTCAGGCAAGCCGGATTATCATTAGTGTGTCTGTCACTATGTGGGTGGCTTTGACTTTTGATCTATGACAGCACTTTGTGAATATCTGGAACACTATTTGGTACTTACAAGTTCATGTGCCATCTGTTATGAACATAGTTCTGTTCATCCTACATTTCCAACATGGTGGAAGTCAGACCCCTGATGTCTTGCGAGATACCTGTTTACGGGAAAGGCTTCATGAGTAAACCGTGAAGAAAAATTTGCATCCTGTGCTATCTTCAGTCGTCTTGACATATGTCTTGCCACTGGCCCAAGGTAGCTTGGGACCAGAGAGTGAGGTTGGTGACCAGCACAGTTCTTCCTAATTACGAGCCAAATACAGCACAAGTTACATCATCAAGACAAAACTGTCTGTTGATGTCGCCATCATCATTTGTGATGGGCAACTAGATAACTAAATGGAGTAGAAATGAGAATTATCAACAAACAAAGAAGAAAATTGATCCCTTTGAAATGTTGATATATAGAAGAATGCAGCATA
This sequence comes from Ariolimax columbianus, assembly GCA_036924085.1. NCBI lineage: Eukaryota > Metazoa > Mollusca > Gastropoda > Stylommatophora > Arionidae > Ariolimax > Ariolimax columbianus. The sequence goes on from JAVGWX010000002.1 coordinate 73,326,405, forward strand.
TCTTGGGGGAAGAACAAAAAACAAGTTAGGAAGTTTTGGAGAAATTAGAGGTGCAAAGAGAATTGATGAACTGAACAAAATCAAAGTGAGACAGTTAAGATATTTATGTCACATTAAAGACATAACAGATTAAAAGAGAACTGGTAGGAAAGGTAGAAGGCAAACGTATCAGAAGTAAACAGCGCTATGAGTGGGAGGATAGCATCAAAAGATGGACAGGAAAACCCTGCTAGATGGCACCAAAATGGCAAGAGACAGAACATTGGAGATCCATTGCAACCAACCTTCAATGTAGAGATGGTATTTGAAGGGAACTAAACTGTTGCAAATCCTAGAACAACATCCTTCTATCTATCTATTTTCAGTCTACTTGTGTCGTTTGACATCGTGGGGAGGTGTGACCTCCTTTGTTTCATATTTTTTGGCAGGTGAAAATCCGCTGGTGACTTGCCAGGTCAATTCCAGTATCTGTTACCAACCGTTAGGTTGGTAGCCGCTGGAATATACAATCCCTTATTTTTGGTGGTGGTGGTGGAAGCACTGTCAGGCACCATCTTTGCCGCTCAACTAACCACATAATCAAGACCTAAGTTATAGCCAGATAATCCCCTTTTTGCGACATATCCTTAGACACATCCTTAGACACCTATTTCATATTCTTGGTTATGTATCCTGGTCCTACCAATGTGTTTCAGTTTGCATATTATTTTTGTTCTGTTCAAAAATTAATTTAACCTCATTTTTTGGTTTTGTATGCTAATATTATTTGCTAGTCAGCTCTCTGCATTTGTCAATATAATTATTCATATCCATTAATTATTTTCACAATTGTTAATAAATTGTGAATACTCTGGGCATCCTTTTTCTTGTTCCCTATTTATGTCTATTTATACCGTATTATTTGTGATATTAATTTTATTGCTTTTTAAAAAAAAATATTTAGCTGTATATTAAATTTTGTTTTGGTGTAATTTCATTCTGAATTTTAATGTTATGTGGTATGTGTGCCAGAATAAGGTGATTACCAAGGTCAAGGAATGTCAGTAATCAATCAATTAATCAATTTCTTTCAGCTTCTTGTGAAGCACGGGTCTTCAACAAATACTCGCCAAGTCCTTCAGTTCTGGGCCATCCATTTCATCTTTCCTTGTTTTCATTTTGTTTGTCCAAAGCAATTTTTTTCAAAGTTCATTTTGGTCTGCCTGTACTTCTCTTGCCTTGAGAGTTCCAGAATAGAGACTATCATAAAACTCTGCTGGTCTTCTTAATGTTCAACTGATATATGTGGGGGAAGAGGAGACTAGCGTACGACCAGGCAAAACATACTGACCAAATTATTAGTCAGTGTCAGGTAAATCATACTGATCAAGACTCCATCTCAATTCCAAGCAGTTCTCCCTGGAAACAGGTTGTTTTGTGGTAGTTTGGCTAACGAGGAGGGGTCAACACTGTGATCCGCATAGTGGTGGGCTTACTCAGGAGCCTTGCATTGCACTGCCACCAGGAGGACCTGAGTCTACCTTTTCAAGTCTCTGGATGTGAGCAGAGCCACCGTAACCCTCCACAAAAGAAACTTGTCAAGAGTACCTAACTCAAGTACAAGTGGCATTAGCAGCAACAGCTGATATCTGTCTAGATCTTTTCAATTGTTTGAATGTTAGTTGTTTTCTTCTTTGTCTTTTTCCACTCCAGATGGAGTATAGGACCACCACTACAGTTGATGCACAGCCTAATGTAGATACAGGCTTTCTGACTTATGGAAAAATCCCTCTGAAACGTCACATTCCAAGGCTGACTAAATAACGGAACTTACATGTGTCAACTATCAGTGGAACTATAATAGTGTGTTTGGGAAACAAAAATTGATATGCAGTTTGTTTCAGGGCAGATTCTGTGAGAGGATCATTCTCAGCAGTGATTTGTTGTGTTTTGTACTGTGGATTTGTTTTATTTCTCTGTGTGGAGCATAGACTTATTATAAACCTTGGCACAATATGAATTCTGTTATTTAGTTCACAGTGGAATGTGACTTAACTTAACTTAACGTCTTTATACCGATTTAAAAGACAGCAGAGTCTGTATACAACCAGTTTCATTTACATTACCTTGCTCTAAAAGTTATGCGCATCCATTCTATTCTTAAATGCATTAATTGTCCCTGCCTCAATTTCTTCTTGTGACAATGCATTCCAAGCATTCACCATTCTCTGACTAACAAAATATTTCCTAATATCTAATCTGGACCTTTCTTTAGTTAATTTGTAGCTATGCCCTCTTGTTCTTGTAGGTGGTTGTATTTTGAAAAACTTTATATAGTCTAATTTATCCATTCCTTTGATTTATCTTATAAACCTGTAAACCTTGTCATCTTGAATTCTTCTCTTTTCTAGACACTGTAGGCCGGTTTTTCTTTCCTTATAACTGTAATTCTTTAATCCCACTATAAACTTTGTTGCTAATTTTTTTATCCGTTTAAGCATGTTTATATCCCCTCTATGATAAGGACTATGAAGGTCTGCAGCAACAAAAGATATTTAATGGAGGTCTATGGCAACAAAATATATTTAATGGTGGGTCTGCGGCAACAAAAGATATTTAATGGGTGTCCACTGTAGTGTAACGGTTAAGAATACACTGGACTACACCACCACCTCACAAAACTTAAGAGCTCATTCAATGAAATCTGTAACACGTTATTGCCAACACCAGTGTCTGTGATGGGATTACCTTTATAGAGTTATAGAAGGCAAAGAATCAAATAATGGACAGGAAATCCAAATATCAGTGGCCACTGGGAAATTCGCAAACATCTTCAGAGCTGAGGCTGTGGCATTAAGAACTGCTGCAATAATCATCGTGGAAAATAAAGACCCATCCATCCATTGGCTCTTTTCGTCTTGTCAGGCGATAATAATTGGGTTATTAGCACAAAGCCCGGGCAGAAATATAGAGACCATGTATTGCCCTTGTAGTATCTTCCCTCTCTCGGTCTGCCTTGTTTACTTCAAGGGAAAGGTGATACAAATACATTTGAAACAAGGCAAGCTACAGAAGCTGCCGGATCAGCAGAGCAATCCTCTATCTTTTCGCCTGTCGGGGCTTCACTCCTAGACCAGCCGACAATCAAGGCTAAGGGTCTGGTCTGCCCTGCCACAACACTTCAGCTGAGGCTGTCTTTCCTCGTTCTAGGGTAAGGCATTGTATCATCTAGCGTGTGCTCCTTCGCACATCGTCGGTTGTCAGGTTTGGTAGACGCTGACCAACTTTCAGAGTTATCAGAAAACAGATTCCACAGCCATATATGACAAAACCCGGCAAGAAGCGCCAGTATCTTATCTGCTTCAGATGGTTTGTAATCAGAGTTTTCCTTTTCCTAGATGAGCTGTCTTCCTAGGCTTTCGAGCCCCATCTGCCCGAACATATTTGATAACATGCCCCATAATATAGAGAACTGTGATGAGTGGAGCATGCACACACTTTGGTTGTCAGGGAATTCAAACACGACAAATGAGTTCAACACTGATTGGTTTTCTGAATGGCTCTGCGTGGGGCAGAGGTAATATAGGACGTTCCCCTTCCTTTGGTCCTTGGCTGGAAGTGAAGTTGAGGCATATTTTAAACGTTTAAAATAAAGACCTTGCTAAAGATAAGATAATTATCGGTACAGATTCCCTACAGGGAACTAAGACGCTAGTCCGGTCAGGCACAACAGAATACTGACCAAGACCATATCTCTCTACCGTGTAGTGTTCTCTGGAAACAGGCTGTTTTTAAGACAGTTTGGCTGACGAGATGCGGATCGACGTGATTCCCGAAGTAGTGAACGTCATGCAGATGAAGCCGAGCACAGTACAACAACATGGACGACCCTGGTTCACCATCATTAACACGCCCAGGAAGTGATGAAAGATACTGCATTCCGCCACCAAACGCCCTTTTCAAGTCGCACAAAAGAGTAGACGTCGTCATGGGCACGAAACAACAACCGATTCCTTATCAATCACAATGGTCTCCAGAAACCACAACACCAAAATAGTGGCCATTCCCGAATACCAGTCAATTTAAACAGAATGAAAATTCAATGGATTATAAGATACAGAAAGAATGGATGCCGGTATGATTAATTGGTTACCAGTGCTGAGTAGTCTACAACAGGGGTGTGTTTTTTTCCTCTTTTATTCAAAATTTATATGGATAAAACCACATAGTTGGCTAACCCTCATGAGGAGTCCCTAAATGAATTGCTGCTTGATGATGATTAGGTAATCTTTAAACAAAATGGAGAAGACCTACAACATCATCTAACGTGTCTCAATATAGCTTATAACGAATATGACATGAAGAGCAACACAGACAAGACGGAGAATATGTTGATATCGCGTGACCACGCGCAGATAGGTTTGTACAGCAGTGACGTCAGTATGAAGCAAATAGAGTTCAAATACCTAGATAGTGTGTTCACTGATGATGGCGGACTGGACAGAGATTGCACATATAATTCAGAATGTGAACTGTGTCCACTATCAAAAATGTACCGATTTTGAAACGTCATAGAGTGTTTCAACTAAGAGGAGGCTGATAAATACACTGTGTATTCCTACATTGTGTTACAAATGACAATCTTAGTCTTTACTAGAAACACGTAAGAGTAAGATCCAGAACTGCGAGATGCGTTGTGTGAGAAGTGCAGCCGGAGAGAAAATCCTTGACCTAATCCTCAACACCACTCTGAACCAGATACTAGGGACAACCCCAGTTATTGTCTACATTGACGCCCACAAAATCAAGTGGTTTGGTCATTAAGTCATAATGCATTATGACCAGCCAGCAGCAAGAGCAAATATGCAGGTCTCCGGTCCACGATCAACGGGTCGACCTCGACGCCGGTGGATGAAGGGTGCCTCTGACACTCTCAGGAAGTTACATCTAACGACAGCACAAGCATCCCACGTGACAATAACACGAAATCCATGCATCCCGCCGCTCTGCGACGCGTCATGGTAAGAGCAGTCGGACAAACGACAAAGAAATATACACTGTAAGATACATGAAAATGAGGATATAGATTGACTAGCCAAAGAGAGAGGAAACAAATCCCTAACTGAAGATATAGTTACATATAACAAGACACAAAGACAATGATACGAATAAAATTGAAAGACAGAGAACACCAAGAATCAGATATAGCAGAAGTATACTACTCTGTTCCAAGATACAATCAAGTGACAATATTCAGACTGAGCACAGGCCACTGCAGACTGAACAAAATTATCCATTCAACAAATTATGAATTGGGCACACAGACATGTAGGGTCGAGGTAGCGCAGTGGTTAGTTTACTGGCTTCCTAGCCGAGCAATCGGGGTTCGGTCCCCAGTTGGTGTGTGATTGTTCCGATCGCAAAACGGCCAACCCAGCCTAAAAAATTGGGTACCAGAATAATCTGGGAAAGTAAAGGCGGCCATTGTGATGTGGACTACGTCATACATAGTGTGTCGCTGGTCAAGAAAAATCTGGGTGTAACATTATATTCCCAATATGTCACATTGGTGTGTTAACGGGATCTTTACTTTTTACACAGACATGTTCCTTATGAGGAGAACAACGAAACGACGGAACATGTTCTCCAAGTCTGCCGACTCCACGAGAGAAACAGAGTGAGAACATAGCACTCCCTAGACCCTAACTCAATTGCAAGAAAAAGTGTATGGCGACGAGAGAAGTATGGGAATGATTGTCAAGTTTATGAGGGACATTGAGATGCGATTATTTGAGAGCGAACGTCGGAGAAGAACAACAAAAAACCGAAACGTTATACAAAAATGTTTTCATAACAACACGAGATCACCAACAACACTATCTCTAATTGAAATAAGTTTAAATCGAAATAGAGGATTTATAGATCTAAGTAATCCAGGCCACTTGTCTGTGCAGTCACCACACAGTGTACAGGCTAGAGTTTTATTTTACCTCTGCGAATCCTATGGGGAATTACAGTTGGTGAAAATGTCTCGAGACCGGCCACTACTTTGGTACAAGGATGTATGCAAGGGGGAATGGATGATGCAGGCATCGATTTGGAATCATGGGAACAGGACGCCATGGATCGTGTTACATGGAGGAGCAGGATTAAGCATGGAATACAGCCAATTCTCAGGTGATAACTGAGAACACGCAGGAGAGTGATGCCGTCATATACACCAACGGATCAGTGCTGCGAGTTGGGACACCAGGCTGGGGTTTCTCGGCTAGAATGAGAGGACAGGTCGTTGCTGAACGCAGTAGGGCATACATGTCAACAACATCCAGTATGCGAATGGAGACGGAAGCAGTGACCTCAATACTGAAATGGATATCTGAAACTTCTATAACAAGGGCAGTCACTGTGACAGACATACAAGCCATACTTCAGAAGGTACAGAAGGGATAACTTAACTTAACTTAACGTTTTTATACTGGTTTAGAAGACCCTGCAGAGTCTGTATACAACCAGTTACATGGCTTAGGTACGTGTGGATAGCAGCTGTTGAGGCCTCACACCTCCAGGGGTTGACATGAATCTACTGTCCTGCTCATGCTGGGGTTCAGGGCAATGAAAGAGCTGACATCATGGCTTCACGAGCTTCCATCATAGGCACATTAGTGATGGATAGAAGTGACATTTTGAAATAAACAAATGATCGCCTGCTGGATGAGGACACCGCAATAGATGAAGCAGCACTCCACAGACTGCACAGTTTCAACATTAAACGTGGTTTGAGCGGAGTAGGGCGCATGAGAGGACGGAGCGAGAGAGTGTACAACCAGCGAGCTACATGGACAATCAGCATCCAGACTCCGTGCCATTTTCTGAGTGAGACTGAGCCCCTATAGGTATGCACGGAGTGCAGTGACGTCGATTCTTAGAAACAGACGCCCAAAAAATCAAGTGGTTTAGTCATAATATGATAATGCATTATGACCAGCCTGCAGCAAGAGCATATCCAGTCCATGAGCAAAAGGCCGACCTCGACGCCGGTGGATCCAGGGTGTCTCTGACACTCTCAGGAAGTTACACCTAACGACAGCACACGTCTCCCACTTGAAAATAACAAGAAATCTACGAATCCTGTCTCTCTGCGTCGCCTCATGGCAAGGGCAGTAAGACAACAAAATAAGATGGTCAAATCAATTTCACTTAACTTAAAGTTGTTTAAATTACAGTAGTAGTATTCATAAACTTATCCATGACGATAATGGGGTGGGTTGGAGCAAGTGTCACCTGACTCTGCTGTTAAGTTTGGTTTTTTTTGTCGCCACTGAAATCAGATACTAACAAAGAATGTGAACTGTGTCTCCATTAAAGACGTCTCCGGCGCTGAAAATAGGAAAAGACGTGTTGATTGTTTACAAATGGTTTTTCCGTAGACGTTTAAATTTGTTGGGTAAATATATAATTAATAACATTTAGACTGAAAGTTATTATTGTAGATCAGCAACTTTGTTGTATGCGTTTTAAACAATGTTACTTAATGGTATGTAAGCTACTTTTACAGGAACATAGTATGATTTTTGTAACAAATGGCAAAACACCGAAATTATCATTATGGTTGATGGGGAAATGGGAAATGTAAAAATAAACAACATTCAGATACAAACAATGACAAAGGCCATATTATAGACGAGGTATAACAGATAAAATCAATCACTAGAAACTGTGCATCCCCCCGAGGCGCATATATCTTCAACAAATACACGTCATGTCTTCCTGTTAAAGGCCATCTATGCTCAATCCACGTTTTCCCAGTTAACAGTTTCTTTCATAGTTCAATTAGTATTATAATTAGTTGCCTCAAGCTCTCTCCGCCATGAGTAAGTATTAGTAGGCCTGCTTGCACTTCCCTTCCTTGTCTCTGGGGTTCCAGATGTTCATAGCCAACGCCTCCTCTTCATATCATGTTCCACTGGTACCTGTCCTGGTTTCTCACACAGATTGATATCATACCATTTTAATCTCTCTTCTGCGCAGATACTCATTTATAAAAGTATGCACTTTTGTTGTTACATTTTTTATGTTCTCCATGCTAAAGGGCATACTTCTTCTTTGTTCATCCTTAGATCAAGGTCCAGGTTTCTCTTACGAAGGGCACCGTTGTTTGTAAGGTTGTTTTATCTCCATACAGCTTTTGTCTTATATCTGTCTCGCAAGACCTATCATACGTGAGCATGCAGCTTTGTAGGATGTTTTCCACAATCATAGTATGCTCCCCACAGTTGTCATCTGTGCCAATCCTCATTTTGTTGTAAAGCTTCAGAGCATACGATATAACCGACTTTACATTGGAGTTTAATATTTTTATTTTCGTGTTAGATTCAAGAACAATATGGTGTAACCTAAAGCAGTTTTCAAGAAAATTAAAAAAGTTAAGGCAAAGGCCGCTGTCCATCATAGACGATGATGGCATAATTAATTTTGCTAGCATTATTTTTAGTAAGGATTAAATGCGCTACGTTTTATCCTCACTCTCTCGTCTCGAGCCGCCCGACCCCAGTGGCAAGTCAAGGACAAGACGACTAGGGGCGACTACGAGATGCAGGGGACACAGCATCAAGCACCCGTCAAAAAGACAACATAGTCCTGAGTCGAACCCACACCACCTGATCACGAGGCCGACAGCTTAACCACTTCGCCACGGAATCCCCTCAAGAAATTAAGAAACATAATAAACAAGTCCTTAGCAACGAGAATAAATATATATATATATATATATATATATATATATATATATATATATCATCATCATCATGAAGCATGTTCTTTATAGAACGTCACTCCCATCACAGTCTGTCTGAAAGAAACTCGTTCTCTTGCCAAAACTCCAGCCTCTGCCACAGTCATACCCAGGCATTCCTGGATATTTTGGTCTACCCCTTCCTCTTTTACTTGGCACCATTCCTTCTATCACTATTCTCTCTAGACAGTTGTGTCTCTTGATGTGACCAAAGTATTTCTATTCTTTTGTTCACAATGGAATTTATGAACCAGTTCCCGTTATGCCCAACTCTTTTTCTAGTGTCTACATTCTTCTTTTTTTTTCAGTCCATGATATTTTGAGAACCATTCTATAAAACTTCAACTCAAAGAGCTGATTCTTTTCAATTAGGTTTGGGTAACTGCCCATGTTTCACAGCTGTATGCTGCCACAGGAAAAACACAGGTTCTCAAAATTTTCCCTTTTGTTGGTTTGCTGGTATTCTGCCATAGTTTCCTCAGGTTGTGCAACTTCTGCATTGCCATAATAATAATACTATATTTTTAATACAGAATGTAATTATTCTGCTACTGCAGACCTGGAAGCTAAAATTGCCCACTAGTGGGCGCTAGCATCCAGGTTGAAGAGCACTGTTCTAATTCTTCATTCTTTCTCATGTTGTGAAACTGATGTCGTTCCTAAGAATTTCATTTCAAGAATCACTATTTTTAGACCAAGTCTAACATTGAAAAAAATTACTTGAAGCAAAAATACAAATGTCTTGATCTTGATGACCCGCTCCTCATCGTCACTGCGAGTCCTTTCATCTCCAGCGAACCCTATTTTGGGCCACGGAAGTCAGTGCATGGTAAGCCCTCCTCCCGGGGTGTCTCAGATGTTGTTGTGTACAGCAAGGGAGTCTGACCAACACATTAGAGGTCTCGCTCGCAGTCTCTTTTTACCTCTGGCTATCAGATTGGTCTCGCTGAACTTCATCGACCATCGTTTCATTGCAATATGTGACTTGTCCATCTATGTTTTGCCTTGACTGCATAGATTACTACATAATTCACCAAGGACAATCGTATGTCAGAATTGTGAGGATTTTTCATACGTTCGTGAGAGTGATTCTGACCAAGCATATCTCAAGAGAGGCTTGGGTCAATCTCAATTTGTCCTCCAGTGATTTTGTTAGTGTCCATGTCTCAGCACAGCAGCACATCAGTGGGAGTACAGTGAAATTGAAGAAAGAGAGGCTCATAGGTTCTGGTCTTGGCAACCGCCCAGGACCGTGTTAATGGACAAGAAGACTGCCCAGCTGTGCGATGACGTCTTGTCAATTCAGGTTCCAGGTTATTCTCCATATTGAGGAGGCACCCAAGATAGATGTACTCTTTGACATCCTCTAGTCACACCCCGCCAAGGAAAACTGGATCACAATTTGCAAAACAATACAAATGAGATACCTGAAAAGAATGCTAAGTATACAAATAGATTGGATGTACATAGCTTTTAGAGCAAGGAAATATAAATGAAACAGGTTGTATACAGAGTCTTCTAAACCAGTATAAAGACGTTAAGTTAAGTTATACTTTGGACAGTTAAGAAATCCAATCAAGATATATTACAAGAAAGCATTATTAGAAGATCACTGATAACTAAGGGGAATCGAAGATGGGTGAGGTTCACTGGACAAATACTCAGACAGTAGGACCTTAACAAATCTTGTTACAACAGTAAAGATATAGGGAAGGAGAGACAGGGGGAGACAAAGAAAGATGATCTGGGATGTCAGGACAAGCTGGATAGGAAAACATATAGTACATGAGTAACTATATGCTCAGAGGACATAATGATTGTCTGAGGAATTGATCGTTAACACTATTTGGAATGTTATTTGATGATGATGATGAAAATTTCTTGAAGTTTATGTTGTGTAATTGTGTTCAAGATCTTGGACAAATAATAATTATGTGGTTAGAAAAGATACAAACAGGAGCTACAAAACTGATCACAGGATTTCACAATTATAGTTATGAGGAAAGACTAAGAATAAATGGTCTACAGTGCCTTTTTTAGTCAGATAGTGGTGAATACTTGGAATGCATTGCCGCAGGATGTGGAGGAGGCAGAGTAAGTTAATGTATTCAAAAATAGATAGGATGCTTACAAAATTTTCAGAATCGGTGGAGTGGAATAGCTTGGTTGTATACAGACTCTGTAGAGCCTTCTAAACCAGTATAATGAAGCTTAATTAAGAGTTGCCAGGAAGAAGAAAAAAAACATAATTGATTAAAGTTGCTAGTAAGATTGATTGAGGTAGTAACTAGTTCTGAGGTGGTCATTTGAAACCTAAGTGATCAGGGCAGTTATAATTTAAGACTCAGTTACTGCTTTGTTAGGTTTCATAGGAAGGACACAATGAATAGGTAAGAATGGGATGTTAGTAATAATTGAGGTGATCCTGATGGTAGTGCAGCAGCTCCAGCTGCCTGATCTACCGTAGCAGATGGCACAAGGGGTCTGCGCTAACTATACTCTCACTTCAAACAAATTAACTACGACCGTAATTGAAAATAAAACACAACAATGAAACTTTATTTCTACACGTTCACAACTGACTCCCCAATCTTCACTCAAAACAAAACCTGTCTGGCTGTAAGAAATTATGAACTAAACTAAACTTGTTTACGAACTATAACTTGATAGACGAACGGTTATGTGGATTGCCACAGAATGGAAGATTCGTGTCTGTTCTGCAACCCAAAGGATTCGTCCGTGGTCCTATTCTAATCGTCGACGGTGGCTTGTAGTGGTCGTTGAAGCGCTGGATCGCTGTGCTAGTAAATATCTCTCTAGTTAGACGCTGGATTTTTTAGATACTTTTGTTAGACGCTGATTCTTTAGCTACTTCTGTTAGACGCTGATTCTTGAGACACTTCTCAGCAGCGATGCAAATAATAGAATCTTAGATGTTTATCTCATGTGCTTTCCTTGTGACGCACTACTATATCTGTTTCTAACACTTGCTATGCGAAACATCAATTTCATTACTATTTACCTCTCCTTGATATGCGGCTGAACATCTGGACTCTCAAAGGGAAAGATTGTCTGTCAAAACCTCTCTCTCTCTCTGGGCTCAAAAAAATCTATCTGCATTCTCTTCACCATTATCAAGACTGTCCTGTTCTCCTAATTGCTCGCTGCCGACTAATGTCAACTTGTTCTCCTCGCTGCTCGCACCCGAATGATTCTGTCCTCTTGTCTCTCCGGTATCTCACACTTGAATGATGTTGATTTGTCTCTCCGCTCTTTGCTCTGGAATGATTCTGATTTGGGCTCACCTAGCTAGCTATATCCGCTCTTTTTAATAAATCTACACAGCTAAGATCTGTTACAGTACCCGTGGTGGTGATGGAGGTCATGGTGGGGAGGGTGGTAGTAGTTGTGATGGTGGTGGTTATGGTGATAGTTGAATCCAGACATAGCTTCCTAAAATCAATAAAGCTGATACCGACAAGCCCTGAAAGCTGCCGTATCGAGATATGGCACGAATTAATGCAGGTCCCAGAGATGGAACCTGCCCCCAGACATCATTTACCATACACAACATGGAAGTCGCTGAACAGACTCCAAACTGGTGTATCATGGAATATGAAACGATGGTGATACACAGATGTAACTGCAGCGCAATATAGGACCCAGCCAACCTGATGACTTGTCCCAAACCTCCAGGAAACTTGCAATAGGTGTGACATGCTGGAGGCAAATGACAAGGCAATCCAAGTCGCTGAATACTGGATACATGCTGTATAATGCGGTGCTTGGATACGGAAAATTGAAATATTAAGGACTAAAACATGATTGGATAGCGGATATTTCAGTCTCAAACCATCAGGAGCTTTTGTAAATCTGTTCTAATCAGATCATGTTTGGATTCACTGCAATACGAGGGCTGATAGAAGATATAGTAAGCTTATAGTAAGCTTATAGTAACAAGGGTCACAAAATCAAGCATTTTCCTGTATCAAGAAAATGTATGCAATGAACAACAGAAAAATAGAAAAAAAATAGGCCTTGAAAGTTGTTGTTGTTTGTTGTTGAATGCCTACGATGAGTAGAATTACTCTTTTGTGTGTCCTAAAAAGGACGTTAGGTGATGGGTTGTCATAGCCTCCCTCACATCCCAAGCATGCTGATGAAGGTGAACCGGGGTCCTCCATGCGGTTGTGCATATGCTTGGGCTCATTTGGGTGTCGCTCACTACTGCAGGGATCTCTCACCTCGTTAGTCAGGCTGCAATGAAAACAACCCGTTTTTAGGGAGTACTATGAGGAAGCTGAGGTGAGGGTTTTGGCCAGTATATTTTGCCTGACCCTAACTAACATATCTGATCAGTATGTTTTGCTTGACCCTGACTAACATATCTTGGACTTGACTTCGTTCGTTCTCAATCTCCCGCTACCAAACCCTGACACGGGCCTAAGTAGCTGAATGTAGTCCAGAGAACGGAATGTGTTGTGTCATAGTTTACAGCTTGACTGCGATATTTGCACCTTATGGTCCGACACATTCAACTTCAGCAAGTATTTTTTGAGTACCGAATTAGCATTACCTCTTCGATCCCTTCTCCTTAGCCAGTCTGCTCTGTTGCAGCCTGTTATGCAGTATCACCGCGTGGAGGTGTAGAAGGGTCTTGGCAGCTCTGGTTCGCTGGCCCTGACACTAGCTGTCAGCTATGGGTTGGTGACTGCTGTAGCTCGTGCGCTCACTGACATATCTAATCAGTATGTTTTTCTTGACCAGACATTAGTCTTGCTCCCCGACCTAGACTGTGTGGTACCAGAGAACGAGAGAGTAAACGTGTTAGCAAATGAGGGAGCTACAAGATAACACAAAGAACAAGGAATCACCTTCCAGGAAAAGAAGACCTTTATCAAAGCCATAGACAAATTGAATAAACAAGAGACAACTATCACTGTCTTGATCGAGTGGAGCAGGTGACCGTGTTCAGCATGAGAGCGGAACATAACAGATTGAATAGCTAATGTGGCTGAAGATACAGTAGTGAATGATCTGACAGCAATCAGTGACTAATAGCTGGCTGCTTGTATCAAGGTCGGTGACCCATAACTGACCAAGATCCTATCTGTCTCAAAATTTGGGCTCTGGAAACCATGCAATCTGAAAACAAAATTAGTGATCAAAGAGGGAAGGCAAGCCTGGTTCTAAAAATGGCATGGGCCAAAAGAGCCAGATTATGCAGTCCAGCTGTAAATTACAACACAATGTCACAAACATCCTTTTCAGGACGAACATCAAAGAAGAAGAAGAATAGCCACATACAAAGATTAAAACTGGCCTGATCACCAATGTGTACTTGCAGACAAGCTGCACAGACAGCCAAACATATCCTACAAGACTGTTGTGTGCTTAGACAAATGAGATGAACTTTCACACAAAGCTTTTTGGAAGCCTTGAAGAACTCCATCATAGAAACCTTTTATCTAGAGAACTGGCCTTTGCATGTTGACATAATAAAACAAGACAAACAAAAGGTAGAAGAAGAAAAAAAAGGAGTGAATAAGTGGTTGTCATTGATATCAGAAAGATAGTAGAAAAAATTTGAGAGTCCAGTAAATCAACTCACCCAGAAGAGACATCTCTAGCACCAAACAACTTCTGCATTGCAGATGTGCTGGAGACAATCCAAGGCAATGAAGTCAACACAAACAAATGCATACAGTGGATGGCACAAAGATGGCATGTTTCTTTGAGGTTGAGGCAGGTCATCAGGTGGTCTGAGTCCTGTATTGCGCCACAGTCACATGTGTCATCATCATCTGTGTATCCCCATAATTTCATATTCATCTTGCACTGTGATACACCAGTTCAGAGTCTGTTCAGTGATTTCCATGCTGTGTATGGTAGATCATGTCCGGGGACAGGTTTCTTCTGAAGTTCCATCCCTAAGGCATGCATCAATTCTTGGCATCTCCCATAAACGCAGAACACAATGGAACGCAACCCACCTCATAAACACAGTGACAGATATAGCTTTGCTACATCCATTGACGTAGATGTCTGGTGTCAAATGAAGAAGAAGACAATCTCTGGTTATAAATTTGTTGTTTAGTGCAATCCTTGGTTTTACATACTCCGTCATTTACATTGCTCTTTATATGATGTTTGTGATACCAGGCTGGCCATTATACAATGCTGAGGTCATGTTACAATAACTGACTCCTTCCTCCCACTTGAACCATGGGCAATGGCTCTTCAACGCCATATGTTATCGATGATTTTGACTCGAATGATGAAAGTGTGCCGAAAAGAAGTAAGAATGGGATGTTGGTAATAATTGTGGTGATAATGATAGTGCTGACAGTCATGATGGTGATTATGCTGATAGTCGTGGTGGTGATGATGTTGGTAGTCGTGGTGGTGATAATGTTAGTAGTGGTGGTGGTGATGATGTTGGCAGTCATGGTGGTGATGCTGTTGGTAGTGGTGATGATGTTGGTAGTCATGGTGGTGATGATGTTGGTAGTCGGAGTGGTAATGATGATGTTGGTAGCATTGGTTTAGATGATGTTGGTAGTCTTGGTTGTGATGATTGGTAGTCTTGGTTGTGGTGATTGGTAGTCTTGGTGGTAATGATGGTGGTAGTCTTCATGGTAGTCTTGCTTGTAATGATGTTGGTAGTCTTGGTGGTAATGATTTTGTTAGTCTTGGTGGTAGTCTTGATGGTAGTCTTGGTTGTAATGATGGTGGTAGTCTTGGTGGTAGTGTTGTTGGTAGTCTTGGTGGAAATGATGTTGGTAGTCTTGGTGGTAATGATGTTGGTAGTCTTGGTGGTAATTATGTTGGTAGTCCTGGTGGTAGTCTCGGTGGTAGTCTTGGTGGTAACGATGTTGGTAGTCTTGGTGGTTATGATGTTGGTGGTAATGATGTTGGTAATCTTGGTGGTAGTCTTGGTGGTAATAATGTTGGGAATCTTGGTGGTAGCCTTGGTGGTAATGATGTTGGTAGTCTTGGTGGTAATTATGTTGGTAGTCTTGGTGGTGATGATGTTGGTAGTCTTGGTGGTAGTCTTGATTGTAGTTTTGGTGGTAGTCTTCGTGGTAGTCTTGGTGGTAATGATGTTGGTAGTCTTAGTGGTAATGATATTGGTAGTCTTGGTGGTAATGATGGTGGTAGTCTTGGTGGTAATTGTGGTGGTAGTCTTGGTGGTAAGGATGGTGGTAGTCTTGGTGGTAATGATTTTGATAGTATTGGTGGTAGTCTTGGTGGTAATGATGTTGGTAGTCTTGGTGGTAATGATGTTGGTAGTCTTAGTGGTAATGATGTTGGTAGTCTTTGTGGTAGTCTTGATGGTAATGATGTTGGTAGTCTTGGTGGTAGTCTTGGTGGAAATGATGTTGGTAGTCTTGGTAGTAATGATGTTGGTAGACTTGGTGGTAGTTTTGGTGGTAATGATGTTGGTAGTCTTGGTGGTAATGATGTTTATAGTCTTGGTGGTAATGATGTTGGTAGTCTTGGTGGTAGTCTTAGTGGTAATGATGTTGGTAGTCTTGGTGGTAATGATGTTGGTAGTCTTGGTGGTAGTCTTGGTAGTAATGATGTTGGTAGTCTTGGTGGTAATGATGTTGGTAGTCTTGGTGGTAATGATGTTGGTAGTCTTGGTGGTAATGATGTTGGTAGTCTTGGTGGTAATGATGTTGGAAGTCTTGATGGTAATGATGTTGGTAGTCTTGGTGGTAATGATGTTGGTAGTCTTGGTGGTAATGATGTTGGTAATCTTGGTGGTAAGGATGTTGGTAGTCTTGGTGGTAATGATGTTGGTAGTCTTGGTGTTTATGATGTTGGTAGTCTTGGTGGTAATGATGTTGGTGGTAATGATGTTGATAATCTTGGTGGTAATGATGTTGGTAGTCTTTGTGGTAGTCTTGGTGGTAATGCTGTTGGTAGTCTTGGTGGTAATGATGTTGGTAATCTTGGTGGTGATGATGTTGGTAGTCTTGGTGGTAATGATGTTGGTGGTAGTGATGTTGGTAGTCTTGGTGGTAATGATTTTGGTAGTCTTTGTGGTAATGATGTTGGTAGTCTTGGTGGTAGTCTTGGTGGTAGTCTTTGTGGTAATGATGTTGGTAGTCTTGGTGGTAGTCTTGGTGGTAGTCTTTGTGGTAATGCTGTTGGTAGTCTTGGTGGTGATGATGTTTATATTCTTGGTGGTAGTGTTGGTGGTACTCTTGGTGGTAACGATGTTGGTAGTCTTGGTGGTGATGATGTTGGTAGTCTTGGTGGTAATGATGTTGGTAGTATTGTGGTAGTTTTGGTGGTAATGATGTTGATAGTCTTGGTGGTAATGATGTTGATAGTCTTAGTGGTAATGATGGTGGTAGTCTTTGTGGTAGTCTTGGTTGGTAATGATGTTGGTAGTATTATTGGTAGTCTTGGTGGTAATGATGTTAGTAGTGTTGGTGGTAGTCTTGGTGGTAGTCTTGCAGGTAAGGATGTTAGTATTCTTGATGGTGATGATGTTGGTAGTCTTGTTGGTAGTCTTGGTGGTAATGATGTTGGTAGTCTTGGTGGTAATGATGTTGGCAGTCTTGGTTATGATGATGTTGGTAGTCTTGGTGGTAATGATGTTGGTAGTCTTGGTGGTAATGATGTTGGTAGTCTTGGTGGTAATGATGTTGGTAGTCTTGATGGTAGTCATGTTGATAATGAAAGTTGGTAGTATTGGTGGTAATCTTGGTGGTGATGATGTTGGTAGTCTTGGTGGTAGTCTTGGTGGTAATGATGTTGGTAGTCTTGGTTTTGATGATGTTGGTAGTCTTGGTGGTAATGATGTTGGTAGTCTTGGTGGTAATGATGTTGGTAGTCTTTGTGGTAATGATGGTGGTCATCTTGGTGATAATGATGTTGGTAGTATTATTGGTAGTCTTGGTGGTAATGATGTTGGTAGTATTATTGGTAGTCTTGGTGGTAATGATGTTGGTAGTCTTGGTGGTAGTCTTGGTGGTAGTCTTGCAGGTAATGATGTTGGTAGTCTTGATGGTGATGATGTTTGTAGTCTTGGTGGTAGTCTTTGTGGTAGTCTTGTTGGTAGTCTTGGTGGTAATAATGTTAGTAGTCTTGGTGCTAATGATGTTGGTAGTCTTGGTGATAATGATGTTGGTAGTCTTGGTGGTAAGGATGTTGGTAGTCTTGGTGGTAATGATGTTAGTAGTCTTGGGGGTAATGTTGGTGGTAGTCTTGGTGGTAATGATTTTGGTAGTCTTGGTGGTAATGATGTTGGTAGTCTTGGTGGTAATGATGTTAGTAGTCTTGGTTGTAATGATGTTTGTAGTCTTGGTGACGATGATGTTGGTAGTCTTAGTGGTAATGATGTTGGTAGTTTTGGTGGTATTTTTGGTGGTAGTCTTGGTGGTAATGATGTTGGTAGTCTTGGTGGTAGTCTTGGTGGTAGTCTTCATGGTAGTCTTGATGGTAATGATTTTGGTAGTCTTGATGGTGATGATGTTTATATTCTTGGTGGTACTGTTGGTGGTAGTCTTGGTGGTAATGATGTTGGTAGTCTTGGTGGTGATGATGTTGGTAGTCTTGGTGGTAGTGTTGGTGGTAATGATGTTGATAGTCTTTGTGGTAATGATGTTGGTAGTCTTAGTGGTAATGACGGTGGTAGTCCGGGTGATAATGATGTTGGTAGTCTTTGTGGTAGTCTTGGTTGGTAATGATGTTGGTAGTATTATTGGTAGTCTTGGTGGTAATGATGTTAGTAGTCTTGGTGGTAGTCTTGCAGGTAATGATGTTAGTATTCTTGATGGTGATGATATTGGTAGTCATCGTGGTAGTCTTGGTGGCAATGATGTTGGTAGTCTTGGTGGTAATGATGTTTACAGTCCTGGTTATGATGATGTTGGTAGTTTTGGTGGTAATGATGTTGGTAGTCTTGGTGGTAATGATGTTGGTAGTCTTGGTGGTAATGATGTTGGTAGTCTTGGTGCTAGTGATGTTGGTAGTCTTGTTGGTAATGATGTTGGTAGTATTGGTGGTAATCTTGATGGTGATGATGTTGGTAGTCTTGCTGGTAGTCCTGGTGGTAATTATGTTGGTAGTCTTTGTGGTAGTCTTGGTGGTAATGATGTTGGTAGTCTTGGTGGTGATGATGTTGGTAGTCTTGGGGGTAATGATGTTGGTAGTCTTGGTGGTAATGATGTTTGTAGTCTTGGTGGTAATCTTGGTGGTAATGATGTTGGTAGTCTTGGTGGTAGTCTTGATGGTAGTCTTGGTGATAATGATGTTTGTAGTTTTGGTGGTAGTCTTGGTGGTAGTCTTTGTGGTAGTCTTTGTGGTAGTCTTTGTGGTAGTCTTGTTGGTGATTATGTTGGTAGTCTTGGTGGTAAAGATGTTGGTAGTATTGGTGGTAGTCTTGGTGGTAGTTCTGGTGGTAATGATGTTGATAGATTTGGTGGTAATGATTTTGGTAGTCTTTGTGGTAATGATGGTGGTCATCTTGGTGATAATGATGTTGGTAGTATTATTGATAGTCTTGATGGTAATGATGTTGGTAGTATTATTGGTAGTCTTGGTGGTAATGATGTTGGTAGTCTTGGTGGTAGTCTTTGTGGTAGTCTTTGTGGTAGTCTTGTTGGTGATTATGTTGGTAGTCTTGGTGGTAAAGATGTTGGTAGTATTGGTGGTAGTCTTGGTGGTAGTTCTGGTGGTAATGATGTTGATAGTTTTGGTGGTAATGATGTTAGTAGTCTTTGTGGTAATGATGGTGGTCATCTTGGTGATAATGATGTTGGTAGTATTATTGATAGTCTTGATGGTAATGATGTTGGTAGTATTATTGGTAGTCTTGGTGGTAATGATGTTGGTAGTCTTGGTGGTAGTCTTGGTGGTAGTCTTAGTGGTAGTCTTGCAGGTAATGATGTTGGTAGTCTTGATGGTGATGATGTTTGTAGTCTTGGTGGTAGTCTTTGTGGTAGGCTTGGTCTTAATGATGTTGGTAGTCTTGGTGGTAATGATGATTGTAGTCTTGGTGTTAGTCTTGGTGCTAATGATGTTGGTAGTCTTGGTGGTAATGATGTTGGTAGTTTTGGTGGTAATGATGTTAGTAGTCTTTGTTGTAATGCTGTTTGTAGTCTTGGTGGTAATGATGTTGGTAGTCTTGGTGGTAGTCTTTGTGGTAATGATGATGGTAGTAGTCTTGGTTGTAATGATGTTGGTAGTCTTGGTGGTAATGATGTTGGTGGTAATGATGTTGGTAGTCTACGTGGTAATGATGTATGTAGTCTTGGTGATAGTCTTGGTGGTAATGATGTTGGTAGTCTTGGTGGTAATGATGCTAGTAGTTATGGTGGTAGTCTTTGTTGTAATGATGTTGGTAGTCTTGGTGGTAGTCTTGGTGGTAGTCTTGCAGGTAATGATGTTGGTAGTCTTGATGGTGATGATGTTTGTAGTCTTTGTGGTAGTCTTGGTGGTAGTCTTTGTGGTAGTCTTGTTGGTAGTCTTGGTGGTAATAATGTTAGTAGTCTTGGTGCTAATGATGTTGGTAGTCTTGGTGGTAATGATGTTGGTAGTCTTGGTGGTAAGGATGTTGGTAGTCTTGGTGGTAATGATGTTAGTAGTCTTGGTGGTAATGATGTTTGTAGTCTTGGTGGTAGTCTTGGTGGTAGTCTTGGTGGTAATGGTGTTGGTAGTCTTGGTGGTAATGATGTTAGTAGTCTTGGTTGTAATGATGTTAGTAGTCTTGGTTGTAATGATTTTTGTAGTCTTGGTGGTAATGATGTTGGTAGTCTTGGTGGTAATGATGTTGGTAGTAGTCTTGGTTGTAATGATGTTGGTAGTCTTGGTGGTAATGATGTTGGTGGTAATGATGTTGGTAGTCTTGGTGGTAATGATGTTGGTAGTTTTGGTGGTAATGATGCTAGTAGTTATGGTGGTAGTCTTAGTTGTAATGATGTTGGTAGTATTGGTGGTGATGATGTTGGTAGTCTTGGTGGTAATGATGTTGGTGGTCTTGGTGGTAATGATGTTGGTAGTCTTGGTGGTAATGATATTCGTAGTCTTGGTGGTAGTCTTGGTGCTAGTCTTGGTGGTAGTCTTGGTGGTAGTCTTGGTGGTAATGATGTTGGTAGTCTTGGTGATAACGATGCTGGTAGTCTTGGTGGTTTGTTGGTGGTAATGATGTTGGTAGTCTTGATGGTGATGATGTTGGTAGTCTTGGTGGTAATGATGTTGGTAGTATTGTGGTAGTTTTGGTGGTAATGATGTTGATAGTCTTGGTGGTAATGATGTTGGTAGTCTTAGTGGTAATGATGGAGGCAGTCTTTGTGGTAGTCATGGTTGGTAATGATGTTGGTAGTATTATTGGTAGTCTTGGTGGTAATGATGTTAGTAGTGTTGGTGGTAGTCTTGGTGGTAGTCTTGCAGGTAAGGATGTTAGTATTCTTGATGGTGATGATGTTGGTAGTCTTGTTGGTAGTCTTGGTGGTAATGATGTTGGTAGTCTTGGTGGTAATGATGTTGGCAGTCTTGGTTATGTAGATGTTGGTAGTCTTGGTGGTAATGATGTTGGTAGTCTTGGTGGTAATGATGTTGGTAGCTTTGGTGGTAATGATGTTGGTAGTCTTGATGGTAATGATGTTGATAGTATTGGTGGTAATCTTGGGGGTAATGATGTTGGTAGTCTTGGTGGTAGTCTTGTTGGTAATGATGTTGATAGTATTGGTGGTAATCTTGGTGGTAATGATGTTGGTAGTCTTGGTGGTAGTCTTGTTGGTAATGATGTTGGTCGTCTTGGTGGTGATGATGTTGGTAGTCTTGGTGGTAATGATGTTGGTAGTCTTGGTGGTAATGATGTTGGCTGTCTTTGTGGTAATGATGGTGGTCATCTTGGTGATAATGATGTTGGAAGTATTATTGGTAGTCTTGGTGGTAATGATGTTGGTAGTATTATTGGTAGTCTTGGTGGTAATGATGTTGGTAGTCTTGGTGGTAGTCTTGCAGGTCAGGTAATGATGTTGGTAGTCTTGATGGTGATGATGTTTGTAGTCTTGGTGGTAGTCTTGGTGGTAGTCTTTGTGGTAGTCTTGTTGGTAGTCTTGGTGGTAATAAGGTTAGTAGTCTTGGTGCTAATGATGTTGGTAGTCTTGGTGGTAATGATGTCTGTAGTCTTGGTGGAAAGGATGTTGGTAGTCTTGGTGGTAATGATGTTAGTAGTCTTGGGGGTAATGATGTTTGTAGTCTTGGTGGTAGTCTTGGTGGTAATGATTTTGGTAGTCTTTGTGGTAGTCTTAGTGGTAATGATGTTGGTAGTCTTGGTGGTAATGATGTTAGTAGTCTTGGTTGTAATGATGTTTGTAGTCTTGGTGGTAATGATGTTGGTAGTCTTGGTGGTAGTCTTGGTGGTAGTCTTGGTGGTAATGATGTTGGTAGTAGTCTTGGTTGTAATGATGTTGGTAGTCTTGGTGGTAATGATGTTGGTAGTCTTCGTGGTAATGATGTTGGTAGTCTTGGTGATAGTCTTGGTGGTAATGATGTTGGTAGTCTTGGTAGTAATGATGCTAGTAGTTATGGTGGTAGTCTTTGTTGTAATGATGTTGGTAGTATTGGTGGTGATGATGTTGGTAGTCTTGGTGGTAATGATGTTGGTGGTCTTTGTGGTAATGATGTTGGTAGTCTTGGTGGTAATGATGTTTGTAGTCTTGGTGGTAGTCTTGGTGGTAGTCTTGGTGCTAGTCTTGGTGGTAGTCTTGGTGGTAGTCTTGGTGGTAATGATGTTGGTAGTCTTGGTGATAATGATGCTGGTAGTCTTGGTGGTAGTCTTGGTGGTTTGTTGGTGATAATGATGTTGGTAGTCTTGATGGTGATGATGTTGGTAGTCTTGGTGGTAGTCTTAGTGGTAGTCTTGGTGGTAGTCTTGGTGGTAATGATGTTGGTAGTCTTGGTAGTTATGATGTTGTTAGTCTTGGTGGTAATGATGTTGGTAGTCTTGGTGGTAGTCTTGTAGGTAGCCTTGGTGGTAATGATGTTTGTAGTCTTGGTGGTAGTCTTGGTGGTAATGATGTTGGTAGTCTTGGTGATTATGATGCTGGTAGTCTTAGTGGTAATGGTGTTGGTAGTTTTGGTGGTATTTTTGGTGGTAGTCTTCATGGTAGTCTTGGTGGTAATGATTTTGGTAGTCTTGGTGTTAGTCTTGGTGGTAGTCGTGGTGGTAATGATGTTGGTGGTAGTGATGTATGTAGTCTTGGTGGTAATGATTTTGTTAGTCTTTGTGGTAATGATGTTGGTAGTCTTGATGGTGATGATGTTTATATTCTTGGTGGTACTGTTGGTGGTAGTCTTGGTGGTAATGATGTTGGTAGTCTTGGTGGTGATGATGTTGGTAGTGTTGGTGGTAATGATGTTGATAGTCTTGGTGGTAATGATGTTGGTAGTCTTAGTGGTAATGACGGTGGTAGTCCGGGTGATAATGATGTTGGTAGTCTTTGTGGTAGTCTTGGTTGGTAATGATGTTGGTAGTATTATTGGTAGTCTTGGTGGTAATGATGTTAGTAGTCTTTGTGGTAGTCTTGGTGGTAGTCTTGCAGGTAATGATGTTAGTATTCTTGATGGTGATGATATTGGTAGTCATCGTGGTAGTCTTGGTGGTAATGATGTTGGTAGTCTTGGTGGTAATGATGTTTGCAGTTTTGGTTATGATGATGTTGGTAGTTTTATTGGTAATGATGTTGGTAGTCTTGGTGGTAATGATGTTGGTAGTCTTGGTGGTAATGATGTTGGTAGTCTTGATGGTAATGATGTTGGTAGTCTTGTTGGTAATGATGTTGGTAGTCTTTGTGGTAATGATGGTGGTCATCTTGGTGGTAATGATGTTGGTAGTATTATTGGTAGTCTTGATGGTAATGATGTTGGTAGTATTATTGGTAGTCTTGGTGGTAATGATGTTGGTAGTCTTGGTGGTAGTCTTAGTGGTAGTCTTGCAGGTAATGATGTTGGTAGTCTTGATGGTGACTATGTTTGTAGTCTTGGTGGTAGTCTTTGTGGTAGGCTTGGTGGTAATGATGTTGGTAGTCTTGGTGGTAATGATGTTAGTAGTCTTGGTGTTAGTCTTGGTGCTAATGATGTTGGTAGTCTTGGTGGTAATGATGTTGGTAGTCTTGGTGGTAATGATGTTGGTAGTCATGGTGGTAATGATGTTAGTAGTCTTGGTGGTAATGATGTTTGTAGTCTTGGTGGTATAATGTTAGTAGTCTTGGTGGTAGTCTTGTGGTAATGATGTTGGTAGTCTTGGTGGTAGTCTTGGTGGTAATGATGTTGGTAGTTTTGGTGGTAATGATGTTAGTAGTCTTTGTTGTAATGATGTTTGTAGTCTTGGTGGTAATGATGTTGGTAGTTTTGGTGGTAGTCTTGGTGGTAATGATGATGGTAGTAGTCTTTGTTGTAATGATGTTGGTAGTCTTGGTGGTAATGATGTTGGTGGTAATGATGTTGGTAGTCTTCGTGGTAATGATGTATGTAGTCTTGGTGATAGTCTTGGTGGTAATGATGTTGGTAGTCTTGGTGGTAATGATGCTAGTAGTTATGGTGGTAGTCTTTATTGTAATGATGTTGGTAGTCTTCGTGGTAGTCTTGGTGGTAGTCTTGCAGGTAATGATGTTGGTAGTCTTGATGGTGATGATGTTTGTAGTCTTTGTGGTAGTCTTGGTGGTAGTCTTTGTTGTAGTCTTGTTGGTAGTCTTGGTGGTAATAATGTTAGTAGTCTTGGGGCTAATGATGTTGGTAGTCTTGGTGGTAATGATGTTGGTAGTCTTGGTGGTAAGGATGTTTGTAGTCTTGGTGGTAATGATGTTATTAGTCTTGGTGGTAATGATGTTTGTAGTCTTGGTGGTAGTCTTGGTGGTAATGATTTTGGTAGTCTTGGTGGTAATGATGTTGGTAGTCTTGGTGGTAATGATGTTAGTAGTCTTCGTTGTAATGATGTTTGTAGTCTTGGTGGTAATGATGTTGGTAGTCTTGGTGGTAGTCTTGGTGGTAGTCTTGGTGGTAGTCTTGGTGGTAGTCTTGGTGGTAGTCTTTGTGGTAATGATGTTGGTAGTAGTCTTTGTTGTAATGATGTTGGTAGTCTTGGTGGTAATGATGTTGGTGGTAATGATGTTCGTAGTCTTCGTGGTAATGATGTTGGTAGTCTTGGTGATAGTTTTGGTGGTAATGATGTTGGTAGTCTTGGTGGTAATGATGCTAGTAGTTATGGTGGTAGTCTTTGTTGTAATGATGTTGGTAGTATTGGTGGTGGTGATGTTGGTAGTCTTGAAGGTAATGATGTTGGTGGTATGGATGTTGGTAGTCTTGGTGATAATGATTTTGGTAGTCTTTGTGGTAATGATGTTTATAGTCTTGATGGTGATGATGTTTATATTCTTGGTGGTACTGTTGGTGGTAGTCTTCGTGGAAATGATGTTGGTAGTCTTGGTGGTGATGATGTTGGTAGTCTTGGTGGTAGTGTTGGTGGTAATGATGTTGATAGTCTTGGTGGTAATGATGTTGGTAGTCTTAGTGGTAATGACGGTGGTAGTCCGGGTGATAATGATGTTGGTAGTCTTTGTGGTAGTTTTGGTTGGTAATGATGTTTGTAGTATTATTGTTAGTCTTGGTGGTAATGATGTTAGTAGTCTTGGTGGTAGTCTTGGTGATAGTCTTGCAGGTAATGATGTTAGTATACTTGATGGTGATGATGTTGGTAGTCATCGTGGTATTCTTGGTGGTAATGATGTTGGTAGTCTTGGTGGTAATGATGTTGGCAGTCTTGGTTATGATGATGTTGGTAGTTTTGGTGGTAATGATGTTGGTAGTCTTGGTGGTAATGATGTTGGTAGTCTTGGTGGTAATGATGTTGGTAGTCTTGATGGTAATGATGTTGGTAGTCTTGTTGGTAATGATGTTGGTAGTATTGGTGGTAATCTTGATGGTGATGATGTTGGTAGTCTTGGTGGTAGTCCTGGTGGTAATTATGTTGGTAGTCTTAGTGGTAGTCTTGGTGGTAATGATGTTGGTAGTCTTGGTGGTGATGATGTTGGTAGTCTTGGTGGTAATGATGTTGGTAGTCTTGGTGGTAATGATGTTGGTAGTCTTGGTGTTAGTCTTGGTGGTAATGATGTTGGTAGTCTTGGTGGTAGTCTTGGTGGTAATGATGTTGGTAGTCTTGGTGGTAGTCTTGGTGATAATGATGTTTGTAGTCTTGGTGGTAGTCTTTGTGGTAGTCTTTGTGGTAGTCTTGTTAGTGATTATGTTGGTAGTCTTGGTGGTAAAGATGTTGGTAGTATTGGTGGTAGTCTTGGTGGTAGTTCTGGTGGTAATGATGTTGATAGTTTTGTGGTAATGATGTTGGTAGTCTTTGTGGTAATGATGGTGGTCATCTTGGTGGTAATGATGTTGGTAGTATTATTGGTAGTCTTGCTGGTAATGATTTTTTTTTAGTATTATTGGTAGTTTGGGTGGTAATAATGGTGGTAGTTTATGTGGTAGTCTTGCAGGTAATGATGTTGGTAGTCTTGATGGTGATGATGTTTGTAGTCTTGGTGGTAGTCTTTTTGGTAGGCTTGGTGGTAATGATGTTGGTAGTCTTGGTGGTAATGATGTTAGTAGTCTTGGTGTTAGTCTTGGGGCTAATGATGTTGGTAGTCTTGTTGGTAATGATGTTGGTAGTCTTGGTGGTAAGGATGTTGGTAGTCTTGGTGGTAATGATGTTAGTAGTGTTGGTGGTAATGATGTTGGTGGTAATGATGTTTGTAGTCTTCGTGGTAATGATGTATGTAGTCTTGGTGATAGTCTTGGTGGTAATGATGTTGGTAGTCTTGGTGGTAATGATGCTAGTACTTATGGTGGTAGTCTTTGTTGTAATGATGTTGGTAGTCTTGGTGGTGATGATGTTGGTAGTCTTGGTGGTAATGATGTTGGTGGTCTTGGTGGTAATGATGTTGGTAGTCTTTGTGGTAATGATGTTTGTAGTCTTCGTGGTAGTCTTGGTGGTAGTCTTGGTGGTAATGATGTTGGTAGTCTTGGTGATAATGATTTTGGTAGTCTTGGTGGTAGTCTTGGTGGTTTGTTGGTGGTAATGATGTTGGTAGTCTTGATGGTGATGATGTTGGTAGTCTTTGTGGTAGTCTTTGTGATAGTCTTTGTGGTAGTTTTGGTGGTAGTCTTGGTGGTAATTATGTTGGTAGTCTTGGTGGTAATGATTTTGGTAGTCTTGGTGGTGATGATGTTGTAAGTCTTGGTGCTAATGATGTTTGTAGTCTTTGTGGTAATGATGTTTGTAGTCGTGGGGGTAATAATGTTGGTAGTCTTGGTGGTAATGATGTTGGTAGTATTATTGGTAGTCTTGATGGTAATGATGTTGGTAGTATTATTGGTAGTCTTGGTGGTAATGATGTTGGTAGTCTTGGTGGTAGTCTTGGTGGTAGTCTTAGTGGTAGTCTTGCAGGTAATGATGTTGGTAGTCTTGCTGGTGATGATGTTTGTAGTCTTGGTGGTAGTCTTTGTGGTAGGCTTGGTGGTAATGATGTTGGTAGTCTTGGTGGTAATGATGTTAGTAGTCTTGGTGTTAGTCTTGGTGCTAATGATGTTGGTAGTCTTGGTGGTAATGATGTTGGTAGTCTTGGTGGTAATGATGTTGGTAGTCTTGGTGGTAATGATGTTAGAAGTCTTTGTGGTAATGATGTTTGTAGTCTTGGTGGTATAATGTTAGTAGTCTTGGGGGTAGTCTCGTGGTAATGATGTTGGTAGTCTTGGTGGTAGTCTTGGTGGTAGTCTTGGTGGTAATGATGTTGGTAGTTTTGGTGGTAATGCTGTTAGTAGTATTAGTTGTAATGATTTTTGTATTCTTGGTGGTAATGATGTTGGTAGTGTTGGTGGTAGTCTTGGTGGTAGTCTTGGTGGTAGTCGTGGTGGTAATGATGTTTGTAGTAGTCTTGGTTGTAATGATGTTGGTAGTCTTGGTGGTAATGATGTTGGTGGTAATGATGTTGGTAGTCTTCGTGGTAATGATGTATGTAGTCTTGGTGATAGTCTTGGTGGTAATGATGTTGGTAGTCTTGGTGGTCATGATGCTAGTAGTTATGGTGGTAGTCTTTGTTGTAATGATGTTTGTAGTCTTGGTGGTGATGATGTTGGTGGTCTTTGTGGTAATGATGTTGGTAGTCTTTGTGGTAATGATTTTTGTAGTCTTGGTGGTAGTCTTGGTGCTAGTCTTGGTGGTAGTCTTGATGGTAATGATGTTGGTAGTCTTGGTGATAATGATTTTGGTAGTTTTGGTGGTAGTCTTGGTGGTTTGTTGGTGGTAATGATGTTGGTAGTCTTGATGGTGATGATGTTGGTAGTCTTTGTGGAAGTCTTGGTGGTAGTTTTGGTGGTAGTCTTGGTGGTAATTATGTTGGTAGTTTTGGTGGTAATGATTTTGGTAGTCTTGGTGGTGATGATGTTGTAAGTCTTGGTGCTAATGATGTTGGTAGTCTTTGTGGTAATGATGTTGGTAGTCGTGGTGGTAATAATGTTTTTAGTCTTGGTGGTAATGATGTTGGTAGTCTTGGTGGTAATGATGTTTGTAGTCTTGGTGGTAGTCTTGATGGAAGCCTTGATGGTAATGATGTCGGTAGTCTTAGTGGTAATGATGTTGGTAGTCTTGGTGGTGATGATGTTGGTAGTATTGGTGGTAATGATGTTGGTAGTCTTGGTGGTAATGATATTGGTAGTCTTGGTGTTTATGATGTTGGTAGTCTTAGTGGTAATGATATTGGTAGTCTTGGTGTTTATGATGTTGGTAGTCTTGGTGGTAGTCTTGGTGGTAATGATTTTGGTAGTCTTTGTGGTAATGATGTTGGTAGTCTTGATGGTAATGATGTTTATATTCTTGGTGGTACTGTTGGTGGTAGTCTTGGTGGTAATGATGTTGGTAATCTTTGTGGTGATGATGTTGGTAGTCTTGGTGGTAATGATGTTGGTGGTAGTAATGTTGGTAGTCTTGGTGGTAATGATGTTGGTAGTCTTGGTGGTGATGATGTTGGTAGTCTTGGTGGTAG
Organism: Ariolimax columbianus; assembly: GCA_036924085.1. NCBI lineage: Eukaryota > Metazoa > Mollusca > Gastropoda > Stylommatophora > Arionidae > Ariolimax > Ariolimax columbianus. Next base: position 73,355,229 of record JAVGWX010000002.1, read on the forward strand.
TTTTGGAGGTAATGATGTTGATAGTATTGGTGGTAATGATGTTGGTAGTCTTAGTGGTAAGGACGGTGGTAGTCCGGGTGATAATGATGTTGGTAGTCTTTGTGGTAGTCTTGGTTGGTAATGATGTTGGTAGTATTATTGGTAGTCTTGGTGGTAATGATGTTAGTAGTCTTGGTGGTAGTCTTGCAGGTAATGATGTTAGTATTCTTGATGGTGATGATGTTTGTAGTCATCGTGGTAGTCTTGGTGGTAATGATGTTGGTAGTCTTGGGGGTAATGATGTTGGCAGTCTTGGTTATGATGATGTTGGTAGTTTTGGTGGTAATGATGTTGGTAGTCTTTGTGGTAATGATGTTGGTAGTCTTGGTGGTAATGATGTTGGTAGTCTTGATGGTAATGATGTTGGTAGTCTTTTTGGTAATGATGTTGGTAGTATTGGTGGTAATCTTGATGGTAATGATGTTGGTAGTCTTGGTGGTTGTCCTGGTGGTAATGATGTTGGTAGTCTTTGTGGTAGTCTTGGTGGTAAAGATGTTGGTAGTCTTGGTGGTAATGATGTTGGTAGTCTTGGTGGTAATGATGTTTGTAGTCTTGGTGGTAATGATGTTGGTAGTCTTGGTGGTAGTCTTGGTGGTAATGATGTTGGTAGTCTTGGTGGTAGTCTTTGTGGTAGTGTTGGTGATAATGATGTTTGTAGTCTTTGTGGTAGTCTTGGTGGTAGTCTTTGTGGTAGTCTATGTGGTAGTCTTGTTGGTGATTATGTTGGTAAAGATGTTGGTAGTATTGGTGGTAGTCTTGGTGGTAGTTCTGGTGGTAATGATGTTGGTAGTTTTGGTGGTTATGATGTTGGTAGTCTTTGTGGTAATGATGGTGGTCATCTTTGTTATAATGATGTTGGTAGTATTATTGGTAGTCTTGGTGGTAATGATGTTGGTAGTATTTTTGGTAGTCTTTATGGTAATGATGTTGGTAGTATTATTGGTAGTCTTGGTGGTAATGATGTTGGTAGTATTATTGGTAGTCTTTATGGTAATGATGTTGGTAGTATTATTGGTAGTCCTGGTGTTTATGATGTTGGTAGTCTTGGTGGTAGTCTTTGGTGGTAGTCTTGGTGGTAGTTTAGTGGTAGTCTTGCAGGTAATGATGTTGGTAGTCTTGATGATGATGATGTTTGTAGTCTTGGTGGTAGTCTTGGTGGTAGTCTTTGTGGTAGGCTTGGTGGTAATGATGTTTGTAGTCTTGGTGGTAGTCTTGGTGGTAATGATGTTGGTAGTCTTGGTGATGATGATGTTGGTAGTCTTAGTGGTAATGGTGTTGGTAGTTTTGGTGGTATTTTTGGTGGTAGTCTTCATGGTAGTCTTGGTGGTAATGATTTTGGTAGTCTTGGTGTTAGTCTTGGTGGTAGTCGTGGTGGTAATGATGTTGGTGGTAGTGATGTTGGTAGTCTTGGTGGTAATGATTTTGTTAGTCTTTGTGGTAATGATGTTGGTAGTCTTGATGGTGATGATGTTTATATTCTTGGTGGTACTGTTGGTGGTAGTCTTGGTGGTAATGATGTTGGTAGTATTATTGGTAGTCTTGGTGGTAATGATGTTAGTAGTCTTTGTGGTAGTCTTGGTGGTAGTCTTGCAGGTAATGATGTTAGTATTCTTGATGGTGATGATATTGGTAGTCATCGTGGTAGTCTTGGTGGTAATGATGTTGGTAGTCTTGGTGGTAATGATGTTTGCAGTTTTGGTTATGATGATGTTGGTAGTTTTATTGGTAATGATGTTGGTAGTCTTGGTGGTAATGATGTTGGTAGTCTTGGTGGTAATGATGTTGGTAGTCTTGATAGTAATGATGTTGGTAGTCTTGTTGGTAATGATGTTGGTAGTCTTTGTGGTAATGATGGTGGTCATCTTGGTGGTAATGATGTTGGTAGTATTATTGGTAGTCTTGATGGTAATGATGTTGGTAGTATTATTGGTAGTCTTGGTGGGAATGATGTTGGTAGTCTTGGTGGTAGTCTTGGTGGTAGTCTTAGTGGTAGTCTTGCAGGTAATGATGTTGGTAGTCTTGATGGTGACTATGTTTGTAGTCTTGGTGGTAGTCTTTGTGGTAGGCTTGGTGGTAATGATGTTGGTAGTCTTGGTGGTAATGATGTTAGTAGCCTTGGTGTTAGTCTTGGTGCTAATGATGTTGGTAGTCTTGGTGGTAATGATGTTGGTAGTCTTGGTGGTAATGATGTTGGTAGTCATGGTGGTAATGATGTTAGTAGTCTTGGTGGTAATGATGTTTGTAGTCTTGGTGGTATAATGTTAGTAGTCTTGGTGGTAGTCTTGTGGTAATGATGTTGGTAGTCTTGGTGGTAGTCTTGGTGGTAATGATGTTGGTAGTTTTGGTGGTAATGATGTTAGTAGTCTTTGTTGTAATGATGTTTGTAGTCTTGGTGGTAATGATGTTGGTAGTTTTGGTGGTAGTCTTGGTGGTAATGATGATGGTAGTAGTCTTTGTTGTAATGATGTTGGTAGTCTTGGTGGTAATGATGTTGGTGGTAATGATGTTGGTAGTCTTCGTGGTAATGATGTATGTAGTCTTGGTGATAGTCTTGGTGGTAATGATGTTGGTAGTCTTGGTGGTAAAGATGTTGGTAGTATTGGTGGTAGTCTTGGTGGTAGTTCTGGTGGTAATGATGTTGATAGTTTTGTGGTAATGATGTTGGTAGTCTTTGTGGTAATGATGGTGGTCATCTTGGTGGTAATGATGTTGGTAGTATTATTGGTAGTCTTGCTGGTAATGATTTTTTTTAAGTATTATTGGTAGTTTTGGTGGTAATAATGGTGGTAGTTTTGGTGGTAGTCTTGCAGGTAATGATGTTGGTAGTCTTGATGGTGATGATGTTTGTAGTCTTGGTGGTAGTCTTTTTGGTAGGCTTGGTGGTAATGATGTTGGTAGTCTTGGTGGTAATGATGTTAGTAGTCTTGGTGTTAGTCTTGGTGCTAATGATGTTGGTAGTCTTGTTGGTAATGATGTTGGTAGTCTTGGTGGTAAGGATGTTGGTAGTCTTGGTGGTAATGATGTTAGTAGTGTTGGTGGTAATGATGTTGGTGGTAATGATGTTTGTAGTCTTCGTGGTAATGATGTATGTAGTCTTGGTGATAGTCTTGGTGGTAATGATGTTGGTAGTCTTGGTGGTAATGATGCTAGTACTTATGGTGGTAGTCTTTGTTGTAATGATGTTGGTAGTCTTGGTGGTGATGATGTTGGTAGTCTTGGTGGTAATGATGTTGGTGGTCTTGGTGGTAATGATGTTGGTAGTCTTTGTGGTAATGATGTTTGTAGTCTTCGTGGTAGTCTTGGTGGTAGTCTTGGTGGTAATGATGTTGGTAGTCTTGGTGATAATGATTTTGGTAGTCTTGGTGGTAGTCTTGGTGGTTTGTTGGTGGTAATGATGTTGGTAGTCTTGATGGTGATGATGTTGGTAGTCTTTGTGGTAGTCTTTGTGGTAGTCTTTGTGGTAGTTTTGGTGGTAGTCTTGGTGGTAATTATGTTGGTAGTCTTGGTGGTAATGATTTTGGTAGTCTTGGTGGTGATGATGTTGTAAGTCTTGGTGCTAATGATGTTTGTAGTCTTTGTGGTAATGATGTTTGTAGTCGTGGGGGTAATAATGTTGGTAGTCTTGGTGGTAATGATGTTGGTAGTATTATTGGTAGTCTTGATGGTAATGATGTTGGTAGTATTATTGGTAGTCTTGGTGGTAATGATGTTGGTAGTCTTGGTGGTAGTCTTGGTGGTAGTCTTAGTGGTAGTCTTGCAGGTAATGATGTTGGTAGTCTTGCTGGTGATGATGTTTGTAGTCTTAGTGGTAGTCTTTGTGGTAGGCTTGGTGGTAATGATGTTGGTAGTCTTGGTGGTAATGATGTTAGTAGTCTTGGTGTTAGTCTTGGTGCTAATGATGTTGGTAGTCTTGGTGGTAATGATGTTGGTAGTCTTGGTGGTAATGATGTTGGTAGTCTTGGTGGTAATGATGTTAGAAGTCTTTGTGGTAATGATGTTTGTAGTCTTGGTGGTATAATGTTAGTAGTCTTGGGGGTAGTCTCGTGGTAATGATGTTGGTAGTCTTGGTGGTAGTCTTGGTGGTAGTCTTGGTGGTAATGATGTTGGTAGTTTTGGTGGTAATGATGTTAGTAGTCTTAGTTGTAATGATTTTTGTATTCTTGGTGGTAATGATGTTGGTAGTGTTGGTGGTAGTCTTGGTGGTAGTCTTGGTGGTAGTCTTGGTGGTAATGATGTTGGTAGTAGTCTTGGTTGTAATGATGTTGGTAGTCTTGGTGGTAATGATGTTGGTGGTAATGATGTTGGTAGTCTTCGTGGTAATGATGTATGTAGTCTTGGTGATAGTCTTGGTGGTAATGATGTTGGTAGTCTTGGTGGTCATGATGCTAGTAGTTATGGTGGTAGTCTTTGTTGTAATGATGTTTGTAGTCTTGGTGGTGATGATGTTGGTGGTCTTTGTGGTAATGATGTTGGTAGTCTTTGTGGTAATGATTTTTGTAGTCTTGGTGGTAGTCTTGGTGCTAGTCTTGGTGGTAGTCTTGATGGTAATGATGTTGGTAGTCTTGGTGATAATGATTTTGGTAGTTTTGGTGGTAGTCTTGGTGGTTTGTTGGTGGTAATGATGTTGGTAGTCTTGATGGTGATGATGTTGGTAGTCTTTGTGGAAGTCTTGGTGGTAGTTTTGGTGGTAGTCTTGGTGGTAATTATGTTGGTAGTCTTGGTGGTAATGATTTTGGTAGTCTTGGTGGTGATGATGTTGTAAGTCTTGGTGCTAATGATGTTGGTAGTCTTTGTGGTAATGATGTTGGTAGTCGTGGTGGTAATAATGTTGGTAGTCTTGGTGGTAATGATGTTGGTAGTCTTGGTGGTAGTCTTGATGGAAGCCTTGATGGTAATGATGTCGGTTGTCTTAGTGGTAATGATGTTGGTAGTCTTGGTGGTGATGATGTTGGTAGTATTGGTGGTAATGATGTTGGTAGTCTTGGTGGTAATGATATTGGTAGTCTTGGTGTTTATGATGTTGGTAGTCTTGGGGGTAGTCTCGTGGTAATGATGTTGGTAGTCTTGGTGGTAGTCTTGGTGGTAGTCTTGGTGGTAATGATGTTTGTAGTTTTGGTGGTAATGATGTTAGTAGTCTTAGTTGTAATGATTTTTTTTATTCTTGGTGGTAATGATGTTGGTAGTGTTGGTGGTAGTCTTGGTGGTAGTCTTGGTGGTAGTCTTGGTGGTAATGATGTTGGTAGTAGTCTTGGTTGTAATGATGTTGGTAGTCTTGGTGGTAATGATGTTGGTGGTAATGATGTTGGTAGTCTTCGTGGTAATGATGTATGTAGTCTTGGTGATAGTCTTGGTGGTAATGATGTTGGTAGTCTTGGTGGTCATGATGCTAGTAGTTATGGTGGTAGTCTTTGTTGTAATGATGTTTGTAGTCTTGGTGGTGATGATGTTGGTGGTCTTTGTGGTAATGATGTTGGTAGTCTTTGTGGTAATGATTTTTGTAGTCTTGGTGGTAGTCTTGGTGCTAGTCTTGGTGGTAGTCTTGATGGTAATGATGTTGGTAGTCTTGGTGATAATGATTTTGGTAGTTTTGGTGGTAGTCTTGGTGGTTTGTTGGTGGTAATGATGTTGGTAGTCTTGATGGTGATGATGTTGGTAGTCTTTGTGGAAGTCTTGGTGGTAGTTTTGGTGGTAGTCTTGGTGGTAATTATGTTGGTAGTCTTGGTGGTAATGATTTTGGTAGTCTTGGTGGTGATGATGTTGTAAGTCTTGGTGCTAATGATGTTGGTAGTCTTTGTGGTAATGATGTTGGTAGTCGTGGTGGTAATAATGTTGGTAGTCTTGGTGGTAATGATGTTGGTAGTCTTGGTGGTAGTCTTGATGGAAGCCTTGATGGTAATGATGTCGGTTGTCTTAGTGGTAATGATGTTGGTAGTCTTGGTGGTGATGATGTTGGTAGTATTGGTGGTAATGATGTTGGTAGTCTTGGTGGTAATGATATTGGTAGTCTTGGTGTTTATGATGTTGGTAGTCTTAGTGGTAATGATATTGGTAGTCTTGGTGTTTATGATGTTGGTAGTCTTGGTGGTAGTCTTGGTGGTAATGATTTTGGTAGTCTTTGTGGTAATGATGTTGGTAGTCTTGATGGTAATGATGTTTATATTCTTGGTGGTACTGTTGGTGGTAGTCTTGGTGGTAAGGATGTTGGTAATCTTTGTGGTGATGATGTTGGTAGTCTTGGTGGTAATGATGTTGGTGGTAGTAATGTTGGTAGTCTTGGTGGTAATGATGTTGGTAGTCTTGGTGGTGATGATGTTGGTAGTCTTGGTGGTAGTTTTGGAGGTAATGATGTTGATAGTATTGGTGGTAATGATGTTGGTAGTCTTAGTGGTAAGGACGGTGGTAGTCCGGGTGATAATGATGTTGGTAGTCTTTGTGGTAGTCTTGGTTGGTAATGATGTTGGTAGTATTATTGGTAGTCTTGGTGGTAATGATGTTAGTAGTCTTGGTGGTAGTCTTGCAGGTAATGATGTTAGTATTCTTGATGGTGATGATGTTTGTAGTCATCGTGGTAGTCTTGGTGGTAATGATGTTGGTAGTCTTGGGGGTAATGATGTTGGCAGTCTTGGTTATGATGATGTTGGTAGTTTTGGTGGTAATGATGTTGGTAGTCTTTGTGGTAATGATGTTGGTAGTCTTGGTGGTAATGATGTTGGTAGTCTTGATGGTAATGATGTTGGTAGTCTTTTTGGTAATGATGTTGGTAGTATTGGTGGTAATCTTGATGGTAATGATGTTGGTAGTCTTGGTGGTTGTCCTGGTGGTAATGATGTTGGTAGTCTTTGTGGTAGTCTTGGTGGTAATGATGTTGGTAGTCTTGGTGGTAATGATGTTGGTAGTCTTGGTGGTAATGATGTTTGTAGTCTTGGTGGTAATGATGTTGGTAGTCTTGGTGGTAGTCTTGGTGGTAATGATGTTGGTAGTCTTTGTGGTAGTGTTGGTGATAATGATGTTTGTAGTCTTTGTGGTAGTCTTGGTGGTAGTCTTTGTGGTAGTCTATGTGGTAGTCTTGTTGGTGATTATGTTGGTAAAGATGTTGGTAGTATTGGTGGTAGTCTTGGTGGTAGTTCTGGTGGTAATGATGTTGGTAGTTTTGGTGGTTATGATGTTGGTAGTCTTTGTGGTAATGATGGTGGTCATCTTTGTTATAATGATGTTGGTAGTATTATTGGTAGTCTTGGTGGTAATGATTTTGGTAGTCTTGGTGGTAGTCTTGGTTGTTTGTTGGTGGTAATGATGTTGGTAGTCTTGATGGTGATGATGTTGGTAGTCTTTGTGGTAGTCTTGGTGGTAGTTTTGGTGGTAGTCTTGGTGGTAATTATGTTGGTAGTTATGGTGGTAATGATTTTGGTAGTCTTGGTGGTGATGATGTTGTAAGTCTTGGTGCTAATGATGTTGGTAGTCTTTGTGGTAATGATGTTGGTAGTCGTGGTGGTAATAATGTTGGTAGTCTTGGTGGTAATGATGTTGGTAGTCTTCGTGGTAATGATGTTTGTAGTCTTGGTGGTAGTCTTGATGGTAGCTTTGGTGGTAATGATGTTGGTAGTCTTAATGGTAATGATGTTGGTAGTCTTGGTGGTGATGATGTTTGTAGTCTTGGTAGTAGTCTTGATGGTAGTCTTGGTGGTAATGATGTTGGTAGTCTTGGTGGTGATGATGTTGGTAGTATTGGTGGTAATGATGTTGGTAGTTTTGGTGGTAATGATATTGGTAGTCTTAGTGGTAGTAATATTGGTAGTCTTGGTGGTGATGATGTTGGTAGTCTTTGTGGTAGTCTTGGTGGTAATCTTGGTTTTAATGATGTTGGTAGTCTTGGTGGTAGTCTTGGTGGTAATGATATTGGTAGTCTTTGTGGTAGTTTTGGTGGTAATGATGTTGTTAGCCTTGGTTGTAATGATTTTGGTAGTCTTGGTGGTGATAGGCATGGATGCGAATCTGGGTGACGTTGATAAAGAAAGTTGTAGTCATGATGGTGGTGATCATAAGTTATCATAAGTTGTTGCTGATATTGATAGATTTAGTGTTAATGTGAATAGATTTAGTCTTGGTGGTGATGGGAATAGATTTGGTCTTGGTGGTGATGGGAATAGATTTGGTCTAGATTGAGATGGGAATATATTTGGTGGTGATGGGAACAGATTTGGTCTTGGTGGTGATGGGAATAGATTTGGTCTTGGTGGTGATAGGAATAGATTTGGTCTAGATGAGGATGGGAATATATTTGGTGGTGATGGGAACAGATTTGGTGGTGATGGGAATAGATTTGTTGGTGATGGGAATAGATTTGGTGGTGATGGAGATAGATTTGGTGAGAATGGTGATGGATTTGGTTGTGATAGTGATGGATTTGGTGGAGATGGTTATAGATTTTGTGGTGATGGGAATAGATTTGTGGTGAGGGGAATAGATTTGCTGGTGATGGGAATAGATTTGATAGTGATGTGAATAGATTTGATCGTGATGGGAAAAGGTTTGGTTATGGTGGTGATAGATTTGCTAAGAATGGTAATGCTAATAGATTTGGTCATGATGGTGATAGATTTAGGGGTAATAGTGATTGTAATAGATTTGGAGGTAATTATGATGGTAATAGATTTGGTGGTGATGCTGATAGATTTGGTTGAGATGGGAATAGATTTGGTCATGATGGAGATAATTTTGGCGGGGATGTGAATAGATCTGGTGGGGATGGGAATATATTTGGTCCTGATGGTGATAGATTTGATGGTAATGCTAATGCTAATAGATTTGACTGTGATACTGATTTTTCATACTGTATTTCATACAAGTAATTGTGTCACCTCATTTTGCCAGATAAGCCAGGTAACAAATACTGGCTTATACATTGGTTTCACCTAAAATTTGAGTTTGGCTTCTAGTTGTTGTTTTAAAAAAAAATTCTTATCACTGCATTTTATATTTGTCTACTATTAAAAACAATAAAGAATTTAAACATCTGTAAAGCATATTCAAAGACAAAACAATGAAAACTACAAGGAGTAATGTTTAGTCATTCATCCTGCGTTGGATAGAGGGTTTTGAGTCGTATAGTATAGTTCCTAATGTGAAACTGTGGGATAGAACTGGACAGAAATCTGTGACACGATGTTGAAAAAAAGATGATGGATAGGACACCCTTTAAGGAGATCGGCAGATGACATTACAAGATAGTTTTTGTTCTGAAATCCCCTAAGACAAGAGACATAAAGGTAGACCAAATCACAGATTGAAAACGTGGACTGAATTAGAAATAATGACACAGGACAGGAGGATCTGGCATGTATGTGTTGAAGACCTGTGCATCACATGGAGCTCAAAAAGTCTTGATTTATTTATTGATGGTCTTAAGCAGTGGCAAAGTATACTCTTTTTTTTAGATGTTCGTAAATGTATCCGAAAAGTTGGAAAGTTGGAGAAAATGGCCCCAGATTGCAGTCCACAGAACACCAAAAAAGGTACACAGAATCCGAGGAAACTTCAAGACAACAAAGACTTTGTAAGACCCAAGAAGTCTGCTGTTAATACTGTTGCTGGCTGTAAGGATGGTAAGTTTACTTTTTATATTTGTCACTGACAGAGACCTGTTGATTGTAAATTTGTGTTTTTATGCATATGTAAAGAATCAGTGGAAGACTAATCAAACAATCTGAGATATGCCGATGACACTGTATTGCTAACTGAAAGTGAGAAAGAGTTGCAAGAACTTGTGGAGATAGACAACAGCAGAAGTATTAAATATGGTTTAGACTTAACTTAACGTCTTTATACTGGTTCAGAAGACTCTGTAGAGTCTGTATACAACCAGTTTCATTTACATTTCTTTGCTCTAAAAGCTATGAGCATTCAATTTATTCTTAAATGCATTAATTGTCCCTGCCTCCACTACTTCCTGTGGTAATGCATTAAAAGCATTCACCACTGACTAAAAAAATATTTCCTTTTATCTAATCTGGATCTTTCTTTAGTTAATTTTAGCTATGCCCTCTTGTTCTTGTAGGTGGTTGTATTTTGAAAAATTTGTTCAAAGTCTAATTTATCCGTTCCTTTAATTATCTTATAAACATATATTAAGTCCCCTTGAATTCTTCTCATTTCTGGATACTGTAGGTGGGTTTTCCTGAGTCTTCCCTCATAACTGTAATTCTGGAATCTCACCATCAGCTTTGTCACTCTTTTTTGTATCCTTTTCAATGATAAGGACTCCACACAGTGGAGACATTAACATTAATAAAACAAAAATTTTTATTTACCAAAACATGTGCAGCCCAAAACAAATATCTGAGTGAATGACGTGAAACTAGAATAGGTAGACAGTTACTTGTATCTGGGACAAGTCATAGTAGATGTGATAGGGATATGAAAAAGAGAATAGGAATGACTAAAAACATATTTAGTATGATGAGGAATATATTGACATCCAGCCAAATCATCTATATATATTAAAAATGAGATTCATCATATATTTTCAACATTATTATACGTTGCAGAAACGTGGACTCTAAACAAACAACTGACAGAGGACCTCGAAATGTGGTTATACAGAAAAGTATGTCATATTTAGTGGAAAGAGAAAAAAACAAATAGCGACGTCCTGACAAGAGTAGGCATGGGTAGAGAACTTTTGACAGACATTAAAATTAGGCAAGTCAAATGTTTTAGACATATAAAAAGACACAATACTTTCTTGAAAACAATACTGGAGGGGAAGGTTGACGGTCAGTGGACTCTGAACAAACAACTGATAGAGGCCCTCGAAATGTGGTTAAACAGAAAAATATGTCACATTTCGTGGAAAGAGAAAAAACAAATAGCGATGTCATGACGAGAGTAAACATGGGTAGAGAACTTTCGACAGACATTAAAATTAGACAAGTCAACTGTTTTAGACATATAAAAAGACACGATACTTTCTTGAAAACAATACTGGAGGGGATGGTTGACGGTCGATGGGCAAGAGGCGGGCAGTGCTAAAAGTTTGAAAGCAACATGAAAAGATTAACTAATGTCAATCTGACAGTGTGTACCGTCAAGACAAGGGACAGATGATATTGGAGGTACATTGCAGGCCAACCTTTATTGCGAAGGCATCTCTTGAATTGAAAACTAATAAAGTAAACAATACAACCTTCTTCTTTGTCACTCTTCTTCTACCTTGGAAGTGTCAAGGTTCTTTGTACTGGTATGGAACTGCGTGAGCGTTTCCTACAACACCTCAATGATATCCGTAACCGCATGCGTTCCCCAATTGCCAGCCACTTCAATGGTCCTGGGCACTGGGGTAAGGTTGATGTTAGTGTCGCAGGCCTAGTTTCTTGCTTCTCTGACGATCGTCATTGATTCAGCCTTGAGAACAGACTTATCTCCAGCATGGGTTGCCTTCAACCACATGGCATTAACATCTTCTACACCTTTTCTTAAAATCTCATACTGGCCCTGATATATTTGCCTTCTCCCCCCCCCCCCCCCCACTTATATCAGCAATGGGAGGATCCTCAGTAAGTTAACCATGACGGGGTTTGCAATGTTGATCCCTACCTTCATGGCCAGATTGCTGGGACACAGGCTGTTTCCAGGAGCACAAACATGTTTCACTTGACCATGATGTGAGGTCGGGGTCTGGATCAGTATGTTTTTTTGGTGTTTTTTTTGCGTTCGCCTAATTTCTCAAATTCCCAAGGCGGTGTGCGTTGCACTGTGGTTTTTATTTTGCACCTGTCGGCCCAGTGCATCTCCGACTTCAGCATGCATTTTATGTAAGGGTCTGCTTCCTCCTGCATTTTCTAAGGGTTTACTTCCCCGGTGCTGGGATGGGGATCGAACCCAGCACCTTTTCGGTTGTGAGCCGTGCCACTTAACCACTAGGCAACGCCATCCCCGGCACTCGCAGTGAGGACGTTCACAATAGATAGAGGTGACACTGAAGTCGACCAGCCGCCGTTATATTTCACTTGATCCTGATGTGAGGTGGGCGTCTGGATCAGCATGTTTCACTTGACCCTGATGTGAGCTGGGATCTCGATGATTATTTTACACTTGACCCTGATGTGAGGTGGGATCTGGATCAGTATGTTTCACTTTACCCTGAGGTGAGGTGAGGTCTGGATCAGCATTTTACTTCGTAATGTGAGTTGGGGTCATGATCAGTATGTTTGACCTCACCCTTATTAGTCTTTGCTCCCTCAAACTGTTATTGCATATCAGAAATTGCTCGTAATACCATCATGGTGGTCATCATCTTATTGCAAGAATCAAGGAAGGGTTGTCATAACTTAACTTAGCATCTTTATATTGGTTTAGAAGACTAGTGCAGAGTCTGAATACAACCAGTTTCTTTCTAGCATGTTTTGATCTTCTCAACGATAAGGACTCCACACAGTAGAGACGTAAACATTAATAAAACAAAAATTATGTTATTTACCAAAACAAATGTGCAGCACAAAACTAATTTCCGAGTGAACGACGTGATACTTAGACACCACACTTGTACACAGTGCTCCAATTTAGGTCTAAATAATGCTTTATACAGCTTGACTATCACTTCTATTCTCCTATGTCTAATACTTTTTTTTGTTGCCAAACCTAACACTGCATTTGCCTTTTTCACTGCTACCTGAACCTACTCACTCACCTTACCTGTATGATCTATTATAACCCCTAGGTCCTTTTCCTTTTCTATCTTCCTAATATTGTTCTCTTCCATGGATGACACAGGCATAGAGTGTTTAACCACCTGATATGTACTAAGACATAGGAGAGGAATGTTGTCATATATACTGATGGATCGATGATATGCAATGGGAAATCAGGTTGGGGCTTTTCTGCTAGAGTGAAAGATTAGGTCATTGCTAAGCGGAGCGAGGCATACAGGGCAGTAACCTCCAGTATGAGAATGGAGATGAAGGCACTGACCTCAGCTCTGGTATGACTATCTATGACCTCTTAATCAAGGACAATCATAGTGTGAGACTCTCAATCTTTACTTAGGAAGGTACAAAAGAGCTGTTTAAAGCATGAGTTGTTAGTCACTGCCGAGGCCTCTAACCTCCAGGAGCTGGTGTGGATCTACTGTCGTGCTCATGTTGGGGTTCGGAGAAATAAAAGAACTGACATCCTGGCTTCACAAGCACTAATTGTGGGCACTTTGTATAGATAGGAGTGACATTTTTAAGTCTGTCAATGGCCGCCTGTTGGATGATGTCAGTGCAATATGTGAATCAGCAACATGCAGAGCTTTGAAATCAAATGAGGGTCGAGCAAAGTCCAGGATTTGATGACCGAGCAATACTGTGTTCACCCAACAAGCTACAAGAACCATCAGTATCCACACCATTTAGTAAGAGAGACCCTTTGGGTATGTGTGCCCAAGTGTCATGTAGTCGGTTCTTAAGAACAGAATAGAACAAACTTTACAAATCTCGAGAAACACAGTGGCTCTCAACCTTTTAAGATTGCGAGCACCGTACACGTGTAGTATTAAGTGTGCAAGCCCCATATAATCTAATGGGCTTCATTTTTGAAAAACAATACATTTTTGAAACACTCACCTGATTAATGACATGCTTGAGCTTGAAAGCCAGTCAGAAATTCAGTGATGCCCAAGGAGAAGTCGCTTGTCACTACACGTAAACAGTCTTGCAGATGTGTATCAGTTAATCGTGATCGTGCTTTGTTCTTGAGGTATTTCATAAGTGAGATAGTTTTTTCATACAGGTAGGTTCTCAATCATAGCCAAAAGTTTGAGAAAAACACTCCAAAGTATTTGGACCATTTTTGTATCTTCTGCTTCCCTAAAAGTTATTAATTTTTCCTTTTCAAACAAATATTTCAGCGCTAGGGATTACTGGAAATTTATCAATTCAAGTACTCATGATGCCTGATCAGCATCAGGGAAACCCCCCGAATCAATTCAGCAGTGCGAAATGTTTCAGAACATAGAACGGTAAAACATTTACTGACAGCAAACGCACAACTAACAACTTTTAGGTAGCCTAAAATAAAATGGATGGTGAGCAACATTATTTGTTTGGGTTTGCAAAATGCGAGCCTCATGAGCGTTGGTGCGCGCGAGCACTTTTTTTACTTGCATGACACACGCACCAAATGTCATTTAAAGAGCACTGGGGTGCTTGCGAGCACCAGGTTGAGAACGCCTGATGTAACACATCATGACACTAATAAAAACAATGCAAACTACGAGGCATGTTCAAATGAAACCGGACCAAACATCCTTCTTTAAACATTGTTGTCTGGTTCTTTACTGTTGTCTTCGACACACTTTTGTGACCATACACTGCCTGCATTTTGTGATGAATGTCAACTGGTTGACATCCTTCAGCTGTTATAAACCGAATCACGATTCGCTGGTCAACTCTGGACGTATTTCGTATCACACGCGCAATCTTTTCAACGGTCTCCTGAGGTACTATGAGTCGGAGGATAATGAAATTTTGCAAACTTGACGGTTGGTATGTGCTGTTTACATCATAAGTGATGTCATAATGCGAATTGTATGTATGTTCACTTGGTGCAGTTAGGTCTTGTTTCATTTTAACATGCCTTGTACTTGTAATTCCTTGCAGCGAAACAAATTAAAACTGTAAGTTTTAAAATTTTGATAACTGTGCCCAATAAATATTTCCAAATGTGTCTTTCTAGGTTCTGGAAAATTATCCATAACATCGCCGTTTACGTCATCATGGACCTCTAAAACTGAGCACAAGTTTACCACAAAACAAGACTGTACCACTCTCGAGCTGCAGGCAGCACCAAATGATGGTCAGAGGCTGACTATGAAACAAAACTGTTATACTGCTTGGCTACAGATAGCGAGAGATGACGATTGGAAAGTGGCGGAGATGCCAGATTGTTCAACTCCCCGGCTGCAGACAGCAGGAAATAATGATCAGAGACAGACTATGAAACCAGATTGCTCTTCTCACCGGCTGCAGAAAGATGATCAGAGGCTGACTATGAAAGCAGATCACTCTTCTCCCAGGCTGCAGAAAGATGATCAGAGGCTGACTATGAAAGCAGATCACTCTTCTCCCAGGCTGCAGAAAGATGATCAGAGGCTGACTATGAAAACAAATCATTCTTCTTCCAGGCTGCAGAAAGATGATCAGAGGCTGACTATGAAACCAGATTGTTCTACTCCCCGGCTGCAGAAACATGATCAGAGGCTGAGTATGAAACCAGATTGTTTTTCTCCCAGGCTGCAGAAAGATGATCAGAGTCTGACTATGAAACCAGATTGTTCTACTCCCCGGCTGCAGAAAGATGATCAGAGGCTGAGTATGAAACCCGATTGTTTTTCTCCCAAGCTGCAGAAAGATGATCAGAGGCTGACTATGAAACCAGATTGTTCTTATCGCAGGTTGCAGAAAGATTATCAGAGGCTGACTATGAAACCAGACAGTTCTACTCCCCAGCTGCAGAAAGATGATCAGAGACTGACTATGAAACTAGATTGCTCTACTTCTTGGCCGCAGAAAGATGATCAGAGGCTGACTATGAAACCAGATTGCTCTACTACCTGGCTGCAGAAAGATGATCAGAGGCTGACTATCAAACCAGATTGTTCTACTCCACGGCCGCAGAAAGATGATCAGAGGCTGACTATGAAATCAGATTGTTTTTCTCCCAGGCTGCAGAAAGATGATCAGAGGCTGACTATGAAACCAGATTGTTCTACTCCCCGGCTGCAGAAAGATCATCAGAGGCTGACTATGAAACCAGATTGTTCTACTCCCTGGCTGCAAAAAGATGATAATAGACTGACTATGAAACTAGATTGCTCTACTTCTTGGCCACAGAAAGATGATCAGAAGCTGATTATGAAACCAGATTGCTCTACTCCCTGGCTGCAGAAAGATGATCAGAGGCTGACTATCAAACCAGTTTGTTCTACTCCCCGGCCGCAGAAAGATGATCACAGGCTGACTATGAAATCAGATTGTTTTTCTCCCAGGCTGCAGAAAGATGATCAGAAGCTGACTATGAAACCAGATTGTTCTACTCCCCGGCTGCAGAAAGATGATCAGAGGCTGACTATGAAACCAGATTGCTCTACTCCCTGGCTGCAGAAAGATGATCAGAGACGGACTATGAAACCAAATTGTTCTACTCCCCCGCTGCAGAAAGATGATCAGAGGCTGACTATGCAACCAGATTGTTCTGCTCCCCAACTGCAGAAAGATGATCAGAGACTGACTATGAAACCAGATTGTTCAACTCCCCAGCTGCAGAAAGATGATCAGAAGCTGACTATGAAACCAGATTGTTCTACTCCCCGGCTGCAGAAAGATGATCAGAGGCTGACTATGAAACCAGATTGTTCTACGCCCTGGCTGCAGAAAGATGATCAAAGGCTGACTATGAAATCAGATTGTTTTTCTCCCAGGCTGCAAAAAGATGATCAGAGATTGACTATGAAACTAGATTGTTCTACTTCCTGGCTGCAGAAAGATGATCAGAGACTGACTATGAAACCAAATTGTTCTATTCCTCGGCTGCAGAAAGATGATCAGAGGCTGACTATGCAATCAGATTGTTCTGCTCCCCAACTGCAAAAAGATGATCAGAGACTGACTATGAAACCACATTGTTCAACTCCCCAGCTGCAGAAAGATGATCAGAGGCTGACTATGAAACCAGATTGTTCTACTCCTAGGCTGCAGAAAGATGTTCAGAGGCTGACTATGAAACCAGATAGTTCTACTCCCCGGCTGCAGAAAGATGATAATAGACTGACTATGAAACCAGATTGCTCTACTTTTTGGCCGCAGAAAGATGATCAGAGGCTGACTATGAAACCAGATTGTTCAACCCCCCGGCTGCGGAAAGATGATCAGAGACTGACTAGGAAACTAGATTGTTCTACTCCCCGGCTACAGAAAGATGATCAGAGACTGACTAAGAAATCGGATTGCTCCACTCCTCGGCTGCAGGCAGGCAATCAAAGACTGAATATGAAACCAAATTGTTGCAAATTTAAGACACATGACAAGAAAATAGCAAATATTCCATTGGTGTTTTGCTCGAAAATTCCAAGACTGAAAACTTCTCTATGGAAATCAGACTTTTCTCCTTCTTTGTTTCAGGCAGGCAGAAATGGAGTTTCCATGGCTAGTCATAAAACTGGTGAAGATGATGTAGTTGGTGATAATTGTAAATTTCAAACAGATTACAAGAAAATTGTCAATAGTCCTTCAGTGCTTTGCTCGAATATTCCAAAATTGAAAACTCCTTTACAGAAGTCAGTCAAATGTGTAAACAGCCAACCTAATGTTAAAAGATCTCAGATGACAAAGAATATAATCTCATCTTTACACAGTTCTACGAGGTGCATCAATACATCAAAGATTCCAAGAATTGTTCGCACGCAATATGTGACTTTGTCACAGATCTATTTATCAGTAATGGAACACCAGGAACTTGAGATCAAAACTTCACAGGATGTAAGTTCCAATCTGTCGTGTCTTCTGCTGTCTTCTCATTTATGCCATTTTGCCTCAAATGTTGGAGTATCTGGCTTACCTTAACAAGCTTTTAACAAATCTCAATGGTCAGGCAAAACATACTGATTAGAGTATGTTAGTCAGGATCAGATGAACATACTGGCCAAGACCCCACCTCACCTCCATGCATTTCTCCTAGAAACATGCTGTGTCATGACAGTCTGGCTAACATGTTGGGATCAACGTGATCACCAAAGTAGTGAGCATCACAGACAAAGCCAAGCATAGCACAACTGCCTGGAACCCCAGTCCACCTTCATCAACATGCCTCAGATATGTGGAAAGCTACAGTAACCCGCTACCTAATGCCCTTTTCAGGGCACATAAAAGAAGAAACATGCTCATTTAGGGCATTCAACAACAATGAAGCTCAATTCCAGTCAAATACAGTGCGATTTCAAAGTGATGTGCAACTCTCTTTAGTCACCTCATGATATGCTGTGGAAGAAACAGTTGTCCTATTCTGTTTAACCATAGGGCTACTTGACCCTGATGTGAGGTTGGGTCTGGATCGTTATATTTCACTTGACCCTGATGTGAGGTTGGGTCTGGATCATTATATTTCACTTGACCCTGATGTGAGGTTGGGTCTGGATCGTTATATTTCACTTGACCCTGATGTGAGGTTGGGTCTGGATCAGCATATTTCACTTGACCCTGATGTGAGGTTGGATCTGGATCAGCATGTTGTGAGGTGGGTTCTGGATCACTATTTTTCACTGGACCTTGATGTGAGATAAGAGTCTGGAGATTCTTTGCTCCCTTAAACTGTTATTATGTAACAAAAACTGCTTGTAAAATCATCATCATAATGTAGCATATCCTTTGTTGAACTCATCACAGCTGTTTTGTAAGATTATCGGGTGAGCCCTACAAATGCTCACACACAGTAACAGAGAGAACATTGCATCCAAGTTTGTCAGCACCTATTTAACCAATGTGAGGAGGAAGATGATGTTATCCTGGATCACATCACCTATCATTCTTCAACCTCATTCATCTTCAGACCTCAACTTCAATGACTCTAACGAAGGCAGCAGTCGACTCAAGGCTCTGTACGCTTCCGTACAGCTTCTCGTGGAAGGACACTGGCTGTTGCCAAATGCTACTTCTTTTGTCGGTATACAGTGGACAGGACTGCAAAATATGTTCTGCCTTCATGGGGGCTGTGCCTCAGGCACAAAGGTCTGTAGTGCCAATCTTGAACTTGTTGTACCGATGGCATCTAAGTCTGTTGTGACCTGTGCATAGCCGGAGAATTATCATTTTGTCTCGCCTGGAGAGTTGATGGTAGGCATCGTTTTCTATGTGTCCAGGGTGGTCTTTTTTCCATGTTGCACCGTACATTGCCCTGATGAATGCTTTTGTCTCATTGTATGTGATTTCTGTATCACTCTGCTGCAGCATTCCTCCCTCTCTGACGAGTCTGTCTGCCTCATTGTTGCCTGAAATGACACAGTGGGCTGGTATCTACTGGACTGCTTTTTTTGAGGCACTGGGACAGGCATTCGTGCGAGTCTGCCAGAGCACCGAGTTGATTTTTGTGCTGGTTCTTGAGCGCCATTAACACTGCAAGGGCGTCTGGGAAAATGACCACTTGCTTTTCTACCTGCTCTTTATGGTCTATAAAGGTTTCAGCTGCTTGTCTCAGGGCACTGGCTTCGGCACTGAAGTTGCTGCAGCGTCTCCCAGTGGCAAATGCTGCTGAGTATACTTTGCTTTTTAGTTTTATAGTGATGCCTCTGCCCCGTTTTCAATGGCATCTTTGGCTGAGCCATTCGTATAGGCGTGCGTCCAGGCTGTTGGTGTAAATTTTTGTTTGCATCACCTATCCTGAGAAGTGGTGTCACTACTACAAGCCTGAGTCAAAACAACAGTCCATGGAATGGCGATATGTGAATTTCCCATCAAAGAAAAACAAGTTTAAGATACATCCCAAAGTGGATAAAGTGACTGTCTTTTGTGATAAGAACGGGATGATCCTTCTGGATTGTCTGGAACCCGAGCAAACCAGCAACTGACCGGTTCATCGCAGCGCTGAAGACTCGAATTTTCAGTCAGGCCAGAGAAGAAGACAAACTGTCTTTTACAACACGATAATGACAGACCCTATACCAAATTGAAGACCATAGAACACATTACCTATCTTGGCTGGACTGCATTACCTATCTTGGCTGGACTGTCCCATCACACTCACCTGTATAGTCCAGATTTAGCACGGGGGTCTCCGCGGCGAAGTGTTCAAGCCGTTTGCCTCAATTTCAGAGGGTCGGAGTTTGAATTCAAGCTGGGACAGTTGGTTCATGGTTGCAATTTTTCAGCAGATCCCTGGATTCATTGCTGGAGATACGGATTTTGTGCTTTGTGCAATGCTCTAGGCAGGCAGCATACCATTCTGTGTAGAGAGATCGAGCCATATGGAAAAATCCGTGGCAATGAAGTCAAGCCCTCACCTTTGACCTTTAGCCTAGCACTTTCTGGCTTTCATTAGTTTCAGAGCAACCCTTGTATGTCAACATTGGTCATGATATGTCAACAACCATGGTGACATATGTTCTAATACTTACTGTCCGTGTCCGGGCACCACATCAGACATGTTTCCTTTGTTTAGCCCCATTGGTTGTCTTGTTGTTCCGCCTCAACATATCATCCATATTGCATGGTCCAGAAGGTTTGGGCCGATCATCAGGTGATGATATGAGTCATGTATCCTCCTCATTAAATTCTTCCTCCATCGTGACACACCAGTTCGGAGTCTATTTAGTGACTTCCTTTTTGTGTGAAGCAAGTGGTGTCCTGGCACAGGTTCCACCCGCAGCTCGGCCCAGAGGACCAGTATAAGTTCATTGAATTTTTTGATACAGCGTTTACAGGTCTAAGTTTATAGGTGTTGTGTTGACTGTAAGAATCTTTGGGGAGGTCTGGGCTGGATGTCCTGCTCGTTAAAGGAAAGTGAAGCATCTGATATAGCCTCTCTTTTCCAGGTGTAGAGATCACCGCTAAATTCACTGTTCGGATTGCCATTCAGGAGTTTCATGCCAATGGCCTCTCCTACATTATTGTGTCCCCAGCAGCATCTTCATGAGGGGCCCCCTGTTTCTTACAGAGCCTGCTGTGGGGCGCGACCGAGTACCCGGTGGTATAACTGGGTGAGCAGATTGGGCTCATTAGTCTTAGTTAGCAGCCAATCTAAGAAAAGGTAAACTCTGACTCTAAACCCGGGTACACAAAGCTCATTAGCCTGTTCCGGCAGTTTGCCTAGGAGAGGATAAACTCTGATTTTAAACTCATAAATCCCAGGGAGTGCTGGCTAGTCTTGGGACAATGAGAGTATCATCGGATGTCTCGAGTAACTAGCATCTGCGAGCAACGACTCTACTGTCTTGTGTAAACCTCAGGATAGAATAGGGCTATGGGAGTAAACCCAGACAGAAAATCCGGAGTGGTAGCACATAAGGCGTATGGTTTCAAAATTGCGAACTCATTCCGGCAGCTTCTGCAGCTGAGCTGGTGCCAAATTGTCATGCTTTGCATTCCATTGGATTACATCAGCGAGGCTGAGGGGGGACAGTTTGGGCAGCCCAGAGTCTCCATATTCAGCGCCTTGAGAGGCTACTCACAGGGTGCCACACGTATGGTCTGCAAAGACTGAGACGCCTATGAAAAAACTTCATCTAGATTTCAGTCTTGTGCACTGCACAAACAGAATGGTACCTTGGGTTATTTGCCTGTTTCTTAAAATTTCTGATGCGACACTTGTTCGTGTTTCCAATACTAATGTAACTTAAATACACATTTTTTTTTTTTCTCAACAGACTTACGATTCTAGGCTGCGCACATCATCCTATTTGCGAGCTTCTTCAGACAATCCTACCAGTTTCAATAAGTCTTTCTTTAGTAGATGCAAGGAAGACTCGCACATAGCTCCAAGAAACAATTTGACCAATGTACAAAATTCAAAAGTGGATGATTCTGAATCAACAGATGTAATCTTGAAAAGACCAGACCTCACGGGCAAGATAAAAATACCTCTGAAGTTTTCAGGTAACAAAAAAGTGGTACTCGAAAATTTGTAACAAAATTACAAATGTACACCAGATTACATCAGCTGTACAAGTCAAACAAATGAATTTTTGAAAATAAGTTTCTCTCCCTTGCTGGGGTCTGCCTGGGAATATTATTTTAGATGGGGCTGTGCCTTCTACAGCTTATGTCCTATCCAGCCCCATTTTCTTTGCTTAATTTGTTGTTTCAATGGATGTTGTTGGCTTCTTTCTCATAGGTTTTCATTCCTCATCATATCCTGCCACTTCAGGCCCATTATCCTTCATAAGCATCTATTGGCTATGAACTGGATTCTTTGTTTTATGGCCTTTGTTGTTCTCCATGTCTCTGCTCCATACAGCAACACCAACTTGATACTGGCGTTGAATAATCTAACTTTGGTGTGAATCTTGATTTTTTGGATCTCCATATGTTGTTTAGCATCAGGAATACCCCTCCTGCCTTTCCAATTCTGATCCTTACATCTGCATCTGTACCTCCTGATGCATCTATTGTGCTGCCTAAATAGGTCAAGGTATCCCCTTCTTCCAACAGCTCTCCTTCCAGCATGATTGGAACTTTGCTGCTAGTGTTGAGTTTAAGAAGCTTGGTTTTCTTTATGTTGATATTCAGTCCCAATTTGTCCGATTGTTCTTTCACCTTATCAAGTTTCTTTTGCATTTGGCAATAAATGTGTGACAAAAATACTAGATCATCTGCGTAGTCCGGTCAAGAGCACGGATATTCATTATTTCACCAGGGCCGAAGACACAGTGAATGAGCTGATAGCAGCCAGTGACATAGCTGACTGCTTGCTTAGTCTGCAAATCAGAACTGATTAACAGCATAATCCGCCTACATATGGCAGGGTGGAAACAGACCATCTGTGAAGCCTGGCTGAGAGATTAAGGATCAAAGATTGAAGGCAGACTTAGTCCACAAAAATGGCGTGTTAACTTTATTTATCTTCTTCATACTGGTTTAGAAGACTCTGCAGAGTCTGTATACAACTAGTTTCATTTACCAGCATGTGGTCATGCTGAAAAGCACAGATATCACAGAACACACTCCAAGCTAATGTCCTTTTCAGGATGAACTCAGAAGAAGAAAAAGAAGTAGAAGAAGAAGAAGGGGAAAAAGAATTATTATTTCATCGACAGCAATTGTATTTCATTCATTAATTATATTTTTGCTTCAAAACCTCATTTGTTTTTTTTTTGTCCATGAGGTGTGTCCCATTATTTTATATTTAAACACGAGTGACAGTCATTAAGTTAACAGCCTTTTTATTATAAAGTGAATGGAAGAGTTGGTACGTAAGAAAATTCTATTTAAGAACACAAAATGGTTTTTTATGAATACTTCATGTATGATCGAGCAGTATGCACATGTGTAATATAGCATACATCATGGCCACCCCACTGTCAACTTGCATCGTGGAAAAACAGGGAACGCTATTCGTTTTATTATGGTCAAGTCTGAAATCTACAGAAGAATGAAGGCTCAGTGGGGAGACAGTTGTTTGAGTCACAGGAGAGCGTATGAATGGGTAAAAAGTTTCAAAACAGACAACATTGATAAGCCTCGGCTTGGGAGACCAGCAAGCATGGCAACTGACGCAGGGAAACAGAAGATTGACCAGCTAGTCCGCGATAATAGACGAGTCACTATTGATGAAATTGCCGTAGATTTCAACATGAGTCACCGCGCTGCACACAAAATTGGCCATGATGATCTTGGTTTAAGGAATGTGTGTAGCAGATGAGTGCCAAGACAGCTGACAACAAGGTAAATGGAGTGGAAGTGGTGAAAAATTGTATAGAATATTGGTCCCAAGACAGTTGACAACAAGGTAAATGAAGTGGAGGTGGTGAAAAATTGTGTAGAAAATTGGTCCCAAGACAGCTGACAACAAGGTAAATCTTCTTCTTCTTCTTCTTCATACTCTGTCAGACGTCAACTTGTATTTGTTCGAAGAAAGCAGCTGTCATCCTGAGGCTGTCGACACTGCCATAGAGCTTGTCTAGTGTTGCCACTGGTGATGGGCACATGTGTTTTCTCTGGTCCTCGTATATTGGGCAATTTTGTAGCAAATGTTCAGCTGTCATTTTCCCTGTACCACAGGTGCATTTGTCAGTAGCACCTATCTTCAGTTTATTGAATAGGTGGTACCTCAGTCTGTTGTGGCCTGTGCGGAGTCTGAAGACCACGACCTGCTCTCTTCTGTTCAACTGGTAATAGGCATCATTTTTTGTGTAGCCAGTATGTTCTGTTTCCCATTTGGCCATGTATCTGGCCCTAATAAACCTTTTGGACTCTTCGTAGGTCACACTAGAATCTGGTTGTAGTAGTCTTGCACCTTCTTTTGCTAGTCTGTCTGCCTCCTTGTTGCCTTGGATGTTACAGTGGGATGGAACCCACTGTACCACTACTATTTTTGGTGCGGACTGCTGGCATAGTTGACAGAGTACTGCTCTTAAATCATTAAGTTCAGTATTTTTCTGGCTTTTTAGTGCTGTAACTACGGCCAAGGCATCTGTAAACAGGACTATCTGGCTTTCATTGTTTTCGCCTGTCAGCATTGCTTTTACTGCAGCCTTCAGTGCCTCTGCCTCCGCTCTTAAATTGCTTGAGTATTTTCCAGTTGCCACTAACAGTGTTATTTTTCTACCATTTGTTAGGCTCAGGAATACATCTGCCCCTCCATTCTGTGTTGTGTTCAACAAGGTAAATGAAGTGGAGGTGGTGAAAAACTGTGTAGAAAATTGGTCCCGAGACAGTTGACAATGAGGGTAATGAAGTGGAGATGGTGAAAAATTGGAAGTCACACCAAAAGATTTTTTTCTAAAGGGCCTATACAAGCTAGTAGAAAGGTGGACAAAGTTACTGCCAAGGCATGGAGAATAAGGTGGAAAAATTGAAATAAAATACACAAAATTTATGGTTCGCAATCCTGTAAAAATGTTATTAATAAAATTGCTGCTACTTAATGACTGTTCCACATGTGTATGTATGTATGTATGTATGTATGTATGTATGTATGTATGCATGCATGCATGCATGCATGCCTGCCTGCCTGCCTGCCTGCCTGCCTGCCTGCCTGCCTGCCTGCCTGCCTGCCTGCCTGCCTGCCTGTCTGTCTGTCTGTCTGTCTGTGTGTGTGTGTGTATGTATGTACGTATATATATATATATATATATATATATATTCATATTTCAAAGACCAAATTATCTCTTCCAACATTGAACATACATGCTAAACAATAAAACTCATTAATAAATTTTCAGAAGTTCCATCCTCGAGACAAGATAATCCACAGAAGATGCTGAACTTAACATCCCAAATAGATCCGGAGATAGGCGTCAACACCTTAATGATGTGTAAGGAAATGTACAGAGGTGCTGCAGATCCTTCTACCAGGAAGGTTCTGGACTTGAAACGATGGTAGCTATGGCTCTTTGGTTTTTGTGTTATTTTTGGACTTTCGGTCTCCTTGCTTCAGAATGTACAGATGGGTTGGCTGCTTGATGAGTCGAGAGCAGACTTCAAGACTTTGTTTTTACCTGAAGGGACATGTGAACCTAAATGTCCTCGACATGTTGAGATGCAAGGTAATGAATGAGCTGAAAGCAGGTGTACTTCTTCTTCTTCTGTGTTCGTTCTCAATCTCATGCTACCAAGCCCTGAACAGAACTATACAAGTAGCAGGATGTAGTCTGGAGAATGGAATCCGTTGTGTCGCTAGTTTACAGCTTGACTGCAATATTTGCATCTTTTGGTCCGACACATCCGTCATTGGCAGAAGCAGGTGTACAAGTTTCAATCAGTCAGGGACTTCTGTGGATCTATTCTTGTGGTTATGCATGAGCTTAGTTAGTTAGTTGCCCATTGCAAACGAAGATGGAGACAGTGTCAGACATGTTTATTCAGATGGGACCGCATATGACTGTACAGTCCAATCTGAGCGTGACAAACTCTACCACACATATTGCACACGTGAACAGCATTTGTATTTGGGCAGTCTTTCATTATTTCCTTTCGTGCAGCTCACTTTTCCTACGCCTTCATGATGATCCTCTGCCCAGCGGTGCAAGCACCATATGTGATGGCAGTGCGCCAGACTCAGCGGTTCGAAGCAAGCAGCTCCCAGGCAGCAAGATCAATGGAGAAACTATTTAAAAAAACTTTAAGAGTGTTTTATTATTGTTTCATTTTGTTCCCCCTGTGAGCGCTGCTCTGTCTTGAGCTCACCATACAACAGTTGTTTAGTGAGGCGCTCATCTGACGTGCAAACAACATGCTTGTCCATCTGATCTGGGCTCTCCTTAGCAGCGTATGGATGCCAGAGAGTCTCACCCTGTTGAGGACTACTGAGTTGGGCAATCTATCCTGCCAACCGATCCTGAGCAGTCTGCGGAGACAGTTTACACATGCAAGCTTATAGCATCGAAAGAGCTGCTTCTATATCGTCTTCTTCTTTT
Source organism: Ariolimax columbianus (assembly GCA_036924085.1). NCBI lineage: Eukaryota > Metazoa > Mollusca > Gastropoda > Stylommatophora > Arionidae > Ariolimax > Ariolimax columbianus. Next base: position 73,381,366 of record JAVGWX010000002.1, read on the forward strand.
TCTACATTCGTTTTGAAAAGGATGTTTCGTTGTGGTGTGTCATAGTTTACAGCGAGGCTAGGATATCTATGTGTTTTATCACAGCACATTTTTGGAATTGGGTTTCTCTTCTCGCTTTGATCTATATTCTCTAAGGCTGGCTACATGGATGCAGCCTGTTTCAAGGGCCACCACTTAGAGGTGGAATAGGGCCTTGATCAGATTTGTTTTGCTGATCCTGGTGCAGGCAAGGCGCTGACTTCTGCTGTCATCTCATTCACTGCATCTTCAATCCCATGCTGGGGTTCAAGTCAGTGAAAGTGCTGATAGCAAACATCTACAGGGCTCTGGTGTGGAGCTACTGTCCTGGTCATGCTGGGGTTCAAAGCAAGTGCTGATAGAAAATCACTCCATACCAACAGGTATGTAGTTGTATACAACTACAAGGAAAACAGTCATTCTAACAGACTCCAAGAGTGTACTCCAAGCCATCTCAAGCCCCAAACAAGGTAGACCCTCACATGAAATAAAACACAACATCGGATTGCTGTCTGAAAAAACAGATTTAGTCCTACAATAGATTTCGGCCCACTTTGGGATCATTGGAAACGAGAAAGCAGATGAGCTCGCAAAAGCCTGAAGCTATAAAGAAGCAAAGGCACTCATCAAACGATCCATGAGGACAGAATGGAGAGACCAGCACAAAGAATATAAGTCAGAAAATGATAGCATAGACAAACTTGGCAGAGATGGGCAGACAAAGATCATCAGATTCAGAACGGAACATTGTAGACTCAAGGCCCACTTCCACACAATGGGTCTCAGAGACACAGCCACATGCGATTGTGGAGCACCCAAGCAAACACCAGAATATATTCTGCAGGACTGCTCTACCTATGCAGACCAAAGAGAGGGGTCAGGCATGGGGAAGTGGCCATACTCGAAAAGCTGAATGGGGACTGGCGAAAACCTGAAATGCACATTCTCCTTTGTAAAACCTCACCGGACTAGAAGCATGAGGCACTATGACTTGCTGGCTGCTGTCAGATCATTCACTGCTGCACCATCATCCCCAAATGAAAGAGCTGATAGCAGATATAGAGATCACATTCCTTCAAGGATATTGTGTGGTTTTGCTGTCCAGGTTATTAGATTAAAAAGTTGTTTTCTGGCTTTGAAAGCTCCCATAGTTGGGCCAATAGAATTGTTGAAGGCTACATAGTGATATCGTAATAATTTTTTTTCCATATCTTTATTGCACATTTGCGATTTGATAACAAAATCTTTGTGATTGTATAACAAATATAACTGACAAAGACCCTATGCCATGTCCAAGAGGTGGCCCAAGAAACAGACTGCCACCATCAAATTTTGCTAAAAGTTTAGATATCAAAGAGAAGGCAAACCCAGTCCAAAAATGCCTTGCAGAAATCTGATGTGTCAGGCCGAAAGGGGCACTCTTAACTATTACTCAACGACAGGAACATCCTTTTCAGTGGCAAAAGTCAAAGATGAATATATATATATATACACATAATATATATACTTGGAATCCTGGTATTCAAACAGGTAGCCAAATGCGATGGTTATATGTAGTAAGGTATTTTACAACTTCCTGCGACTTACTAGGCCTGGGGGATGATACCAATAATTTGGGTAGATTTTTAACTGTAATTTTTGTTCTGACAGTGGCCGTTAAGACTACTCTTTTCAATTTCTAACTGCGCCAAGGTATTTTTAATGGGCTTGACACTAAACACAGGAACCCAATCTCACTACCCAGGGGTTTATGGGAATTTTTATAAGAAAATACAGTGAAAAAGTCACGGTCTCCACCGTGATTCAAACCCGTGACCACCGGCACTCGAGGCGGACACCTTACCTTGAGACCACTAAGACCTCCCTAAAATATATATAAAATATATATAAATATATATATATATATATTTATATATTTATATATATAGAAAATATATTTTGTTTGGTTTGTAACAAAGAGAATTAGGCATACCAGAATGGTGATATGTTTTTTTAATTTAGAATAAAAATTACAGATATCACAGCTTGTTTTCAGGTACTGCATCAGTCGACCTCAATACACAACATCCAGTGGCATATCTTCGATTGTTTCCTGCTGGAACTTTTTATTTTCTGCCATCGGTCATGGAAGGTTTGTTGACTTTATGGATTTTCTAAAAATGTGGTATTTGTCCGTTTTTCAGATCCTGTTTTGGGGGTGTTTTTTTCAGTCACATGGACCCTTTTCACCATATGTGAGAATGCCTCACCTCCTTTCCAAGATTGTCCAACTCAAAAGTTGCACTTCAAATAATGTGTATGTAATGGGTTTTATTCTATTGTTAGTACATATGCATTTGCTTGGATTATATTTAGTGGTTTAAAAGTTTAATCGCTATGAAAAAATGTTGATGGTTTTTAAAACTTGAATAAAAGTTGTCTTTAAAAAATATTCATAATTAATATTTATCAAACTAAACTGAAACATAATTTCACTAATTCAAATGCCCTTTCCCCCCCCCCCCCCCCACTCCCACCCTTCCCGAGAGATTTTCTGCACACTGGTTGAGGACACCTGTTCCTGTTTTAAATTAATTTAAATAATGGGATCAAGATGCTGAGCAGCGCATGAGCTGCAGTGGTCAGCGACCCAAAGCTGACTGCTAGTGACAGGGCCAGCGAACCAGAGCTGCCAAGACCCTTCTACACCTCCATGTAGTGATCCTGGATAATAGGATGCAGCAGGGCAGACTGGCTAAGGAGAAGGAATCGAAGAGGGAATGCTAACCCGGTAATCAAAAAATGCTTGCTGAAGTCGGACGTGTTGGACCGAAAGGTGCAAATATCGCAGTCAAGCTGTAAACTACATCACAGCGCATTTTGTTCTCTGGACTACGTTCTGCTACATAAGCCCTTTCAGGGATTGGTAGCAGGAGATTGAGAATGAACGAAGCCAAGCCAAGCCAAATTAATGCTTACCAAGGTAATGGCCTTCGGACCGATGTGCATGCGTGAACACCCAGTCACTGGTCCACAATGGGGGAAAATTTCATTAAAAAAACAAGTAAATATAAAGAAACTACATTTTTTGGTACAAGATTTTATTTATACTCTCACTTTGCGGACTGATCAGTGACCCAAATTTAATATATGTAAAGTGGTTTTCATATATCTGCTTCTAATTATTCCCTCATGGGTGCGTAACCCTACATTTTGAATTTCAAATGACCATTATTTACAGACCCTTATATAACGGATGCTGGACAGGTCATTTGAGGATCTGTCTTTAATTATGGCATATGACGAACTGCCTATAATATGTAAAGCAGTAAGCCCACCTCTGACTTTTCCACATAGTTTCCTAACTTTCATTCGAGGATCCGTAAAAATTTGATAGATTAGCAGGTCACACTAGTGGAGGTTGTGTTTGTGTTCGGCTCTCTAGGTTGCGAGGAAGTTGTTAAAATAGAAGAAGTAGAAGTCCATGAACAATTTCCATGTCAAGAAAGCCAGTTAAATAAAAGCTGGTAATGACAACTATTAAACATTAATTTTAAAGGGGTCATAACAAAACTACTATCATAACTTGTTAAATGGTAAGAGAGTCTGAGACTTGGCTAAGCATGCATTTAAACAATTGTTAGCACAAATATGAGATGATCAAAAAACTTTGCACAGGTCCCAGCTGCAATGGATAAACCCCTGCCAGTCCATGACACTGAAAGGTTTGGGAAGCACTGACCTAGATTCTATCAGTCTCATTCAATGTGATTTAATGCAGATTTATAAGATAATCAATGGAAAGGATAAATTAGACTATAACAAGTTTTTTTTCAAAATACAACCACCTACAAGAACAAGAGGGTATAGCTACAACCACCTACAAAAACAAGGCATAGCTACTAATTAACTACAAAAATGTCCAGATCAGATATTATAAAATATTTTTTAGTCAATGAATGGTTAATGCTTAGAATACATTGCCACAGGAAGTAGTGAAGGCAAGAACAATTAATGCATTTAAGAATAGATTGGATGCACATAGCTTTTGGAACAAGGAAATGTAAATGAAACTGGTTGTATACAGATTCTGCAGTCTTCTAAACCAGTATAAAGATGTTAAGTTAATTGTGATTATTTTGTGTGATAGATTCATCTTGTCTAATTAAGCCAGGAAATCAACAACAACCACAATATTGATAAGGAGATCTTGCGACGGGTTGGCTCATATTCTCAGCAGATGACGGACGTCAAGACCAAGGCTCACACCTTCAATAGCATGGTTATTCCAGCAGTAGTATATGGGTGTGAGGTTTGGAGTCTACGCAATTCATACGCAGAGAATCTCTGTATTACTGAAAGAACAATGGAGCGAGGAATTCTAAATGTCTCCCTAAGAAACCACATCTGAAATACTGAATCCAAAATACTGACATCCACAACCAAACAGTGTTCCAGGATGTCGTCAATGCGTAGGTACAGTTGGGCAGACCATGTGGTCTGCATGACTGACAAAACATGAACAAGGAAGATGTGTGTCTGGTGGCCATACAACTGTCCGCCAGCGAGATGGAGAGATGATTTGCACCAAACTTTCTGACCATCATGATACTTCAGGGCAAAGGACAGACATGGATTCAAGTCTTCTAAATCAGTATAAAGGCGTTAAGTTAAGTTAAGGATGCAAACTTAAATTTGTAGGATATAAGTTGAAATATTATAATTTTAATTTGCTTATTTCTTCTTTAGTGTGAGACCTATTGCACAAGAGACAGCACTGAAGCTTCTTGGCTTTGTTTCACCTTTTGATAACATCAACTTTGAACCTATCGCGGACAATATTACTCTATTAAGGTTTGTGTCACAAAGTATTAACCTTTGCCACACATGACACACAAAAATTATTTTTTTTTCTGGTAGCCAATTAATTTTCAGCACGTCAAGTCATGGTTGTAGACCTAACCTGGTTTTCTGCGTGCGTGCGTGTGTGGTTATGGAAAAGGAGCTACACACAACGTTAGATGTCATCCCCCCTCCGCTACATTGCGGGATACTTGTTTACGGGAAAGGCTTTGGGAGTAAACTCTGAGGAAAAATCTGCATCCTATGCTATCTCCAGTCGTCTCGATAAATATTAGCCAAAGGTAGCTCGAGACCAGAGAGTGTGGTTAACAAAAGGCGCAGTTTCTTCCTTACTTTAATCCAAATCACAGTGCAGGTCACCCATTTCAGCAGACACAGCAAAATAAAAGACTATCCACACGGCTGAACAAAGACAGTGGTCTTCATCACTTGTGATGGAATTGTGTGGGTGTGTGTTAGTTTTTGAGATACAAGAAGATGATGGTGATAATTTTGAAAAACAGCACAACATATATAAACTCACCCACTTATGGCGTCCCTTGGTTTAAAAAAAATTAATTCCCAAAATGGCTTATTGATGTTTACTATAATGACAACATTTGTCACTTTCTACTGTAAACGTAACTATTGTATCTACATAAACAAACTAAATAGATGTACCTCAGAAAAATCCGTTGCAGAAACTCAACTTCCCATTCTCAATAATGTGAATCTTCAAATCCAAGCAAAAAACAAGAAATCCTTTCCAAAAATCTAAGACAAATTTCAAAAATCGCTATTGTTTGTATCTTACCATACAGGATGAAAGTCGGAATTCTCTACAATGAAAAGAGCAGTATGTTCAGCCATTACTAGTGCATTAACCCGATAGTTTATATACGATAAACCGACGACCCTGGAGATGTCGCCGTAGCATGTAGTTGAATATGGGCATAAATCTGTTTCGATGCCTTTGCGGTAAAGGCTAACTGATTCTAAAAGGAGAGTAAAGAATATTAAAAATGCAACCTGCCAGACAATTACATCAAGCTCATACTTCCAGCAGATGAGAGACAGCAATGGCTCACACCTTCAATGGCACGGTTATTCCAGCCAAGATACATTTATGCAAGGTATAGAATCTATGAAAAGAAAATGTAGAGAAGCTTCAAGTTGCTGAAAGGACAATTGGGCAAAAAACATTGACAGTATAGGAGATGATTTGAAGATAAGTACATCTATATTCAATCCCCAGCTGATACAAGATATTTTACTAACCGCAAACAGCTCCTGGGGTCAACTCATTCTAAAAAATGTGCCAGAACAAGTCTGAGAAGTAAAGGCCGCTGACATGTTGCTGACCACATTACTCCTAGTGTGCCATTGGTCAAGACAATAAGGGCCTAACACCATATCCCCAATATGCCACATTGGCATGCAAACGGGATCTTTGCATTTTTTTGCTTCTCAATACTAACTAATCGATACCAAAACTTGGAGAACAAATAGCATCTGATAACAGAAACTGATTTCCTAGAACTGGTCCCACTGATAGGAGAATGGGCAAGGTTCAAGTCTCTAGTATACTAAAAGGTGGTTCAGCAATCTTGGGGGAAATGGGGAAACTTCAAGACAGCGAGTTGTAAACAAAATGTTTGCAAGGGACAATGATCAGGAAGAGAAGTATTTGTCTTCATTTGTTTATTGTCATAGTCACTCGTCTTCTATTCTTGGGGGTGTAGAGGTTCTTTTTAGTTTATACTTGCAATCGAGTGGATAGAAAAACATCTTACTGGCCTTGTTATGTCTAGATTCTTTTATTTCCTCTTTATTTTGAAATGTATAAATTAACTGTGACCTACCTTTCATTTCAACAGGTGGTTTAATTTACTTAACGTACATTTTGGAGTCACTGGCCAGTGCTATTTCATGTATAAACCAGTTGGTCAGAACCAAACAACAGGAATAACAGATGAAAAGGCTCTGGACATGCTAAAACAGGGATTGAAAGACGAAAGAACTGCGTTTATTTACCACTGCTTTAATCATTACTTTTGTCCGATTGGCTATGAGGATACATTACAGTGTTGTGTTGATGTTTACAAGTAAGGGGAACCTGTTGTTTTAATTCTTGTGCAAAACTAAGTACTTGTCTGGAGAGTATTGTTATGAATGGAAAAGACACATGAACACTCAGTAGCTTATACTGGGAGCAAACTGTCACTGGTAGAATCTAACCATATATAGATATAAAAAGGGGAGTCATACTGCACCTTTGTTTAATATTTACACAGAACAATTTTCTGTCGTTAGATAAAGGAAATGCCAGGATCAATCGGTGGAGTATCAATAAATGGAGTCGCAGATGCATCCGTATATGAGCAGGCTGCAGCCAGTGACTCATAGCTGGCTACTTGCATCAGGGTCAGTGATCTTTAACTGACCAAGACCCTATTCCACTTCCAAGCCCTGGAAATATTGATATGATTTGTTTGTGATTAGAGAAATAAATGAATAAAGAATTTGCTGGTGTTATTATTTTTGTTGTGTGTGTGCTAGTTTCTGAGATACAAAAAAATGAAGGTGAAAATTTTGAAAAATCACACAAACATAAACTCACCCACCTTCGGAGTCCCTTGGTTGAAAAAAAAAAATAGTTTACAACGAATTACCAATTTTTACTGTAATAGCCGTATCTGTCCCATTCAACTATAAACGTAATTATTGTATCTACAAACTATCTATACTACATCTATAAACAGTCTAAACAGATCTACCTCAGAGAAATCTGTTGCAGAAACTTTGACTACCCTATTCTCAACAATGGGTGAATCTTTAAATCCAAACAAAAAACATAAGAAATCATTTTAAAATGCCTAAATCTAATTTAAAAATCACCATTGTTAGTTTATAACCGTACATTACAGAAGTCGGAACTCTCTACAATTATAGAGTACGGTAGTATTATTCAGACAATTTATACGCAGCCGTACGTTTTTAATTTGATTAGAATGGCCATTGCTATTGAGTCTCACACGAGCGACCTGCGCTTAGCAATTTTCTCCGTGTCCGCCGCTTTGGGGCGACGCACACACCATAAAAGTTAACACAGAGAAAACAAAAACTGTGATAATTTGCAAAGTAGACTTGAACAGGTAACAATATATGATCAAACAATGAAACAGGTCAAGTGCTTTTCCTTTCCCGGAAATACAATAACTCAAGGTGGAAGATGCAGAATGGAAATCAGGACGAGAACAAGAGTGGCCAAATCTGTTTTTATCTAAATGACTTATGTATTGACATTCAAACAAGTAACTCACAAAATAAAAATGAAATTTGATCATGTGTTATGTATTTTTGCCTTTACTGTGTCCTCATCTAGCAGATGGTCATTGATCTTGATCTTGATGACCTGTTCTTCAGCGTTGCTGTGGGTCCCAACTTTGTTTCCAATGGACCCTGTCTTATGTCACAAAAGTCCAGTGAGTGGTACGCATTTCACTAGAGGCATCTTGGATGATGTTGTGGGCAACAAGGGAGTTAGACCAACACATTGGAGGTCTTCCCCCTGGTATTTTTTTACCTCAGGGGTACCAGATTACTGTAGACATGCTCCATTGTTTCGTTGCAACATGTGACCTGCCCATTTATGTTTTGCATTGTCTGCATAGATTACTGCATCCTTCACGAAGGACAATTGTTGTACATTAGAATTGTAGAGATTTTGCATTTATTGATTGTGGAGAGTGATTCTGACCAATCATATCTCAAGAGAGACCTGGTTCACTCTCAATTTGTCCTCCAGTGATTTTGTGAGTGACCATTTCTGTGCACCGTAGCACATTGCAGGGAGCGCAGTGAGCTGAAGAGACAGACGTGTAGGTATAGTCTTTGCAAACATCCAGAACCATTTTAATGGACGAAAAGGCTACCCAGCCTGTGCGGCATCGTCTTCTAAGTTAAGGTTCCAGATTGTTCTGCATATTGAGTAGGCACTAAAGATAGATGTACATGTCGACATCCTCTAAGCTTAGCCTGTCAAGGAAGACTGGATCACAATTGATTAAATTATTGCACAACATTTAGGTCTTTCCTACCCTCACAATCAAGTAACTGCATCATTCGGTTGGCTTCTGCTGCTGACTCTGTGATGAACACTATGTCATCGGCAAATTGAAGGAGATTGAGGTGTCTGTCGTCAATATGAATGCCAAGGTGTCCCAGTTACATTGGTTGATGAATGATTGCAAATATGCAGAGATCAGGTTCTATGAGATACGATCCACCTGCCAGACCCCCTTCTGTACTGCTAATACAATTGGACATTGGGACCAAATGTGGTAGTTCATTAAGATGTGTGGTCATTGATTGTGGCGGACCCCCTTCTGTACTGGTAACACAATTGGACATTGGGACCAAATATGGTAGTTCATTAAGATGTGTGGTCATTGATTGTGACGGACCCCTTTCTGTACTCGTAACACAATTGGACATTGGGACCAAATGTGGTAGTTTATTAAGATATGTGGTCATTGATAATCTTCAAAATATTACTTCATTAATGTACTGATAATGGGTACCACCAGCATGACAGGACAGTAGATCCACACCAGCCCTTGAGGTTTGAAATCCCTACAGCTGTTGTCCATTTATGTCTTTGCCTAACAAATATCTGGTGCAACATATCTCAAAAACTAAATAAGGGCAGGGAGCAATTCAGCCAAACTGGGGCTTAATATTAATTTGAAGATAATTTAGCTGTTTAAAATCAATACCTGAAAGTGGCAGTCATACTTAGTGGTGAGTCACTGGAAGAGGTGGACACCTTTACCTATTTGGGCAGCAACATTGATACTTCAGGGAAGCACAGAGGCAGATGTAAGCGCTAGAATTGGAAAAGGAAGGACATCATTCTTGTTACTGAATTCTTGTTCCACGCGATTGGAAAGATGCGGGAGTGATCCCCTTATTCAATAAAGGGCAAAAAGGCAGATCCAGCAAACTATAGACCTGTGAGCTTAACGAGCATAGTCTGTAAATTGTTGGAGTCAATAATCAAAGAAAACATTATAATGCATTTAGACAAGTTTAATCTAATTAGAGATAGTCGGCATGGGTTTACCAGAGGGAGATCATGCTTAACAGATCTATTGGAATTCATGGAGGAGGTTACCGAAGTGTTAGATAAAGGGGAGCCAGTTGATGTTGTTTATCTGGATTTTGCAAAGGCCTTGATAGAGTACCTCATCAAAGATTATTTCAAAAATTAAAATCACATGGAATAGGTGGGGAAGTTGCCAAATGGGTTGAAAATTGGTTAATGGGAAGAAGGCAAAGGGTGGGTATAAATAAGGAGTACTCTGAGTGGTGTGAAGTGAAAAGTGGAGTGCCACAGGGCTCGGTTTTGGGACCAATTTTATTCTTGATATATATAAATGATTTGGACATAGGTATGGGATCCATTATTGCAAAATTTGCTGATGACACGAAACTATGCAGTGGTGTCTCATCTAAAGCAGAAGTAGATATATTGAGGTCGGATTTAGATAAAATTCGAGAATGGTCTGTAATCTGGCAAATGGAGTTTAATGTAGATAAATGTACAGTCATCCACATGGGTAGATCCAATATGGAACATAATTACAGAATGGGAGAAAACAATATTGGAAGGATAGATAAAGAAAGGGACTTGGGGGTTATGATAGATCTTACAGGTAAGGTGAGGGAGCAAGTTTAGGAAGCAGTAAAAAAGGCAAATGCAATGTTAGGGATGATAAAAAGAAATATTAAACATAGGAGCAAGGAAGTGATAGTCAAGCTGTATAAAGCATTAGTTAGACCTAGATTGGAGTACTGTGTACAGGTGTGGAGTCCTTATCAGAGAGGGGATATAGACATGCTGGAGAGAATACAAAAAAGAGCGACAAAGCTGATAGTGGGATTCCAGAATTACAGTTATGAAGAAAGATTAAAAAGAACTGGCCTTCAGTGTCTAGAAGAGAGAAGAATTCGTGGTGACTTAATACAGGTGTATAAGATGATCAGAGGAATGGATAAAGTGGACTATAACAAGTTTTTTAAAGTACAACCACCAACAAGGACAAGAGGGCACAGCTACAAGTTGACTAAGGAGAGGTCCAGATTAGATATTAGGAAGTATTTCTTTAGCCAGAGAGTAGTGAATGCTTGGAATGCATTGCCAAGTGAGGTGGTGGAGGCTGGGACGGTCAATGCATTTAAGAACAGATTGGATGCGTACAGCTTCTAGAGGAAGGTGTTGTAAATGTAACTGATTGTATACAGACTCTGCAGAGTCTTCTAAACCAGTATAAAGACGTTAAGTTAAGTGAATAATATATGGAAATCCATATAATACCAAGTTCAGGTCAGGTCATCCCATAACCGGTGAGCTCATTGGGGCACATATGAAGACACCCACATAACGCCATGCCACCCCTCTCTGTCAGCGACTGCTGCCTGTGTCTCATATACCTGTGCTTCTGGTTGGAGATTGGTCCATTCTTTCATGTTGTTCTTCCACCTCTTTTTGGGACGACCTCTTTGTCGTCCACCTTGCACCTTTCTATGCAAGATTGTTTGATCTAAATATGTGGCCATACCAAGCGAGTTTCCACATTTTGACCACTGCCGAGGTCTTCAAAAAGCCCTATAGCTGGTGTAATTCTTTCTTGTTGTTAAGATTGTGTAATTCTATTGTCACGTCAATACATTAACTTGAAGAATGACAAAGGCAAAACAGAACATGCTCCAGTCGTTTGTCAATAAATGTCTATGGATAATTAATTGGTACAGGTTTGCAATACATGGTGAGGAATGAAGATCTATGGGAAAATAGCAAACAACAATCAGTGGAATAACATATCAAATATAGTTGGATAGGACACACGATACAGAAATCACCATTAAATGTGGCCAGACAGACCATGACATGGAATTCACAGGAAGAGAAGTAAGCCAAGAAGCAACTGGAGAAGAGACTGATAATGACCCTCAGTCCTTGAATATCAACTGGAGAAAGGCATAAAGGGTAGCTGAAGATTGAACTTGCTGTAGGAGGGTTGTCAATGGTCTATGCACTGAAAGAAGTGATGACAATGATGATGAACATATCTCAAGCTCAACCCCCAAAAAAGATTGTTTAAAAAATAATGGTCTTTTCGGTATCATTATTGTTTGTCTTCTTTTTTTGTTTTCATAGAGGTAAAGTTGGAGAAGATGCGGATACATATGTGCTTATTGGGGATACCAGCAGAGATTTTCACTCTTTACATTGTGTCAGGTGAGAAATTTGTACAAAACTGTTGTCACCAACAGATACTGGACATGAACATTTTGAAAAGGAAAAGTATGATTATTAGCAAAGCAATCTATGTTGTCTACCCAGATAAAGAAAACAAAATCACTAGTTCATCCACTGTAAAATTCTGTTCAAACTGCTTGGCTGAAGTACAGGCACTAATTATTGCAGCAGAAATAATTAGCAACACATCAAGCCAATGCCAGCAGGTTGTATTCCTTACAGATGCAATGTCAGTTGTGCAAGCCCTCAAGAAGGTTGAACTATCAGAGCTTTAAAAAGCCTTTGGTAAACTAAAAGCCAAGATAAGGGTGGTGATACAGTGAATACCATTACACTGTGGCATACCAGGAAATGAGACAGCAGACAGATTGGCAAAGGAGGGAGTGACATGAGAACAAAAGGAGCAATCGGCTTCTAAGAAAAGAATACCCTTATCCAAATCATAAGGGAAGTCGACCAAACAAGAGATAACTATCACTGCCTTGATCGAGTGGAGCCATTTGACCTTGTTCTGCATGAGAATGGGACATAACAGATTGAATGGCCACTTACACCAGCTAAAATTGACTCCATCACCATTGTGTATGTGCAGGCAAGCAGAAAAAAACAGCCGAACATATCCTGCAAGATTGTTATATGCTTAGCCAATTCCAAACTGAGCACTGGCTAACAGAGATGAACTTCCATATAAAGCTGTATGGATGCTTTGAATAAATCTTCAACACAGCAACCTTTATCGAGAGAACTGAATTTCATGTGTAGATATTATTTTTTTTTAAATACGGCAAACAATGAGGAGGAGAAAAAGAAGAAGTGATGAAATACTGAAATAGTTTGAGAGCTTCTCCTATCTTGAAAATATAATTAGCGTGGAATAAAAACAAGGAAGCAAAAAGGGATGGTCAAACTTTTCTTCCCCAACATGAGCCATACATTGACATCCAAACAAATAACTCTCAAATCAAAAATGAGAGTGGTCAGGTGTTATGTATGTTGGTCTTTACCGGATGGCATTAAAATGTAGGCAATGAACAAACAGTTGGATAAATAAATTAATGCCTTGGAAATATTGATATATAGGAGAATTAAGTATAGTTCATAGAAAGAAAAGAAAACAAATAAAGAAGTCTTGAAAAAATTATGGATACAAAGAGAATTGATGAATGAAATCAAAGTCGACAAGTTAAAATATTTTGGTAATATTTTGATATTATCTTGCTCAAAACCATTCCGGAAGGAGAGGTGGAAAGCAAATATGGTAGGATGATAGGATGAGATATTCTCTTAGAGGCTGTGAACTAGACTGGAAACGAGTCAGGAGGATGTCCTAGATAACAATCTTGTGTTATCTCTGGCAAGCATCTATGTGTCTTGGGTAGAAGAAGAGCTGCTAAGTAATAGAAACATTATAGAGGCACAGAATGAAAATAAATATGGGCACAGAGATGACAATTAAAATAAGATAGCACCTCTCGATGACATCTGGTGACATTTCGACGAATGAAATGAGATGATACATGAATAGACAGAGGCATTGGATAGAAAACAGCAATGATCATATGGATCACACGACAGAAGGTAGCACCACCTCATGACATCTAGTGACGTGACGTATGTGGACAATGAGACAGGTATAGATTTAAAATAGCAGTAGTCACATAGATGGTACATGAAAGAAGATTACATCTCCCAAATCAGTCTAGCAACCATAAGTAGGCAAATAAGATAAGATGAGATGGAGATGTCGCATCCCTCTGAAACATTTAGGAACAATAAGTTGACAAATGAGATCAAATGAGACAGGTGTTGTACCTTCCTAAAACATCTAAGTAGACAAATTAAATAAAATATTTAGCACACATAGCTCTGCAAACATTTCTAAATTTTCGTTCATTTGTCGTTTTTCTTATCTTCCCATAATCTGTTCGTAACCCAGGTTGTCGGTTCTTCTATTCCATTGAAGTCCCCCATTAATATTAATAGATCTTTCTTTTTTTGTGTGTCAATGACCTCTTGCAGCTCGTAAAACATTTTTTTTTATCATCTGTGGTTTCGTAAGTTGAGCCAAAGCACTGAATGATGTTGATATTGATGTTTTGTTCCTAGTTCCAAATCTTGTGCTCATGATTCTATTGGTAATAGCCTCCCACTTTATGAGCGCCCTCTGTGCTTCTCTAGAAAGCATCAGTACCACTCCCTCTGTGTGTTGGGCATCAGTTCACTAGTTTCCAGAATAAATTATAATTTCCCCAGTTGTCAATCTCATCTTTCCTGATTGTGTCCATCTTGTTTCGCACAATCCTAACACTGCCAGGTTGTAATTTCTCATATCTTTAGCTATCTGTGCTGTTTTCTCTGCCTTGTACATTATTCTAACATTCCGTGTAGCTGTTTTGGTTTTCTTCTTGGTATTCAAAATGGCAGTCAGCCATGGAGCTTCCTTGCAGCTTTCATCATTCCACTACATCATTCTGATTGTTTCTAAAGTCGTAACTTTTGCAAAACCGTTTGCTTTTGCTCTGTTGTCAACGTTTTTGTAACCAACTGTCTTTATGGATTTGGGTGGTCGGCCCTAACCTAACCTATTATACTCTAGGGGAGTTGTCCGTGTTTAGGCTATTCCCTCACCAATGACCTTGGATAAACCCTTCTGGAAGCTTTTGCTTCCACTGGATTAGCTACTGGAATCATTGAGAGATGCAAGCTCCATTTCCCGGTAACGGACTTGAGGGAGGAGATAATCTAGGAAATTCAACAAATGATATATAAGGTGACAGAGGCATGGAATGAAAATAAGAATGTAACATAGATGGCACGTGAAAGAATATTGCAGCTCCCCAGGTTATGATGAATGTACATACCATCATAACCGGGTAGTGCTGGGATTGAATGGATCATATCCTAAGAAGATGATAATATACCATCACCAGAACTACCTTGATATGGACCCCAGAGGGAAGGTGAAACAGAGGCTAACCTGTGTTCAGGTGTGCAGTCCTTAATGTAAAGGAGATAGAAACATACTGGAAAGGATACAAAGAAGAGCGATAAAACTGATAGTGGAATTCCATAATTACAGTTATGAGGAAAGACTCAGATAAACTGACCTACAGTGTCTAGATAAGAGAATATTTGAAGTGATTTATTACATGTTTATTAGATAATCAACTAAAAGTATAAATTAAACTATAACAAGTTTTTTTCAAAATACAACCACCTACAAGAACAAAAGGACATAGCTACAAATTAGTTAATGAAAGGTCCAGATTATATATTAGGAAATATTTTTTTAGTCAGAGAGGGGTGAATACTTAGAATACATTGCCACAGGAAGTAGTGGAGGCAGGGTCAATTAATGCATTCAAGAATAGATTGGATGCACATTGTTTTTAGATCAAGGAAATGTGAAAGAAACTGATTGTATGCAGTTTTATAAACCAGTATAAAGACGTTAAGTTAAGTTAAGTTTATGACAACTTGGTGAAGAAGCATAAAATCTTAAAGAGGAATCATTAATCAGAGATGGCTGAAGTATGGCTGAAGACCAGGTGAATCAGAGAGTGTTTTTTGCTGCTTTAAAGAAACAATATGTTGTAGTCCCTTATCGTTTTGTCAATCATTGGCTAAGTAGCTAAGAAGCGGAGGGAGTTTGTTACTGTCCTTAAAGATGCCACGTTGTGTTGTAGTCACTTATTGCTTTGCTGTCATTAGCCAAGGATCTAAGAAGTGTAGAGAGTTTGTTGCTGCCCTTAAAGATGCCATCATTGTGTTGTGGTCATGCATTGCATAGCCAGGCATTGATCAAGGATCTAAGAAGTGACGGGAGTTTGTTACTGTCCTTAATGATGCCATCATTGTGTTGTGGTCATGCATTGCATAGCCAGGCATTGATCAAGGATCTAAGAAGTGACGGGAGTTTGTTACTGTCCTTAAAGATGCCATCATTGTGTTGTGGTCATGCATTGCAAAGCCAGGCATTGATCAAGGATCTAAGAAGTGACGGGAGTTTGTTACTGTCCTTAAAGATGCCATCATTGTGTTGTGGTCATGCATTGCATAGCCAGGCATTGATCAAGGATCTAAGAAGTGACGGGAGTTTGTTACTGTCCTTAAAGATGCCATCATTGTGTTGTGGTCATGCATTGCATAGCCAGGCATTGATCAAGGATTTAAGAAGTGACGGGAGTTTGTTACTGTCCTTAAAGATGCCATCATTGTATTGCAGTCACTTATTGCTTTGATATCATTGACAACAGCATTAAGTGACCACAAGCTGGCGATGGCGTAATCACACGCTTGCCGATGCGCCTTTGGCTGTATCGAAATAGGAAAGGAAAAATACAGTTACAAGGATACATTTCGTTTTGAAATTAATTTGACTTGGCTTGACTTCATTCATAGCAATCTCCCGCTACCAAATCCTGAAAAGGGCTTAAGTAGCTGAATCTAGTCCAGAAAACAGAATCAGAATGCGGCGTGTCATAGTTTACAGTTTGACTGCGATATTTGCACCTTTCGGTCCAACACATCTGACTTCAGCAAGCATTTTTTTGAGTACCAGGTTAGCATTCCCTCTTCGATCCCTTCTCCTTAGCCAGTCTGCTCTGTTGCAGCCTGTTATCCAGGATCACCGTGTCGAGGTGTAGAAGGGTTTTGGCAGCTCTGGTTCGTTGGCGCTGACGCTAGCAGTCAGCTATGGGTCGCTGACCGCTGCAGTTCATGCGCTGCTCACCATTTTCAATATTGTGTGTGTATGTTACAAGTTGCACAAGATGGCTGACAGTGTCTTATTCGATGTGTATTTGAACATGTTTTGTGCATCTCACTTGTGTAAACACTGCCGACTTCGACATCGCTACCTGTTTCTGCTAGTCTTCGTTGGCATTATCGGTGTTGTAGGATTTGCGTGTGTAGAAAATGATAAGCTTGTTGGAAAAGATAGATGTATTAACTTGCTGGTGGTGTCACGTTAGTGGTACAGGAAAGAAGCACATCAGTTCGACTTGACGTCAATGTGTGTGTCCTGGCCTGGTCCAGGCCTGGCATAGGATCTAAGAAGAAAACAACATGTGGACAGATGTTATCAGATGATGATCGAACAGTGGCGAGGGATGACCTTCTTAGAACTGTCAGCAATCTTAGGGAACACAACACCCATATCGATTTTACCTTACCGTTGTTTGTTGTTACTTTTAATATCTAGGTAGCACACATTCTAAAGACAAATGTTAAAATTTATCAATAATATTTATCTCATAATTCAAAATACTACTTTTTAAAACAAAACAAATTATTATAATGGATATCATTTACCTCAATGGAGGTTGGAGAAGCACAACTTGTTTCTTTGAGCTGACTCATCAAGAATACACAAATATTTCACCTGATGTTGTCAGAGCTAACAGCAGCATAGCAGGTATTTAAACTGATGGACTTGATAGCATTTGCCCTCTGTTTGTTTTACCTACACAATGTTCAGAGGTTTCAATTTTAGCAGTTGAATTCCATTAGGAATGTAGTTCAGTTTTAGAAAGCTAAAACAGATTGATCAACTTGTACAACAAAGTCTAGAACTAAAAATGTTAGTCACATCCTACTTCTTGTATGTAAGTTCTTAACGCCGAGTTTTCTGATTAATAAATCAATTACATCATCGTAGAACGGAGGTTTTGTTTTCAATTTTGAAATCAGTGTCTTTTCAATAGATATCAGTGATAGGGCAGATAGTCTATTTTCACTTTGAGAATTGCGTAAGTAGGTCTTGATTTTATTTTAAAACCGAAAATGAGCGTTCACTTAAGGCACTTGTAGCTAGAATGGTCACCTTTAGATTAACAAGCTTATACACTTCAGGAACTGTGTCATCCATTTCTGCCAAAGACAAGTATTTCAGCAAATTATAAACACTTTTATGGCAAAATTCTTGGTTTGCATATACTGCTGAACACTTATTAAAGTGCTTACAGGCCCAAATAAATTTAGCGTAAAAGCTCTCTTCTTTTGGAGAAATCTGAAGTCCTTTCTTTGTTATACATGTAGTATGAATGTGTCTGATGTGGCGCTTACAAAATGCGATACCTTGCTCGTGGAAGGTTGTTTTTTTTTTGGCACGGGCTTTGGAATTAATACTTACACTATATTAGTGTGTATTTCAGCTATTAAAAAATTGACAAGATACAAAATTGATGGGCTTGTAGGTTGTCTGGATTGAACTTGAATACGTTTACAATGCTTATATGGACGTCTCGCCAGTGTGATCGATGACCTAGTTTTCTTCATGGGTTTAGATCCTGTTTTCATCCACTTTTGCTACATAGTTTTTTGTTTTTTTCTCAGCTGGAAACAGATCTGCCGAGACCTAAACTGCGGAAGTCCAGATTACCTTGACATTCGGCAGATATGGAAAGGTGTCATGCACAAAGCAGAGAACACTTCTATTGATGACGAAAACTGTCACTGCATTTTGGCCTTTCGGAAGTGTGCAGAGAATGTGCAGGAATCCCTTATCTCGGACTTTTCATCCTGTTCCATTTCATCATCATTTTTGTCATCTTCACATCCAGATCATTTGCCAGACTCATCGGAAAGTCTTCAGGCTCTCAAATTATCTTTAAAAGTAGGTACCTCCAAAATTATTCAGAAGGATCCGGACAATACCAAAATAAAGGATGATTCTTACAAACAGGTAGATTACATTTAGCATTATTGTTAGTAAGATATTTATGCTGCATTTTGGCAGGACATGCTCCATTCAACCACAGAGTGGGTTATTTGGGTTATATCAGAGCATTGCTGCTGTTGTTGTCAGTGTTGTTGGTCGAAGCTATTGTTCAGAGTGACGCATAGCTGACTGCTAGTGTCAAGGCCAGCGAAATAGAGCGGCCAAGACCCTTCTACACCTCCATGCGGTGATCCCGGATAACAGGCTGCAACAATGCAGACTGGCTAAGGAGAAGAGATGGAAGAGGAAAGGCTAACTCGGTACTCAAAAATGCCTGCTGAAGTCGGATGTGTTGAGCCGAAAGGTGCAAATATCATAGTCAAGCTGTAAATTACGACACAGCGCATTCCGTTCTCTGGACAACATCCTGCTACTTGCAAAGTTCTTTTCATGGCTTTGTTGTGGGAGATTGAGAACAAACAAAGAAGAAGAAGAAGGTTCTGAGTTGACTTAACTCTTCATAACATTTCTTTGAAATTGTGTTACAGTGGCTCTATTTACATCCAGAGGTATACTTGAGAAAGTAGACCGAAGTCCTTCTTTATGTAGGGCAGCTTGGAGCAAATAATGAGAATGACGACACCACATTGTAGAAGAGGAGCATCTAAAGAATTTATCATCAACATTGAGTTGTTTTAAGATTTATCATTAATATTGAGTTGTTTTAAGATTTATCATTAATATTGAGTTGTTTTAAGATTTATCATTAATATTGAGTTGTTTTAAGATTTATCATTAATATTAAGTTGTTTTAAGATTTATCATTAATATTAAGTTGTTTTAAGATTTATCATTAATATTGAGTTGTTTTAAGATTTATCATTAATATTGAGTTGTTTTAAGATTTATCATTAACATTGAGTTGTTTTAAGATTTATCATTAATATTGAGTTGTTTTAAGATTTATCATTAATATTGAGTTGTTTTAAGATTTATCATTAATATTGAGTTGTTTTAAGATTTATCATTAACATTGAGTTGTTTTAAGATTTATGTCCAATAATGAATAAACACTGTGATGGTTTGTACCATTTTTTAAAACTTAAAATTACCTATTGATAATACAAAATGTTTTTTACAAGCAAAAAATTAGAACTATATCGACCAAAGTGGGAGCTCGGTGGACTTGAGGTAAGGTGTCCGCCTCGAATGCTGGAGGTTTGTGGGTTCGAATCATAGTGGTGACCGGGATTTTTTCCCATGGATCTTCTAGTAAAAATTCCCCTGATCTCTGGGTAGTGAGATCGGATTCCAATGTTTAGTGTTAAGCACGTTAAAAATCCCTTGGTAGTATACCAAAAAGAGGATGCTTAACGGCTGCTACCTTGACAAAAGAAAAAAGAAAATTAGAGTTAAAAATCTGCCCAAATTATTTTTACATTACCCCAGGCGTAGTAAGCTCTAAAATACCTACTTCATATAGTCGAAGCCTTCGGCTACCTGGCAACAGATATTAACATGCCTGTTTGAATGCCAGGATTCCAAGTATTCCAATGAGAATTCTGCAGTAATAAAAATAAGAAATTCCAACAATAAAAAACACGTCTAGTAATGCTCAACCAGTTTCAACAAGAAAAACAAAAGCCTACTTTTTTATGTCAGAAGCCATCTGGAATATATCTAAAGAAACCATTGATAAGACTGAGGTTATTGGTATCTCCGTAGAGCTGGTTCTTCTTTGAACACTTTCTTGGTATTCATATATCAACTTGGATATATCTAAGGAAAGCAGTGATCAGTCTGAGGTTAATGTTATACTTTACTTAACTTCTTTATGCTAGTTAAGAAGACTGTAGAGGCTGTATACAACCAGTTTCTTCTACTCTACTTGATCTAAAATTAACTATGTACATCCAAACTATTCTTGAATGCATTAACTAACTCTGCCCCCACTATTTTGTGTGGCAATACATTCCAAGCATTCAACACTTCCTGGCTAACAAAAAAATTTCCTAATATCTAATCTGGACCTTTCTTTAATTAATTTGACCCGTACCCTGTTGTTCTTGTAGCCTGCTGTACTTTGAAAAACTTGTTATAGTCTAATTTATCCCTTCTCTTGATCATCTTGTAAACCTGTATTAAGTCACCTCAAATTCTTTTTTCCAGACACTGTAGGCCGGTTTTTCTGAGTCTTTCCTCATAACTATAATTCTAGAATCCCACTGTCAGTTTTTTTGCTCTTCTTTGTATCCTTTCCAGCATGTTCATATCCCCTCTACGATAAGGAACACAGTACTCCAATCTAGGTCTAACAAATGATTTATACATTTTTACTATCACAGATCAGGAAAAGAGCTTGAATCAAACATTTAGAAAACACAGAAGTTGTGGGATGAGCTAACATGGTTGGTTCACGATAGGATAGCTAGGCGATTGATTGTCAAGGGCCTAAGCTTTTTTTGGAGTTGAAAACTTATTGATTAATTGAATGCCCACAGCAAATTGTCTTTACTTGTTAATTCACATATTCTATTACAAGATGGGATAAGCTGACATAGTTGGTTCACAATAGAATAGCTATGCGGTTGATTATTGAAGGCCTATGCTCCTTTGAAAGTTGAAAGGTTATTAATTAATTGAATGCCCACACTGAATTGTCTTGTACTTGCTAATTTACATAATCTGTTACAGGATGTTAATACCTACTACAATCCTGATTTGAATTACCAAGCATGCAGTCAAAATCTCTCAGATACAAAATACCATTTTACACCTTGCACTTTGTCTCCACTGACAGAAAAGGCTGAATTAAAAATAACATCAGATAGCCAAGAATATCAAAGACAAAACATATGTCTCAGTGAGAAATATGACCAAAGTCTAGAAAAACAAGAAAAATTTGACTATTTTCTTAATGCCAAAGATGGTGGTACTGGCACCTAACTTCATTTAGGCATTAGCAATCAGGTTTGTTTATTTGTTTTAACAAGTTTTTATTTAACTGAACATTTTTTTTTTTAAATTGTTGCGTTCGCTTTATTTCTCTAAACCCCAAGGTGGTGTGCGTTGCACTGTGATTTTTATTTTGAGCTTGTCAGCCCAGTGCATCCGACTTCGGCATGCATTTTATGTAAGGGTCTGCTTCCTCCTGCATTTTCTAAGGGTTTGCTTCCCCGGGGTAACGGCTGGTGCTGTGATGGGGATTGAACCCAGTACCTTCGGATTGTGAGCTGTGTCACTTAAACACTAGCCCACGCCGTCCCCAATCAGGTTTGTTTACTTGTTTTAACAATTTTACTTTAATTTAAAATGATAATTGTCCAGATGCTTGGACTTCCATTTCTTTAATTTTAACCTTATTTCTTTCATTTTAACCAACTTCCCAATAACTGCGTAGCGCAGTGGTTAGCGCGACGGCTTCGCATCTGAGTGGTCCTGGGTTCATTCCCCAGTTGAGGCGGTAATGTTTTTTTCAGACCGCAATGGCTCCCGGGTCGACCCAGCCTTAAATGGGTACCGGGAAGTAAAAGCGGCGAGGGATTCTAGAAATGTGAGATCGCTAACACATCACACCCTTACGGCAGTAATGCTATGGGATACTTTACTTTACCAATAACCTAGAGAGCTGCAATTTTGTACATAACCTTGACTTGTGCGACCTGTTAATATTTAACATTTTTAGAGGTTCTGAACAGGTAATTCAAAAGATTTTAGAAAAAACGTAGTTTCTATATTTTTCCTTTCATCAATCACGTAAACCATGTTTCAGTTAAATTCCAAGGACATTATCCAGCTATCTGCTACTCGTGCTTGCCACTGATTTCTTCATCGCAGTGTGAGACATGATTGTCACAACGCCGGCAACAACATCATGCTTGTAAAAAGCAAGAAATGTGTCATTTAGAAATAATCTTTGCTGACAAAATAATCAGTCGTTCAATTCATGTCATGACAGACGGATCTCATCATTAGTAAAGTTCTTAAAATTGTGGAAGATTAAATTAGTAAAAAGGTACAAGTGGAAAATGTTTTAGTATAAATAAAAGTTTTTTACAGAAAAACGTGTTTTTTTTATACGAGCTGTGTTCAAATGAAACCGACCTAACTGCACTCAATGAACATATGTCCGATGCGCATGATGATGTTACTTCAGATGTAAACAACTCATACCAACCGTCAAGTTTGCAAAATTGTATTATCCTCCGACTCAGTTTCCTCAGCAGACTGTTGAAAACATGGCGGGTGTGATATGCAATCCATCCAGAGTTGATCAGCGAGCAGTGATTCATTTTCTAACATCTGAAGGATGTCAACCAATTGACATTCATCGCAGAATGCAGGCAGTGTATGGTGACAAAAGTGTGACGAACGTAAGCTCCGGCAACGGTCCACCCAAATTGCTGCATCAGTATTGGCAATGGCATCTTCTGACACAACAATATGCACCTGACCTGGTCTCGGAAGATCTTTCATTAACTCACGTCTTTCTTAAACACCATTGTGCAGTTCTTCGCTGTTGTCTTTGACACACTTTCTGCGATGAATGTCAACTGGTCGACATGCTTCAGCTGTTAGAAACTGAATCACTGCTCGCTGATCAACTCTGGACGGATTCCGTATCACACCCGTCATGTTTTCAACGGTCTGCTTAGGAAACTATGAGTCGGAGGATAATTAAATTTTGCAAACTTGACAGTTGGTATGTGCTGTTTACATCAGAAGTGATGTCATTATGCGTATTGTACACATGTTCGCTTGGTGCAGTTAGGTCTGGTTTCATTTGAACATGCCTCGAGTTTACTTGTTACAAGCTTCTATTTAACTTGACATGACCGTTTGCGTAGACTTCTATTTCTCCTATTTTAATCAACTTCCCCATAGCCTAGAGAGCTGACATTTTGTACACAGCCTCTACTGTGTTTATGATATCTTGACATGCAGGACTGGCTCAAACAGAAATGGGTTAGTCAGGACATTGATGAAACCTTATAGGCTATCTCACAGGGGTGTGAAGACAGCTCCCAGGTCAATCTGATCAAGGCCTGTATGATGTGGTGCTCTTTGAACAACTCAATAGTAAAGGCTGAACTCCAGGGCATCACATTTGAGAGATGCAATATTGACAGGTTAAAATGATTGACGTTTGATCAGTCTCTCATATTATAATTTTCATGTTGACCAGACCGTACAAAAATGTAAGCGAGGGCTAGGAGCACTCAAGACTATGGCTGATGTTAACTTGGAACAGTGTCTTCTGTTCGTCCTATTTCGCCAAGTGGTGCTATCGGTTATCGATTATGGACTGAGCATCCTCACACTATCAAGAACACAGTGTGTTAGGTTGGAACGCATCCAGAATAAAGGTATGCGACTGGTTCTGGGCTGCACTAGAGATACCCCGATTGTGATGATGCGGTACATGTTGGAATTGTTATCTGTGACATCCAGACACAAACTGGCACAGGCCAAAGCATATATGCGTGTCACCACAGACATGCGGCACCCTCTGTACAATAGTAACTCAGATATCAAGGGATCTTCTTCTTCTTCTTCTTCTTCGTACGCAGTCAGACAGTAACCATTATTTTTTCGAAAAAAGCGGCGGTCATCCTGAGGCTGTCGACACTGCCATAGAGCTTGTCTTGCAGTTCCACTGGTGATGGCCACATCTGCTCTCTCTGATCCTCGTATGTCGGGCAGTTCTGCAGCAGATGTTCTGCGGTCATTTTACCGGTACCGCACGGGCATTCGTCGGTACCAGTTATCTTCAATTTGTTGAATAGGTGGTACCTTAGTCTATTGTGGCCAGTGCGAAGTCTGAAGACAACGACCTGCTCTCTTCTGTTCAACTGGTAATAGGCATCGTTTTTGGTGTAACCAGTATGTTCGGTTTCCCATTTGGTCATGTATCTGGCTTTGATAAGCCGTTTTGACTCTTCGTACGTCATACTAGTATCTGTTTGTGGTAGTCTTGCACCTTCTTTTGCCAGTCTGTCTGCCTCCTCGTTGCCTTGGATGTTGCAGTGTGATGGGACCCACTGTACCACTACCCTTTTTGGTGCGGACTGCTGGCACAGTTTGCAGAGTGCTGCTCTTAAGTCATTAAGCTCAGTGTTTTTCTGGCTTTTTAGCGCTGTGACTACGGCGAGAGCATCTGTAAGCAGGACTATATAGCTTTGATTTTCTTTATGTGTCACCATTTCTTCCACTGCCGCCCTCAGTGCCTCTGCCTCCACTCTGAAATTGCTTGTGTACTTACCAGTAGCGAATGACAGTGTTATTTTTCTGCCATTTGGTAGGTTCAGGAATGCTCCTGCCCCTCCGTTCTGTGTAGTGTTTGTTACAGAACCGTCGGTGTATGCATGGGTCCAGTCCATGCTTGGGTAGTTTTTCGATATAAAGCTTAGGGTAGTATCTCTCCTTTCTTTTTCAGTCTGGCAGTTTTTGTTTCCAATACCTGGTATATTTTCTACCACCTCTGGAAATATATCCTGCCTCCAGGTAGGTTTTCGTACAGTAGTGATGGGTTTTGGTGTTGTTAGTGCGTTTATGGGATCTTCGTGCACCGTTGCTTTGGCTATTTCTGCAAAGTTTCTCCGCTTTAGTTTCCCATTTCCCAAATTGTTTAGTCTCTGGTGCATTGGATGGTCAGTCAGTCTTCGGAGTTTCTCTGACTGCAGCTGGGCTCTGCAGTCTCTTCTATTGGTCATGGATTGCAGTTTCGTAATCTTTTCAAGTTCTACAATTGGCGTTGACTTCATGCCTCCTGTTATAACTCTCATGGCTTGGTTTTGAAGTTTGCTAACTTTATCGAAGTTCGCCTTTGCTGCTGTTGTCCATGCCGCAATGCCATACTCGAGAACTGGTCTCACTCTTCCAGTGTACAGTTTCTTTAGTATGCTTTCGTCTGCTCACCAGCTTGTGCCAGCGAGTTTCCTCATGATTGCCATTCTTTCTCTGGCTCTCATTCGGTTTCTCTCGATCTGACTTTTCCATGTCATGCGCCGATCAAATGTGACTCCTAGATAGTTTGGGTTGTTGTTTGGCTGCAGGAATTTGCCATGTAAACTTAATTTGGTATTTTTGGGTTTGATATCAAGGGATCAAGAAAGGTGCATCATGGATGGCACAGGCAAAGAAAACAATCTGACAAGTTACCTTAGCTGAGGCGATAGAAAAAGGGGAAGAATGGGTCCATACTGGTAATAGAACGATAGAGTACCAGAGAGTCATCATAACCTTAGGCAAGGAATGTAGAAAATGTGGCAACGGGAGAGCAGAAGTGCCATTGCGGTTCAGGCAATGGTGTCAGGCTGTTTTCTTAGGAAAGGATCGAGCCAGTTTCTGCATCGTCCAGTTATAATAGGGACTGTGCGTCAGGTTGTGGGAGAAAGATAACACTACTGCAAATCCTTGCGTTCATTCAAACCACATTGTGTGCCCTATACCAGATAGCCAAATGCCGTCTTAACCAATGTTTCTCAATATTTACACCTGCGGACCGTGGAAATAGTAACAAAATTTCAGCTCATACAGAATTTTTTTAAATACTATTCACATACTATTTTGTGTATTCGTTTTTAAATCTAATGTTATTAAATAAAAAATTATATAGTTATTTTTTTTTTAAAACTAATTAAAAAGGGCAATAATAGAAAGTCGTGAACTTTTGAGAAAGCAATCATCATGTAGCATGCTCGTCTTTCTCACGACAGCCGATCTGTAAGACACTCGTTTCCCTGTATTGGCATCTATTCTGCTTCTCTGTTCGGTTTAATGACAGTGCTGAATAAGTTGTATCATACCAAGTCGGTAGTCGAATATTCGACCAACAATTTAATATAAAATAGTTCACCTCAAGGCGAACTCCGCAATTAAGTCGCAATAACTTTTTAGCGGACCAGCAGGAAATTTCTGGTCTAAACTCATCTGTCTTTTGTCTTGAAACGCCATGCTGGACCTAGGTTTTATCGCAGGCCATCTCCCCATCTCATTGATGGACGTTCAGGTTGACGATTATAGGTATAGGGTCACCAAGACATCCCTTTACATGTCCACCTATTGTCAAACAAGAGTTCCACGTTTGCCACTCATGTGATTGATGTATAATAATCCTAAGTATTTTGATTTGATCCGTGAAAGATCTCCCATTTCTGATCATACCCTTGTATAAAATTACTTATACTTGTTATGTTTTCAATCATATATTTCACAGGTTATAGAAGAAAAGACAATGTGTCTGTGTGTGCAAACAAGAAGAAGCCGCCATATCTGCTTAGTGTGCAAAATAGGTCAACAAAATAGACGTACAAAACATTTTTAATGCAGAAACGGAGAGACTGATTGGTAGCGTTTTTGAAAAAGATAGTCGTCTTTATAAGTGTGAATAAAATATAACTATTTATATATGACCAATTTTCATATTTATTTTTCAAGAATGATTAACGAAATATAGATTGACTGGGCATGTGGTGCGCATGGCGGACAATAGGCTGAAAGAGTCCATCTGCTTCCATCAAGGACTGTCTTGTTTTATTTTTCCTGGGGCTTATATTTTCTACAGGATGAGGTGGCTGCACCCATACCCAACATTCCTTAGTTCAACCTTACGACATGACTGCCAGATGATCCTTAGTCGT
The DNA here is from genome assembly GCA_036924085.1 of Ariolimax columbianus. Lineage (NCBI taxonomy): Eukaryota > Metazoa > Mollusca > Gastropoda > Stylommatophora > Arionidae > Ariolimax > Ariolimax columbianus. The sequence continues at coordinate 73,408,832 of JAVGWX010000002.1, forward strand.
CTTCTTCTTCCTCTACTACTACAACTACTACTACTAATACTGCTATTGCTACTACTTCAACTACTACTTCTTCATCATCTACTACTACAACTACTGGCTGGAGAGGAAGACTAACGTCTAGTCAAGCAAAATATACTGATCAGACATGTTAGTCAGGGTCAGGCAAAACATACTGGCCAAGACCTTCACCTCGGCTTCCTCATAGTCCTCCCTGGGAACTGGCTGTTTTCATGGCAGCCTGGCTAATGACCTGAGGGATTGACGCAGTGAGTGACACGCAGATGAAGGCAAGTATAGCACAACCGCCTGGAAGACCCCGATCCACCTTCATCAGCACGCTCGGGATGTGAGGAAAGCTATTGCAACCCGCCAATTAACGTCCTTTTCAAGGTGCACAAAAGAGTAACCTACTCATTGTGAGCATTCGCAAATAACTACAACTACTATACGATTACTGTTGCTACTACTACAACTGCTATACGATTACTACTACTACTAGTAGAGTAGACAGGACTAAACTCTGGAAGATTATGGTGTGCAAGGCCAGCTTCTTGATAATGCCAGAGCACTGTATCGTTCAAGTATAACCATCGTCAGAACAACTGATAGTGTCACAGATGCTTTTGACATCCCTATCGGCGGGAGATAGGGGTGCGTGCTTTCTTCTCTGCTGTTTTACATCTACGTGAATAAAATCGCACCAGAGACCAGTCAAATTGAGACATCTGAAGCAAAACAGAACTCAATACACAAATTACTTTTTGCAGCTACTCAGTGCCTGTTGTACGACGATGAAAATAAACTGCAAAATCACATGAACGCGCTTGCCACTTCACTACCTGTGCTAAATACAATATTAGAATTAGCAAGAACAAAACAGAAACTTTGATGATCAGTAGAATACCTGGGCTACTCAAGATAAGTGTAAATTATATTGCTCTTCAACAGGCCAATGAGACCATGTATTTGGGCAGTATTTTTTCGGCAGACGGCAAGATCGACAAGGAAATTGAGACTTCGTGTCAGAAAGCATCAGCGTGGACTTATCAACTGTCACCGTTGCTTGGGCTTTGGCGCCTGAGCATTAGTTTGGCAACAAAGCTGTCAAAGCAGCAGCTGATAAATAGTATATTTATGCCGACTTTGTGATACCAGTGCCAAACATGGCCTCTGTCTAGGGTGCGTGAGAGCAGAATTTCGACTTGTGAAATGTCATTAGTGCTACCAGAAGAGACAGACTGCGGAACGACGACATTCGAAGTATGGTCGGCACTACGTCCTGGTCGAATACATTTCTAGGCAGAAAATAAGTTGGTTTGGTCACCTCCTAATAATGTACCCTCATCAACTTCCACGGATGGCTTACAACGCTGGTAAATCTGGCTACAAGTACAAGACAAGTGGGCGGCCGGGAGGGAGGTGGATAGAAGACAAAAGAGTGATTGTGGAGCGACACGGGCCAATACCCCCTACAGATGGGGGTATTGCACGGGCTGACATTGACCAAAACAACGCACTTGGCGCAGGACAGATGGCTCAAGCTCCTCACGTCGCTCAACGGCACAAGTGGAAAGAAAACTAACTACAGTGCTCCTTCTTCTTCATCTACTATTACTACTACCACCATCACAGCTACTACTACGACCGCTTTGTCATCGTCTACTGCTACTATTACTTTACTATTACTACTACTATTACTACTTTACTAGTACAACAACTACTACTACTACTGTGCCAATAATCTAGGAGGTCGTTGGCGCATCGTATGATATGACTGGCAAATTCTTCTTCTTTTTCTTCTTCTTCTTCTTCTTCTTCATCATCATCATCTTCTTTTTCTTCTAATCTGCTCCATCGTCTTCTTCTTTTTCATAAACTAGGAGGTCGTTGGGTCATCACATCTCAAAGTACAAGAAAGAAATAAAACAAATAACGATGCTGTATGATATAGTGTTCAAAACTAATATTTAGGTCCCATTTTGACAACCTGTCTTATTATAAGTTGTCTGTTTCACCCCTGCCTGTTCATCAGTGTTGCTGCTTCTTTCACTGTTTTTTTTTCTTCGTCCATTTCTGAATATTATCTGTTCACTGCACCCTGTGTCTTCTTAGTATTCTTGTTACCAGGATGTTACTTGACTACTTGAGCCACAGTATGACAGGAGACAGCAGGTGGTGGATGATATTCAGACTTTGCACAGGCCACAACAGACTGACAAAATTGCCTAACATACGAGGAATAGAGAAAGCGCATGTGGCCGCGAACTTTGCAATCATGGATCTGATATCAACGTCCGGTTCTTGTGCGTTAATTCACCCATTCTGAAATTTTATAACCACATTTCACATAAGAAGTCATTGTCAAATTATATAAACTATATAAACCATTGGTGATACATAAATTGGAGTACTGTGTTCAGGTGTGGAGTCAATATCATAGAGTGGATATAAACATGCTCGAAAGGATACAAAGAAGAGCTACAAAAATGATCGCGTGGTTTCAGAATTATAGTTATGAGGAACGACTAAAAGTGTCTCAAATAGAGAAGAATTCGAGGTGACTTAATACAAGTTTATAAATTAATAAATTAATAAATGGAAAGGATAAATTAGACTGTACAAAGTTTACAAGAACAAGAGGGCACAGCTACAAATTATTTAAAGACAGGTATAGATTAGATATTAGGAAATATTTTTGTAGTCGGACAGTGGTAGATTCTTGGAATACATTGCCGCAGGATGTAGTTGAGGCAGAGTCACTTAATGCATTCTTCTTTCTTCTTCTTCGTTCGTTCTCAATCTCCTACTACCAAACCCTGAAAGGGCTTAAGTAGCAGAATGTAGTCCAGAGAACGGAATGCGTTGTGTTGTAGTTTACAGCTTGGCTGCGATATTTGCACCTTTCGGTCCAACACATCCGACTTCAACAAGCATTTTTTTAGTACCGGGTTAACATTCCCTCTTCGATCCCTTCTCCTTAGCCAGTCTGCCCTGCTGCAGCCTGTTATCCAGGATCACCGCGTGGAGGTGTAGAAGGGTCTTGGCAGCTATGGTTCGCTGGCCCTGACGCTAGCAGTCAGCTATGGGTCGCTGACCACTGAAGCTCATCTGCTGCTCAGCATCTTGATCCCACTTAATGCATTCAAAAATAGATTGGATGCTCACAGTATTTTCAGTATCGGTGAAGTGGAATAAACTTGTTGTATACAGACTCTGTAGAGCCTTCTAAACAAGTATAATGAAGTTAAATCAAGTTAAGGTAGCCAAAAGCTGCTTGAATCCGTGTCTTTTCTTCGCCCTGGAGTACTATGATGGTCCAAGGGTGTGGTGCAGTATATCTCTCCATCGCATTGACGGGTGACTGTGCGAGAGGTTATAATTGAATGGCCATCAGAAAAACATTCTTCTCGTACATCTATCGCCAATCACGAGGACCACATGCCCCATTCTATCCTTAGCGACAGTCTTGTTGACCTTTCATGTCAATTTGTAACAACTGAGAAAATCTGCTCTAGACATTTATAAACAATTCTTGTCTCTATTTAGCTACAAGCTGCGCATGGTAGATCTATGCAGTTGGTCTGTCTATCTGTCTGTCTGTCTATCTATCTATCTATCTATCTATCTATCTATCTATCTATCTATCTATCTATCTATCTATCTATCTATCTATCTATCTATCTATCTATCTATCTATCTATCTATCTATCTATCTATCTATCTATCTATCTATCTATCTATCTATCTATCTATCTATCTATCTATCTATCTATCTATCTATCTATCTATCTATCTATCTATCTATCTATCTATCTATCTATCTATCTATCTATCTATCTATCTATCTATCTATCTATCTCTGTGTCGGTCTGTATGCCTGTCTGTCTGTCTCTGTCTGCCTGAATGTGTTTGTCTATTCGTATGTATGTCTGTCAGTCTCTATGTCTTCCTACCGACCCAAATATGTTCCTAACCTACCTTTCATTTCGTCCATAAATATATCCACCTGTCAGTCAATCTGTCTATGTATGACTTCAGTCGCTCTCTGTGTATTCTGAGAGTGAGAGAAGGAGAGAATGCGAATGGAGATTGAGTTAGAGACCAGCTCTAACGTGGTTATCTGAGACCTCTTTAACAAGGGTGCCCATCGTATCTGACTCCCAATCCTAGCTACAGAAGACACAGAAAGGCTACCATAGTATCTGACTCTCAATCCGAGCTTCGGAGGGCAACCATAGTATCCGACTCTCAATCCGAGCTTCGGAAAGCAACCATAGTATCTGACTCTCAATCCGAGCTTCGGAAGGCAACCATAGTATCTGACTCTCAATCCGAGATTCGGAAGGCACAGAAAGGCTACCATCGTGTCTGACTCTCAATCCTAGCTACGGAAGGCACAAAAAGGCTACCATCGTATCTGACTCTCAATCCTAGCTACGGAAGGCACAAACAGGCTACCATCGTACCTGACTCTCAATCCGAGATTCGGAAGGCACAGAAAGGCTACCATCGTACCTGACTCTCAATCCTAGCTACGGAAGGCACAAAAAGGCTACCATCGTATCTGACTCTCAATCCTAGCTACGGACGGCACAAAAAGGCTACCATCGTATCTGACTCTCAATCCTAGCTACGGAAGGCTACCATCGTATCTGACTCTCAATCCTAGCTACGGAAGGCTACCATCATATCTGACTCTCAATACTAGCTACGATTGGCACAGAAAGGCTGTGGATAGCAGACATGGAGGCGCCAGCCTTAAGGAGACTGTAGATCTACTGTCCTGGCCGTGCTGGGGGTTCATGACAGTGGACGAGCTGAAGAGTCCTATAAAATGGGCTATAGATATGGACAATATTCTGTCATCGATCAATAAATGTTTCTTCTTGGGTATTGATACTTCTCTTGGTGAACTGGCAATCGACAGACGGCAGGGTTTTATAATTAAATGTGGGTCGAACAGGGAGGGTCGTCTGAGAGGATGGAACTTCTTCGTCTTCATTCGTTCTAAAACTGCCGTTTCCAAGCCTGGTAAAGGGCTTTGCAAGTAGCAGGATGTAGTCCGGAGAACGAAATACGTGCTGTCGTAGTTTACAGCTTGACTGCGATATTTGCATCTTTCGGTCCATCACAATGATGGGCAATGAACTATTTTATACCTTTATTTTTCTGAACATTTCGTAATATCGATTATATGTCAATACTGCATGTCGATTGTCTCCCACAATGCACCTGTCCATGACGTATAGAAGACATTGTCTTTCCTGTTGTCTTTCTATTTCTTGAATGCGGGAAAAGAAAACATTTCTGAACAGTGGATACAATGTGGATATTAGTTCTACAGCTAGTGTTCTGCTTTATGCGGGAAAGAAGCGCGTTTTATTTACCCGGGCTAGCTCCAGTCACATATTGCTCTGACTCTAAAAACGGTAATTGCAAGGTGAGTAGCAGAAGATTAAACAACTATTTTTATTTGTATTTATTTTATCTACACACACACAGTCACACACACACACACACACACTCACAGTGGAGTTGAGTGAGTGTACTGTCAGTGGGGCATTTTTAGTTTTAATTTGATACTATATTTTATTACTTTATACTAACTTTTTAAGACATCGGGTGTCGATCACCGAGTTCAATCTGATAATAATGCGAGTTCGATCAATGAAGCGCGTTTGCATTTTATTACATTATTTATTAAATTATCTAATTATCTGTTTCTTTAGTTTATATAGATCCACTAAGTTACTTAGTCGCCCCTTTCTGCCCTGAGTGAAGAGGTTTTCAAAAAATAGAGCAAGAGCGCCAGACTAGTGAGAAGTAGTATAGTAGTACTAGTAGGCTGGGACGGTCAAGTTAATGCATTTAAGAATATATTGGATGCGTAGAGACTCTAAGAGAGCAAGGTGATGTAAATGGAACTGGTTGTATTATGTATACAGACTCTGCAGAGTCTTCTAAACCAGTATAAAGACGTTAAGTTCAGATTATGGTACAGAAATAATTATGGATAAATATAAAAGTCTTATGAGAACACTTAATGAAAAAAAGTTTAGAAAGGTCACAATGATGGGCATTTTAGACAGAGCAGATGGGTCAGACTATCTAGATAGCAAAATAATAGGTATCAACCTTAGGTTACAGGGGATGTGTGCGGACATGGGAATGGAATTTATTGATGTTAAAGTAGACAAAAGTAAAATGTTAGATAGGGGAGGTTTACATCTAAATGAGATAGGATAGCATGTTGTAGCAAAGTATATGTTCTATCATTGTGTTAGAAATTTAAACTAGTAAGGCCTATGAAGTATGAGACTAAAGATAGGCCTACAATAGGGTGCTATAGAGGATGTAGTCAAAGGGGTAATTTGGTGTCAGGGAAGTGTGAAATACATAGTAGAAAAGCAAACACTAAAATGATAAAGCAGAAGCAAAAAGAGGAAAACCAACAACATTACAAACTAAAATGTTTTTATGCAAATGTGAGAAGCATAGTAAATAAAAGAGAAGAATTGGAACTGTATGTAGAAGAAGAAAAACCAGATATAATAGGGTTAACAGAATCATGGGCATATGAGGAGATTGCAGATAGTGAACTTGAAATTGAGGGATATACAATGTTAAGGAAAGATAGGATAATTGGAGACAAGACTAAGGGAGGTGGCGTTTTATTATACTGTATAAATTCTGTTAATATAACGATCAAAGATTATTTATCATGTGATAACAAAAATGAAAGTGTATGGGGAGAAATAGAAAGTGGGGGTGAAAAAACAGTGATTGGAGTGTGCTATAGATGTCCATCAAGTCAAAAAGAGGAAGATGAGGAGCTGATTAGTAGTATAGCAAAGGCAAGTAAAGGGAAATTATTATTAATGGGAGATTTCAACTATTCAGAAATAAAATGGGATATGGCAGAAGCACTTGTAGAGTCAAAACCTTTTGTTACGTGCATAACTGACAATTTTTAAATTCAACATGTAGAAGCAGCCACCAGAGGCAAAAACATACTCGACCTAGTTTTTACCACAGAGGAAAATATGATTGAAAACGTTACCGTTGGGGAACTGTTTGGCTCAAGTGACCATCAAATCATCCGTTGGGATCTTATTGCAGGGAAAGAAGTAAACATAAACACGCGAACATACGACTACTCTAAGGCAGATGTTAAGAGGATGAAAGAGGCAGCGAACCACATAATCTGGAAAGATATTATTGTAGGAACAGATGTTGAACAGGAGTGGGAAAGTTTTAAAACAGTTCTAGAAACGCTAAAAGAGGAATGTGTTCCATGTAGGGAGGTAAACCCTAAGCGTAAAAAGTGGATAACTAGATTTGTAGTGAAATGTAGAAGAGCAAAAAATAAAGCATGGCAAAAATATATAGAGGCAGGTAAATCAAAAGAAACATATGTAAAATATTTGGACAAGCAGAACATATCTCAGAAAGCGAATAAAACAGCAAAAATAGACTTTGAAAAAAAACTTGCTCAGAGGATCAAGACTGACAGTAAAAGCTTCTTTTCTTATGTTAGAAATAAACAAAGAACGAAAGACAAAGTAGGCCCTCTCATAGACAGTACAGGGAAAATAATAAGTGAGAATAGGGAGGCTGCTAATCTGCTCAATCAGTACTTTGGCACAGTCTTCACAAAGGAGGACTGCTCCGAGATCCCAGAGCCTATAGATATTTTTCAAAGAGACACGGATACAGCGGGATTAAGATCAATCTGTATTACAGAGGAAATGGTTTTTAAAAAATTGGAGGGGTTGAAAGTGAATAAATGTCCAGGTCAAGATGGTATTCACCCAAAATTACTGTATGAAATTAGAAACTAACTAGCAAAACCATTTGCTATATTATGTTCTCAATCACTTACAAAAGGGATTGTTCCACGGGATTGGAAAGATGCAGGAGTGATCCCCTAATTCAAAAAAGGCAAAAAATCAGATTCGGCAAATTATAGACCGGTGAGTTTAACGAGCATAGTCTGTAAATTGTTAGAGTCAATAATCAAAGAAAACATTGTAATGCATTTAGAAAAATTTAATCTAATTAGAAATAGTCAGCATGGGCTTACTAGAGGGAGATCATGCTTAACAAATCTATTAGAATTCATGGAGGAGGTTACTAAAATCATAGAAAAGGGGAGCCAGTGGATGTTATTTATCTAGACTTTGCAAAGGCCTTTGATAGAGTACCTCATCAAAGATTATTTCGAAAGTTAAAATCACATGGAATAGGTGGCGAAGTTGCCAAATGGATTGAAAATTGGTTAATGGGAAGAAGGCAGAGGGTGGGCATAAATAAGGAGTACTCTGAGTGGAGTGAAGTGAAAAGTGGTGTGCCACAGGGCTCGGTTTTGGGACCAATTTTGTTCTTGATATATATAAATGATTTGGACATTGATATGAGATCCATGATTGCAAAATTTGCTGATGACACAAAACTATGCAGTAGTGTCTCATCTAAAGCGGAAGTGGATATATTGATGTCGGATTTAGATAAAATTCGAGAATGGTCTGTAAGCTGGCAAATGGAGTTTAATGTAGATAAATGTACAGTCATCCACATGGGTAGATCCAATATGGAACATAATTACAGAATGGGAGAAAACAATATTAGAAAGATAGATAAGGAAAGGGACCTAGGGGTTATAATAGATCATACAGGAAAGGTGAGTGAGCAAGTTAAGGTAGCAGTGAAAAAGGCAAATGCAATGTTAGGTATGATAAAAAGAAATATTAAACATAGGAGCAAGGAAGTGATCGTCAAACTGTATAAAGCTTTAGTTAGACCTAGATTGGAGTACTGTGTACAGGTGTGGAGTCCTTATCATAGAGGAGACATAAACATGCTAGAAAGAATACAAAAAAGAGCGACAAAGATGATAGTGGGATTCCAGAATTACAGTTATGAGGAACCACTCAGAAAAACCGGCCTACAGTGTCTCGAAGAGAGAAGAATTCGTGGTGACTTAATACAGGTTTATAAGATGATCAGAGGAATCGATAAATTAGACTATAAAAAGTTTTTTTAAATACAGCCACCTACAATAACACGAGGGCATAGCTACAAGCTGATTAAAGAGAGGTCCAGGTTAGATATTAGGAAATATTTTTTTAGTCAGAGAGTGGTGTCTGCTTGGAATGCATTGCCAGGGGAGGTAGTGGAGGCAGGGACAGTTAATGCATTTAAGAATAAACTGGATGCACATAGCTTTTAGAGCAAGGTGATGTAAATGTAACTGGTTGTATACAGACTCTGCAGGGTCTTCTAAACCAGTATAAAGATGTTAAGTTAAGTTAAGATTAGTCTATTAGTACTAGTGCTTAGTAATTTAGTATTATTTTTACTCCTTAGTATTAGAGGAGGTTTTATGGTCTACCGTCACTATATATTAAGTATTATTTTCATAATAATTATGATCGATAGTCTATCTCTTTATCAGTTTTCATTCTCTTGACTTGCTGCTTGCACTACTGGTCTAGTCCTCGGTCTTATATTAGTTAGAATATGGCTTGACTTGGCTTCATTCATTCTCAATCTCCCGCTACCAAACCCTGAAAAGGGCTCAAGTAGCAGAATGTAGTCCAGGGAATGGAATGCGTTGTGTCATAGTTTACATATTGACTGCGATATTTGCACCTTTTGGTCCAACACATCCGACTTTATCAAGCATTTTTTTAGTACCGCTTAGCCTCCCTCCTCGATCTCTTCTCCTTAACCAGTCTGCTCTGTTGCAGCCTGTTATCCAGGATCACCGCATGGAGGTGTAGAAGGGTCTTGGTAGCTCTGGTTCGCTGGCCCTGACAATAGCAGTCGGCTATGGGTCGCTAACTACTGCAGCTCATGCGCTGTTCAGCATCTGAATCCTATATTAGTTAGGATATAAGGTAGTAGGCTGTCTTGTATTGCCATTCCAGAAAACTTTAAGGCGTCCTGTGGGTCTGAACAACCCATTCCTGACGCCGTAGCCGGTCTTCTTTTATATTAGTATTAATATTATTACAGATATACTATATTTCTACAGACATGGCCAAACAAGACTCTAATCTGCAAGGGGTGCTGGGTTTTGAAATTGTGATTGTCTTGAGAAGCCTTGTCTAACTGTCTCTTTGGATCATCTTCTTAGATATCTCATTTCAGAGAATTGGAGCAGGCTTTTCTGGTCTGTTATCATTGCCCATGATACACATCAGTAAGTAAAAACTGGTACATAGATGAAGTGGTATACAGTCCTCTTAGTATTCTCACCTATTTCTATTTTACTGGATATCCTCTATTTATAGAATTAAAAAGTGTGCCAGTGACCTCTTAAGGAATTCTTTTTTGGTCTTGAGCCTTGCAAGATTACAGCAGACTATCCGATCTAGTGTGAAGGCAGATTCTTTCATTTGTGTTACCAATTATATGCTTCAGTGGCAGAAGAAAAAAAAATTCAAACATTGTCAGGGCAGGACGCAGCCTAGCTTAACATCACTGCGAATACCAAATGGTTGGGATGTCTACAATAAAATTGGGCTGTTTCTTTTATGCCCTACTTACTTGTGTCATGGAAACTTCTCTGCATCTGTTCAAATGATATCATCATAGTCTCTGTCTTCTCTGTGTTGATCTTCATGTCATTTTGTTACAGACGAAATTGAGAAAGGTTAGATGGTGTTGTAGGTCTTCTCCATTTTGGTAAAAGATGACCTGATTATCAGCAAATAACAGTTTGTTTAGGACTCCTCATGAGATAAGCCAACTGTGTAATTTTATCCATATAAATTATGAATAAAGTTGGAGAAAGAACACACCCCTGTTGTACACCGCTGAGCACTGGAAACCAATTTGTCATTCCTGCATTTGTTCATACTGCACATTTGTTGTTTACATACAAGTCATATATATATATATACTGTCCAATGCAAAATGACGTTTCTTCCAGTCACCTTAAAAAGCACTGTCATCATAGCAAGGAAATTCTTTTGATTAGCTTCACATGTACAAGCTCAGAAGATAATCAACTATTTCAGTGTGAGCCTGGAAAGGCAGCTCATCCAGGAGAAGGAAAACTCTTGATTTCAAAACCACCTACTGCCTTGCAGATATGATTTTGGCATAACAAAGGCTTTTGGAGGAAACTGAAGACAATCATAGTAGATGAGAATTGCTTGCTTGGAAGAAAGCTCATTTAGGAGAAGATTTGTGCTCCAAACCATCTTCTGCCTTATAGGTAGACTTGAGGCAGTCAAAGGCTAGTCAGAGCCCCCACCCGAAAAAAAAATTATTGTAAGTCCATGTGCTGGACCAAATCATAAATTTCACAGTGGCTAAAATATGGCCCAACGTAATTCATACTCGCAGCAGAAAACCGCTGATATATACCATAAATGTGATATTCCATTTGAAAAGTCCAGCCAATGGAATGCCGGACCATATCCTCGAAGGGGCCCACCCAAGGCTACTGGTGATCATCCTGCTCTGTCCTGGGGGAGCTAGGAGACTGAAACCAGGGGTAAATCTTTTTCACCCTTATCACCTTGGGGTGCATAGGCCATCAACCGACCCTCTCCGAGCAGACTGGTCCTCTGCTATTTTCACCAGTTCCTTCCAGCTTCTCCCTGTTTTTCTTGTATTAGCCTCTAGATCTCTTCTCTGCATGCTCTGTGGCCTTCCTTTGCTTCTTTTTCTTGGTGTGTTCCAGGATTGCCTAGTGATACTGCCTTGAAGCTTTCAACATGTGGCCTATTCAGCACTCCCTTATTCCTAAGAATTTCTGCCCCTCTGTCCTCTCCCATAAGCGTGTTGTTGCTCTCACCCTTCAGCCCAATGCCATGTAATGGTATCTGCACGTGTTTATCAGCTGTTGTCTAGTGCCATACAACGTGTTTCACGTATCTGGTCACGGAGGAAGAAACATTTTCCTAAAATCATTGAGCACTGAGCACTCAAAGAGATGATGATCATCTCTTTTATATAGGTGTGTACACAGCTGACACTCAGGAGTATGTTGTGGTTGGATTCTGTTAAGGTGTTTGTTTAGTGGGATGTGTTGGGTTGTCGGAAAATGGTGCTCTGATCCTTCCTTGTGAGTTGATTTACACTGTCATTTGGACTGGGCTGTCATTTGGACTGGGTCTTGCCATATGTCTCTCCCATAAGCTTAGTAACCTTGTTTGACCTCTTCATGCCCAGAATCTTTCTCAGAGATTTGTTGATAAAGCCCTGCAATCTCTTAATATGAAATTTGATCATCCACCATGTTTTCTCTTCTTATAGAAGGGCCGACTTTATAATAGAGTTGAAGTTCCTAGCTTGGCATGGATTCTGATCATTTTTTAGTTCCTTACGGTTTTCAACATGATGAAGACCACTCTTACCTTTTGTATACTGGCTTTTACTGAATTATTCTGAATTTGGAATTGGCCGGCTGTGAGATTGGATTCTGCAAAGAAGTAAAAATAAATGGAGTCCATCACAAGCGCTGACAACTGCAGTCAGACAGATGTGTTGTGTTGCATCTCACTGGTGAGTCTGGAGGTGGCTGTATAGTCCAATTCTAGCACAGAATCTCCTTCCACAAATGCAGCACATAAGGTCAGGTTGGACACGTGAGTGTCAATTGTTTTGTCTGTTCACACAATATTTTCTCCAATCCTCTGAGATCCGATACTCTTTAGCAATGGAGGCACCTCATGGTGGTGGTTCTATGCCAATGCTCTTCAACCTGGGCACTAGCACCCACTAGTGGGCGATTTTAACTTTCAAGTGGGTAAGTAGAATAATTACATGCTGTATTAAAAACATAACCTGAGGAAACTATTGCAGGGTACCAGCAAACCAACAAAAGTGAACATTTTGAGAACCTGTGTTTTTCACAGTGGCAGCATATGGCTGTGAAACATGGACAGCTGCTCAAACCTCAAGTCCTTCTAGTCTAAATGTTATAGAAAGGTCTTCAGAATATCATTGATAAAAAAAACAGAGTTGGGCATAGAGGACAACTGGTTCATAAATTCCGCCATGAACAGAAAATTTAAATCCTTTGGCCACATCAAAGACACGATGGTCTTGAGAGAAGGTATCATGCCTGGCATGCGACGGTTGTAAAAGTGGGTGCTAGGTGTAAAAAAGTTGAAAAGCACAGTTCTACACCATGTCTGGCAGTACTGCACCATGTACTGCTATTAATTTACATTGAAATTGAAGCATGTCAGAAAATCACTCCATACCAGCAGGAGAGACTTGTACCAATTTCAGAGCTGAAACAATAGCTGTTCATGCATCAACTCAGATTCTTATCAGCCAAAACATAAATACAAGGAAAACGGTCATTCTAACAGATTCCAGGAGTGTACTCCAAGCCATCTCAAACCACAAACAAGATAGACTCTCACATGAAATAAAATACAACAAAGGATTTAGTCCTACAATGGATTCCGGTCCACTGTGGGATCCCTAGAAACAAGAAACCAGATGAGCTTGCAAAAGCTGGAAGTGGCAGCAAGCAGATTCCCCATCCACAGAGCTACAAAGAAGCAAAAACACTCATCAAATGATTGATGAGGACAGAATGGAGAGAACAGCACAAATAATACAAGCCAGAAAATTACAGCAGAGATGGACAGACAAAGATCTTTAGAACGGGACATTGTAGACTCAAGGCCCATCTCCACAGAATAGGTCTCAGAGGCACTGCCATTTGTGATTGTGGAGCCACCAAGCAAACACCAGAACATATTCTGCAAGAATGCCCTACCTATGCATACCAAAGAGAGGCAGTCTGGTCTGAGGGAGCGACCATGCTCGAATAGCTGGTGGGGAAACGCAGTCTCCTTCATGAACCTCGCCTGACTAGAAGCTTAGCATCATTTGATCGCTGAAGAAGAAGAAGCATGTCAGAGATATTTTGGGAGTTTGAAGTGCTTCTTTTCTCACCGATCAGATGCAAGTCTTCTTTCAGCTCGTCAAACATGAGTTGCGATTGTCTGGCATGTGCGCGACGTGACTGGTCCACCTGATCTGGATCTTCTGCAATAGTATGTGGATGCTCTGTATTTTGGCCTTCATGAAGATCTTGGTGTCCGATATTTTATCCTGCCATTGTATTTTCAACAATTTATGGAAGGTGTGTGTGTAAGGGATAAATGCTACTGGACAAAACCTCAAAAACTAATTGTAATGACTCATTATAGATAGCGTTACAGACTTCACTGTATTAGGTCTCAGCTATGTCCTAAGTGGGATTAAAAGTTCCCTGATATCCAAGTGCCCATTTACAACCAGGTAGACGAAGACAATGGTTGAGGAAAAAGACAGGACATAATATAACCAAACCGTATAAATTAACAGGTATAAATATTCTAGTCTTGCATTTTAAATTCTCTCATTGTGCTATTTTTACACAGACGGACATTATGGTGTACGTCAACCGTTTGAATACAGTGGAGAACATTGTTCCTTATGAGTATCACAAGTAAGTATGTCCGTACATCTTGTCGGGGTACCTACTGCTGTAGCAGAAATCCAGGAAAATAAATCCAGTGTATAAAGTTGGGATGCACCGGATATTTGATTCACATTAAATTTGGTGACAAATAGTACATTCAATTAACTATTTGTAAAAAAGTAAGTAAAGTGGAAATTCAGCAGAATTAACCGCTGGTTGGAAATTTTTTGAAGACTCCATTGTACTAAGCTGCAGCCTGTGAGAGGTGGGGTGGCCAGTGCCCTTTCTTTCTGTTTTTACTTTCCTTAACTTATGTGTCAGGTACCCATTTACAGCTGGGTTGACTGGAGAAGCGGTCCCCGATTAAAATCACGACCAAGATTTATTTAGTCTCCGGATGCGATTCGAATCGAGGCACGCTGTTAACCACAGAAAATAGCGAATCACTCGCTATGAACTGTGCTAGCGCGCCTCTCAAACTATTTGTATTCAGTTATATATTACCCTGCAACTGAATACAAACAGGTCAAAGATCAGTGTGATAATTTTGATTACTTTCAGTTTCAATTACTTACTAACTTGATGTAACACACCATCTCCCACAATGAGTTCTCTCCTATCCTAAGCCACGTGGATCAATTTGCTGTTATACATATATCACACAGACACCAATACCCTATTCTAAGCCACGTGGATCAAATTGCTATTACGCATAAATCACATCAACACACTCTGTCACACTGAGAAATAACATAGTACTAATAATACATTTAATACAGATACTTTTACAAAAATCAATAAGCACATGTAAACTGCAGGAATTCAAAAATAATATTTTGTTTTAACCTTATAGTTTCCACTTTTTAAAAATTATGTCACAAACATTTAGACATATCCATTCTGCCGAAGACGGATGTGTCGGACCGAAAGGTGCAAATATCGCAGTAAAGCTGTAAACTAGCAACACAACGCATTCCGTTCTCCGGACTACATCCTGCTACTTGCAAAGCCCTGTTCAGGGCTTTGTTAGCGCGGAGATTGAGAACGAACGCAGAAGAAGAAGAAGAAGACATATCCATTTTCGGGTACACCAGTTGTCTTGTAAATCCATGAAGTTGCCGCAAAGCACTGATAGTGTTCCTAACCAGGTCGGCATATTTGTTAGTTCCACTCTCTCTTTCGCCTTCTATCACCCAGGGGTGCATAGGCCATTAACCAACCCTCGCCAAGCTGCTCTGTCCTGTGCAATATTTTTCACTTCCTTCCAGCTTTTTGTTTACTTCCAACTCCAGATCTCTTCTCCTTGTATTCCTTGGTCTGCCTATGCCTCTAATTCCCTGGGGGTTCCATGACAGGGATTGCCTGATGATACGGGCCTGTGGTTTTCTTAATGTATGACCCATCCATCTCCACTTTCTTCCTAAGATTTCCTGTCCCAATTTACACTGTCCCGCTCTCTCCCACAGTCTGTCGTTTGTAACTTTGTCAAGCCATTTTATACCAAGAATCTTTCTGAGGCATCTGTTGACAAAACCCTGCAGTGTGCTGTCATTGCCTTTGGTCATCCTCCAGGTTTCCACTCCATACAGCAGGACTGGCTTCACATTTGAATTGAAAATCCTTATTTTTGTCTTCCTTCTTATTTTCCCTGGAGTTTCCACTACAAACGTATATATATAACATCTACATAAACAAACTAAATAGGCCTACCTCAGAAAAATCTGTTGCAGCAACTTAATTTCATCACAATCAATAATGGAATAACCTTCCAAATCCATGTGAAACAGAAACAAGTAGTTTAAAAATGATCTAAGTCAAAATTGCCTTTGTATTTTTATTTGGATGGGTGGAAATAGCCTCGTTTTCGATTCAGCCATTTCTATAGCAAAAAGAAAATGGTGCTAACACAACGAATACATCGGTGAGTATATAGAGACAAGAGATATTCTAGTGTTTCCTGTGTACAACAATATAAATATTTGATGGTGTGCAAGCAAGGATGTTCCTGCTAGTTGTGTGATAGTTTCATTCGTTGTTTAACTTGACACTAATTAATTTGATCTTCCTGTGTCAGATTTCTATCCAATGTTAATTTAAGGTATCTGGGATTAATCTCTAATGGTTATTGTTGTTGTTTATCATGATAATGAAGATGATGTAGCTTTCTTTTTCACCTCAGGAAAAAAACCAGATACTGAGGAGTCTGTTATAGAAACCTCAGGTAGAAACCAGAAAATTACTGGCTCTTTCTGGCTCCAGGAGGAGCATATACATCTGGCGTTGTGCAATGCTGTGTGTTGAGCTAACCATTCTGAGTAGCTCGGATGAACTTATCACATTCACCACCAATATATAGAGCCTCAGAAGAGTTCCATATCCGTGAATTCCTCTATGTTTCAGCTTTGTGACAGGGCATGAAACACACTCAGTGTTGAGCGATCTTCTGGACGCAGATCTTACCTCCTCAAACACCCTCTATTTCACGCTTTCTTTCACTTCTTGAGAGGGATGAGTGCCTCACCTTTCAGTTATAGCAGCCCTCCCTACTGAGAAACAAGAGCTTGTGCCTTTGAAACTATGCTGTCAATTTTTGTAATTTATGTTTGAAATTTCCACTCTGAGACCATTTTCAACTTCTTGATTAAATAGGTGTTTGTTCTTTATTATGATGAGAGGATAAGGCAGTTTTGATAAACATTTTGCTCGAGGATAGTGTCAGAGGTATATTAGACCACTGCTTCAGTGAGGCTAGACCTCAGCTGGGAGGGACCAGTTCCTTTCCTCATTGTCTTTTCTTCTCTAATAGTAAGCTAGGTACCCATTTACATCTGGCTCAACTAGAGCATGCTGATAACATGAATCAATCCAAGCACTTTTGACGTCCTACCACTTACTTATTTACTTACTTTTCGTGTCCGACAACACCACAAAGTATTGGACCAGAAATCAGCTGCCCTGCAAGCTCTTTCATTTCCCGCCATAAAATCCGCCACAGTACATGGTTCTTGCATTCTTGGGCAGTTATGCAGGTGTTTGAGTTAGCAACATAGGGCTTCCGGTGAGGACGTATTCAAAGACACAATACAGTTGTACGAAGACATATTGAACATAGCCATGGAGTTACAAAGTCTTGAGCTGTTGATTATCATATCCTTTTGTGTTTATGAAGTATGCGTGCGTTATGATTTTTGAAAGTGTGACGCGGTGCAAATTTTTAAAGGTCGGCAGCCATCATCATCATCAGTCTTGTAACCTGAAAGGTCATTGGGGCACTAATACTGCAGATTGTTGGACAAGTTCCTGCCACTGCACTCAGTTTTGTGCCAGGATATTTGTCCTAGTAGCTATGAACCGTTCCGTCCACTCTCTGATGTTGTATTTCCATCTATTTTTCTGGGACCCCCCCCCCCCCCCCCCCCATTATCTTTACAGGCACAGTACCTTGCAGGATCGTCTTAGTCAACCCAGACGATCTTGAAACATGCCCATACCATGTGACCGTGTATACTTTTATCATAGTCAATAGGTCTTTTATATTGGCCGATGTCTCTCTTAATTGTCTTAATTAACTGCCTTATTTGTGGTCGGCAGCCATACCCGATTCTTTTATGATTGCTAGCCAACTGGAAAAATGGAACATGAATGGAGCCGTTACGAAGATTGTGATACATGATGGAGCAATAGGGCATCCCCTGGAAACAACTAATATAGACAGATTCTTTCAACACTGGCAGCCACATGACCAATCAGATGCAAAACACCAGAGCATAGAGGGATGCTCAGCAGATAGGAAGATCCTACTAGCAGAGTTGTGCAGGCTTTGATGTTTTGTTGCTCAAGGAGACCACATATAAATAGTATGTACCTTACGCTAAAGAGACCTCATGAACAATATGGTAGCGTGATTTTCACGAATGGACAAGAAATTTTCGGAATGTATTTACAGACAGGAACAATGTTGAGCTATTAACAATCCATTTACAATCATGCACTATAACATCTGTGTATAAACCACCTAATGAGACTTTTTTTTTCCGAAGATTCCCATCCCCACAAAAATTATTTTACGTTTTTAAATTAAAAAACTAAACATTTTAACTTTTATGTAGGCGAGGAAGACTAACGTCTGGTCGGGCAAAACATACTTTTCAGTATGTTAGTCAGGGTCGGGCAAAATATAATGGCCAAGCCCCCCCACCTCGACTTCCTCACCGTTCTCCCTGGAATTGGGTTTTTATAGCAGTCTGGCTAACGAGGTGGGCGATCGACGTGATCTCCGTAGTAGTGAGCGATATGCAGATGAAACCAAGCATAGCACAATCGCCGGGAATATCCCGGTCTACCTTCATCAGCATGCTTGGGATGTGCGGAAAGATACTGCAACCCGCCACATAACATCCTTTTCAGGGCGCACAAAAGAGTAAACCTACTCATTGTAGACATTAAAAACAACAACTTTTATATAATCAGTATTATTAACAACACACTTGTTCTGATTAGTGTACTAGTGGCAGAGCACTCACGTTCTATAACAAAGGTACAGGATTCATTTGATGCAGTTGTAAATGGGTACCCGAATAACTGCTATAGAAGGAAAGGCAGCAAGGAAGGGAACTAGCCACCCCACCTCATAAACAAGCTATGGTCTCGTACAATAAAGTCTCTAACACTTCATTCCCGACAGCAGTGTCTTCTATGGGATGACCTTTACAACACAATTTACTTGCTCTACTATAAACATATTTCTTCTTTGCAGCTTTGACTTCTGTGTACCAGATAAAGATGTTGCCAATTCACCATCAGAGAACCTCGGCCAAGTTGTCTTTGGGGAAAGGATAAGACCGTCTCTTTACATGGTTGGTAGTTTGATATTCTTTTCATCATTTAAAAAATGTATAATGTATTTTGTTCTTGTATTTTCTCTCAGTGGTCTCAAGGTAAGGTGTCTGCCTTGGGTGCCGGCGGTCGTGGGTTTTAATCACTGGAGACCAAGATTTTTTCTTGTGGAAACATTTGGTAAAAATCCCCTGATCTCTGGGTAGTAAGATTGGACTCTCGTGTTCAGTGTCGAGCATGTTAAAAATTCCTTGGCAATTAGAAATTCAAAATTCTGTCAATTTTTTAGAGCACGACGAAGATGTAAGTTTGGGTCTTGTTCAGTGTATTTCACTTGACGCTTGCATGATGTGAGGTATTGATCAGAATGAAGTGAAATATACTGAGCGAGACCCAACCTTTCTGTCTTTGTTGTGCTCTAAAAAATTGACAGAATTTGACAGAATTGGAGAACATACTACACACAAAGGTATGGCGATAGTTTACTGACAGGGGTTACAATGAAACCAAATACTCCTTATCATAGTGCCTAACAAAGTTTCTCTTTTGTTTTTGGTTTGTATTGCACATTCCGAAGTATCAACTACTTTCTTTTTCTTTGTTTCTTCCCTAGTATTTGGCATACTTCATCACTATTTTTCTCCTGATTATTTTTCTTGACTCTACTAAAGAAAGTCAAAAGGTTTTGCTATTTCCGATTGACCTAATTTACGTTTTGCAATATGTGTAAGCCTAGCCATTTACAAACAAAAAACCAAAACAAACAACTTACGGACTTTGATAAACAAACATGTAAGATAGAGATGAGTGCTTGTGTCTGAAACTTAACGGATTTTTGTGTGGCTGATGTCATTTGAGTTTTAAAATTCTCCAATCAGAGCTTAGATTACCTCAATGCGACTGCCGCAGTTAAGGGGTTGAGCCACAATAACTTTTTTGTGGATTTGCAAGAAATTTGTGCGAACCCGCACCAGTCCGCGAACCAACAGTTGAGAAACATAGCCTTAAAGGAAACTTGTATTTGAGCTATTGCAGTGACTGCTTACAGTGGCAAGGAATGCTGTTACATTGTGATGTGGGAAATACCTGTTGAACTTTCCACAAGTTATTTAGTATGTCATGGTCAATCCCTATCCCGGAGAAAAGAGGATTTGGTGTGGGATCAGCTTCCATACGCCATAAAAACCTACGATAACATCAACCTGATCCTGTCGTGAGCTTGGTTTTTGTTTATTATGTTACATCTGATATGAGGTGGGGTCTTGATCTGTATGTTACATTTGACATGAGGTGGGGTCTTGATCAGTATGTTACATCTGATGTGAGATGGGGGTCTTGATCTGTATGTTACACCTAATCCTGACATGAGGTGGGATCTTGATCTGTATGTTACATCTGGCATGAGGTGGGGTCTTGATCTGTATGTTACATCTGATTCTGACATAGGTGGTGGTCTTGATCTGTATGTTTCATGTGTCTTGACATGAGATGGGGGGTCTTGATCAGTATGTTTCATGTGATCCTGACATGAGATGGGGGTCTTGGTCAGTATGTTTCATGTGATCCTGACATGAGATGGGGGTCTTGATCAGTATGTTTCATGTGATCCTGACATGAGATTGGGGTCTTGATCAGTATGTTTCATGTGATCCTGACATGAAATGGGGGTCTTGATCAGTATGTTTCATGTGATCCTGACATGAGATGGGGGTCTTGATCAGTATGTTTCATCTGATCTTGACCTAATCTTGACATTAGTTGGGGGTCTTTTATTTTTCTTGTAAGTCTGACCAGTTTAGATACTACTGAATCATGTGGATTCCATGTCTGCCAGTGAAGAATATATATTTCTTTTAACATCTACTTTGTTTTCTAGTTGACGTTTAATGAAAAAACAATCTGCAAAAAAGTTTGTGAGAAATCATATAAACCTCGTGACAAGGATCAGATGGAGAAGTTGGATTTCCTGAAGCGGGGTATTCGTCTCAACTATCAGCATCATTGGTAAGTTTTCCTCTCTTTTGTGGTAGATGAGTTTGTTTGTCTTTATGTAGCAGACCCACTCATCCCAACTAGTAGTGCTGATCACTGGGACCAATTATAAATGAGACAGGCAGCAGACTTATTTCCCTTAGACATAATTAGTTCCCATCTCACAAAAACACAATGGATTAATTTATTGGCATAACTTGATAGGATCACATCAATACAATATAAGCTATTATTATCAAAGCTATCGTTCCAGAGGTTGCTGACACCTAGCCGGATGTCGCCTTTGTAAATTAACCCCAGTTCAAAGTCGCTTTATCAATTCTAATCTATTTATTTTCCTAACAACATAATCTCATTTCTAATTATGTTTTTTGTTCTTATTTCTGATCTTCTTTAGTGTGTCTAACCTTTGATGTTCTAGCAGCGTCGTCTCTCTAGTTTTGCTGTGAAATACAAATCTCAAATTTTTGCGATGGGATCGGATCTCTGGTGTCTTGCCTGCACATTTTTCTTTCATTGGGTTTTATATTACCTTCTTCTGACAATGTACCGAAACTTCGACCAGTTTTTTGTTTCTTGCCTGCACCTTTTTCTGACATTGGGTTTTACATTACCTTCTTCTGACAATGTACCGAGACTTCGACCTTAACAAGACACACTGGCGTTCGACAGATACTTACTAAGGTCAGTCAATCAGTGTCGACCAAAGGCAGCTGAGTGCAAGCCTTTAACTTCATCAAATTTTTGACATCACAGTAAGTACTGTCAGGCTCTCCAAAGAACACCACTCGTAGAAACGCAGCATGCTCTACAAGCTCTTTGGGTCTGTCTTTCTACCAAATGTGATCTGTAGTCTTTGAAACATCAAGTAATCTTGACATGATTCCCAGGCTTGAAATGCCATGTTCATGTGTCCATCTTTTAGAACAACCGTAATAACTATGCATAATAAAAGTCTATAATAAAAGACAATAACTTCTGTCTGTTAACTAGCCAACTTTCTCTTGACCTGATTTCAGATAATGAAAAGTTACATTAGGAACAAGGCTGGGCATTCTTCGAATTGACAGATTCATTTAACCACTGTTCAAACTTTAGATTAGTCATTGCTTCTCACCTTACTCCTTGCTTTCTACCTGCCTAGTTTAGAGTGGGAGTTACTTCTTCTTCGTCATTTGTTCTCATCCTCCTGCTACCAAGTTCTGAAAAGGGCTTCGTAAGTAGCAGGATGTTAGTTGAAGAACAGAATGCAGTGTGTTGTAGTTTACAGCTTGACTGTGCTATTTGCACCTCTTGGTCCGACACATATGACTTCAGCAGGCATTATTGGGTACCGGGTCAGCCTTCCTTCTTCGATCTCTTTTCCTTGGTCAGTTTGCTCTGTTGCAGTCTGTTATCCACCGTCTCTACCGTGATTCGAACCTGCGACCTACAGCACTCTAGGCCAATGCCTTACCTTGAGACCGCACAGTCCCATTTACCCTACTTAGTTCAATCCTCAGATGTGGGAGTGAGGGAAGGTAAACCCAGTACACAAAAAACCCCAGCTGAAATCAGAAACGGGCCGAAAGGTGCAGATATTGAAGCCTTGCTGTAAACTACACCACAATGTATCAGTGTCCTTTTCAAGATGAATGCTGAAGTAAAAGTAGAAGTTTACCACCCTTAAGGGCTTGCATAACAGATTACGTATCTGCGAAGATTTTACCTGATGGCAGTCGAAATTGCTGTTGCGAATCATATCATCAGCTTGTTCTAGAGTTTGCACTTCAACTGTGCAGTTGGAACAGAATTTGCTAGTGGAAATACTTTGTCTCAATAGTTTTCTGGATATGTATTGCAAGTAGACAATTGACCCTACATCTTGCAGTCAGCAATGGAGGTTCGATGACAGTTTTGTATGATCTTGGATATTCAAACATATATGCAAGATGGATTCTTTGAAGTCTCTCAACTGACCACAAATGTCAAAGGAACATAGCTACATGAACATTAAACAAGCTGGTACAGGAAAACGCATCTATGGTCTTGTTTTATGCAAACATTAAGCTGTAGAAGTGAGCAGACGTCATGTGGAAAACAAGCATGTGTAAATGGAGAATTACGTTATACTGTCCGTGAACATGATACATCGTGAATTAATAGTTTCAGTAGAAAGAAAATTGTGGGGCAATACTTCCTATGCATCCCTCGTTTATATGTACACAATAATATGTATCATGCAGG
Organism: Ariolimax columbianus; assembly: GCA_036924085.1. Lineage (NCBI taxonomy): Eukaryota > Metazoa > Mollusca > Gastropoda > Stylommatophora > Arionidae > Ariolimax > Ariolimax columbianus. The sequence goes on from JAVGWX010000002.1 coordinate 73,432,326, forward strand.
GGTATGGCGTGGGCTAGTGGTTAAGTGACACGGCTCCCAATTCGAAGGTGCTGGGTTTGCTCCTCATCACAGCACTGGCCGTTACCCCTAGGAGTAAGCAGACCCTTACATAAAATGCATGCCGAGCTGGGCAGACAGGAGGAAAATAAAAACAAAGTGCAACGCATACTGTCTTGAGGAATAGAGAAATAAGGCTAACGCCCACAAAAAAAACAAACAAACCATATATCATGCTTAGCTTTGTTCTGTCTTTCTTCTTGATTTCTGCTTGTTTACTACTCTTATCTGCTCTATTGATCCTGACTGCATTGTTCTATAATCTCTGTGTGTCTTGTAGGATTTTGGACAACATGCCGATAACTTGGTGCTACCTTGTTGAGACTGGGGACAGGTTCTGCTCAATTGGGTTTCCAATTGGCTGTTACGTCACGAAATCCAACAGAAGGAAGGACACTTGCATTACCTTGGTATGTACAAAGACGTATTTTGCCTGTGTATTTGCTGTAAATGGCTACCCCACTTTTTTGGTGTGATCTTTAACCAATTTTGCACTACCTCCATTACCTCATTGTCATCTACCTTGAGACCAATCTGCTATACACTTTCCTGATTCAGCCTCTGACTTGAAACAGTTGACAATGAAAGTGGTAATGCTTTACAAGGAATAATGCAACAATTGAAAAATGTAAACACTTGTTGTGGTAAATTGTTTAACTTGTGATATTCTGTGTGATGGAGTCAGGACTTCAAGGGCCAAGAAATGACGTTATTTCTGTTCTGTTAAAAAATGTATGTGATTGCACTCCCGAAAGAACCATAGGTGCTCAGTCATTCTTAGCAAATGGCGATGAGTGTAGCTACTAATGGTTCCTGTAGCTCACTGGGTGTAGACACTCCTGCTCCTTTCTCTCTGGCACCCCTCGCTGCTGGACCGCTTGTGATTACAAAATCTTGCAATCTGTGCATTTCTGGCTCATCAACTGCATCGTCTTCACCCAAAAGGCAGTCGTTGATCAACTTCAAAATGTCACCTCTATTCATTGCCAATACCTCAATTGCTGAATTCTCAATTGCGAATTATAAAAAATGTTATGATGATTCGATGACAACATGGCAGAGAATATAAGCCTGTGATTTGATCTAAGGCTATTGTTGGTCTATGGCAGTGGTCCGGCACCCAACCCACCGTTATAGCGGGGTACTCTGGACTTAAAACCCCAACCAGTATTTGCTATGGGACTACATTGTTTCATTTTGTATTACTGAGATACCATCTTTCTTTTCACCTGTTTGCAGCCTGAATTCAACACTCCAGACACTCACTACCTGTACAACCACGTGAACATTGTCGTAGAATACCACAAGTTGGGTACAGAAGATTGGGCTCAACAACATACAGGAGTTGGAGGACGCATCATATCAGCCAAACTAACTCCTAGAAGGTACAATGTAATGTTGTGTTATAGTCTGTTGTGTTCAGTTATGTTGTATCGCGTTGTGTTAAACACTTTTCAGCTCGTAGGTCCCGAAAACTTAAAATTGCTACCCGCTGTGACCAAAATCCTCTGAAATAGAAATATGGTACATCATTAATGAGGATAGAGAAATATCACGTAATTTGTATTCTTTTTTACTCACCTTGTGTATTTGTGCTTTTGTGATATCCCATCAATAGCACTACAACATTCACTTTCTTTTGTGTCCCAGTCAGAGTATAATTAAAAAAAAAGAATTGAGTATCCACGTGTAATCCATGTGCATGATCATTGACCTGATCAAATTCAGGGGTTTGCGGGTATGAAAGAGCTGACATCCTGGCCTCAGTGGCACCAGCAATCGAGATATTGGTAATGAATAGAGGTGACATTTTGAAGTTGATCAACGACTGCCTTTTGGGTGAAGACGATGCAGTTGATGAGCCAGAAATGCACAGATTGCAAGATTTTGAAATCACAAGCGGTCCAACAGCGAGGGGCGCCAGAGAGAATGGAACAGGAGTGTCTTCAACCAGAGAGGTACAGGAACCATTAGTATCTACACTCATCGCCATTTGTTGAGAATGACTGAGCACCTGTGGATCTTCCCGGAGTACAATGACATACATTTTTTAACAGAGCAGAAATAATGTCATTTCTTGGCTCATGAAGTCCTGACTCCATCACACAGAATGTCACAAGTTAAACAATTTACAAGAAATGTAATTACAGATGGAGGGGAGGAAGACTAACGTCTGGTCGGGCAAAATATACCATTCAGACATGTTCGTCAGGGTCAGGCACAACATACTGGCCAAGACCCTCACCTCAGCTTCTTAGAAGCGAGCTGTTTTCATGGCAGCCTGGCTAACGGGGTGAGGTATCGACGTGATCCCCGTAGCAGTGAGTGACATGCAGATGAAGCCAAGCATAGCACAACTGCCTGGAGAACTCTGGTCCACCTTCATCAGCAATCTCGGGATGTGAGGAAAGCTACTGCAACTCGCCACTTAACGTCCTTTTCACGGCGCACAAAAAAAGTAACCTACTCATTGTGGGCATTTGCAAACAACAAATACAGATGGAATGGAAAGAACTTTTCATCTTATGAAAACTGCACTGGAAATTCCACCATACTTATGGTAATTTCAAAACTCTAAACATTGCTAAGCAACAGAATGGAACACAGGTGTTAGATGACGATTTTGGTCATTAAACGGCAACTAATGTTTTGTGCACAGTCGATCATAAATCAGGTGGGACTGTACAGAGTTCAATCAGTCAATGATTTTGAAGTGCCATACACAGCATGTAAGGCAGAAACCAGTGCTCTCCAGTTTGATCTATGTGACGCCACTCTTTTCAGTTCATGTTGCTCGTCCATAGTTGAGCCCTCTCTGATGATTGTTCTGCTGAAAGTTTCTTTCGGCCTTCCTTTTTTCCTGCTGCCAGATGGTAACCACATAAATGCTTGCAGAGGGAGTCTAGCTGTCCATTCTAAGAAGATGTCCGATGTATGACTACCGTTTTTCCTGATGAGTGATGAAACATATTGATGACTTCTCTAATTGTTTTGTTGGTTATGAATTCCTCCCAAGCAGTGTTCAATGTAAAGAGTTTAGTGTCCTTATTTCTGAGGTTTGTAGCTGGGTTTTGTTGGTTTGTGGCTTTTGTCCATAATAATGTTCACGTAGGCGTCAAAGGCCAGTTGCATTGATTGACCACTACCATGTCCAACTGCTGAGGCTGTGTTCATGCATAGCGTCTCCACCTGAAATCCATATAGACTCCCCTGGTGGAGCCGAGTACTTCGCTGCCTTGTGATGAGGGCTGCGAGAAGTGTGTTAGACCAATGTTTGTGTCAGGCCTTCCATGTCAAACTCCCTGTCTTTCCGTGTCCCGCCGCTAAGGCTACTAGACTGTCCACATCCTTTGGTCAGAGTGACCCTTGATGTGCTGAGAATACGAGGTTGGGAGAGGTATCGTCTAACCTCTGGTGGAGGGAGGGGTGGGCAGAAGGAAGGCTGCCTCAGTTCGAGCAGGAAGGTCTCTGAGCAGTTATAACATGGACTGAACTCTGGTATGCAGTCTAGCGGAACGACAAACTCCATCACAGACTTGTTTTCCATGGACCAAGCCTGGCATGAAATGCAACATAATAAACAGGATAACTGGTCGAAAGCACATCAATTCAACAGAATAAAGTCCTTGATACCACCCAGTGAAGAAGTTGTGAATTATAATTCGAACAGGAACTACCAAACATCAGAAAATGACACAAACATCAGAGCGAGTTGAGAGCGCAGCCATTAAGGTGCGGCCATCTTACTTGACCCACATCAATGAATCCTGATTGGTGGAGTGCTATACAGCTATCTTTGCTTTCTTGGTTATCTTCATTTGTTGTTGTTTTCCCATAGCTGCTGCTAAGCGCAAGCCTGCTCTTGGCAGCCCAATGCCATTTTTATATAAATACAGGACTTCTTTAATTGTTTCACTGCTCCATTTGTGTTAGCAATTGATGGCAGTGCTTGCAAATATTGTTTTCTCATGTATGCAAGTGCCTTGCACTCAATCTAACTGTTTCATCAGGGTAAGAGCAATGTCTGCACAAGAACATCTGCAATTGATGCTGTTTAAGTGGCTATTGACTCTGGTGTGTCTTGTTTGGAATTGAAAGATGAGACTTTGATCTCTTTTATGTAGTTTATTTATGTCATCATTACTTTTTGCCTGGGACATTTTACTAAATACACTGCGACCCTTTGTTCCCATCGCCCACCTGTTCATCCGTATTTCCCTGGTATTATTATTAATGATTCGTTCAACTGTGTGGTTACTGCAGGGTCAATCCAACTGTTGTTTGGAGGCCCTTATTTTTGCTAGTCTGTCAGCCATCTCGTTTCCTGGTTAGCCCACCATGTCCAGGGATCCATTGTAAGGTGTCATTAATCACATGGGCTGTGTTTATGGCAAAGTTTAGCAGTTGCTGCTCTTTCGGTGGCCAGCTCTTCTTTGATACATCCATTATGGTCTATGTGCCGTACTATTTATGATATGAATTAAATCATTTGTATTTTTTTTTTTTACAGTATTGACAGTTGGAATCTGAAAGATGAAGAATCGTGTGCCACAGGCCTTCCAGTTTTAGGAATTCCTGCTGACATGAAAAATGAAATGAAAATCAAGTACACTTACAGTGTTGAATGGAAGGTGAGTACTTTGCTTTTTTTGCAACTGCCATTGCGTGTCTTTAGCAAAAGAAGATTTGGTTACAGGGCATGAAGAACTGCAAGATACAGGTAGACAATATAACGGAAATCTTTGAACAACATAGACTTAAGCTTAAGACTTACAACAGACAAAGTAACATCCTATACAACATCACAAGAAAAAGGCTTAGATATTTTGGTCATGTGAAGAGATATAATGGTCTGGAGAGAGTGGTAATTGAGACCAGTTGACATTCATCGCAGAATGCAGGCAGTGTATAGGGACAAAAAGTATGGTGAACGTAAGCTTCGGCAATGGCCCACACGAATTGCTGCATCAATATCTTCTGACACAACAATATGCGCCTTACTTGGTCTCGGAAGATCTTTCGTTAACTCACGTCCTACTTTAAACATCGTTGTCCAGTTCTTCACTGTTATCTTCTACACACTTTTGTCACTATACACTGCCTTCATTCTGCAATGAATGTCAACTGGTCGACATTCCTCAGCTGTAATAAACTGAATCACCACTCGCTGATCAACTCTGGGCGGATTCCGTATCACATCCGCCATGTTTTCAACGGTCTGCTGAGGAAACTATGAGTCAGAGGATAATGAAATTTTGCAAACTTGACAGTTGGTACGTGCTGTTTAACATCAGAAGTGACGTCATCATGTGCATCGTACGTATGTTCACTTGGTGCAGTTAGATTCAGTTTCATTTTAACATGCCTCGTATTATTGTTTGACCCTAACATTTCCCATTTGTGTTTTAGATAAATAACCAGATCAAGTGGACGTCACGCTGGGACTACATCCTGGATTCCATGCCTCACACCAACATCCAGTGGTTTAGGTTTGTGGTTATCATGAATGTAAATTTGTGTGTGCGTTCATATTGTTTTTATTTGCAAGTGTAATATAAAAGGGCATCTGTTTGTTTGCATATGTTATTTAAAATTTAAAAGGGCATCTGGGGGTGGTCTGCGTAGTGAAGTTGTTAGTGACACTGCTCACAATCAAACATGCATATGTTCCAAGTCTTCTTCATCGGTGTTCGTCCTGAAAAGGATGTTGTTTCGCAGTTTACAGATAGGCTGCAATATCTGTGCATTTCGGACTGATACATCCAATTTCAGCTTATGTTTTTGGGTACCTGGTTTGCCTTCTCACTGCGAATCCTATTCTTTTAGCCAGACTACATTACAAGATTATTGGACAATTAACTCCATTACTTAATTGCAAGCACGTGATAGTAACTACCAAAAGAGCTTTATTCAACACGATTTTCGTCCCAACACTTTGCTACCAAAGTCAAAACTGGAAACTAACATCAAATGAAAATGACGCATCGTAACAGTAGAAATTAAATGCCTGCAAAAAAATATCACAAGGAGAGACGTAATTATAAACGATGACATCAGGAGACTAGTAAGTATAGCACCAGTATCATTAATATATATACAATACAATATCTTCAACTTCAGTTCGGCGGGTGTGCCGTGTGCGAGGTAGCGAACAATGTCATGTATGCAATCCGAACTTTCTCAGTATCGTACCATTTCGGATCTAGGTCTCTCAGCGGACCATCTCGCCATCGTATGGGTGGGTGGCCATCGTGTATAATTATATGGCCACCAAAACATCGTTCTGAGTGCCCATCTGTAATCTGGCATGCGCACCATGTGACCAGCCCAGTGATATTTAGGAGACAATGCAGCCTCCACGGCGTCTCGAAATAGAATGCATTCTCTTATTTCTGTATTGTGGATTCGATATCTGATAGAGATCTCAAGGACGCATCTTTCCATCGCTCGCAGGGTAGATCGTAGTTTCTCTGCATCCACGTTGCGTAGATTCCATACTTCACATCCATAGCCCATGGCTGGTATGATGCCATGATGTCTTTCAGCTGCAGGAGTATAGGCTTTATGGTATTGAAGCTAGGCAAGGCTGCAGCTCTTTGTCTTGAGATTTCTCGGTCTAAGTTGTGGGTGGCATTTATTTCCTGCCCCAGGTATATGTTGGAGCTGACATCTTCGATAGGCTCATTTTCCAGCTTGATCTCGAATCTGCGGCAGTATGGGTTAGGAGACATTGCGTTTTCTTTTTTGTTCATCTGTAGTCTGATACTTCTACCGACCTCATCTAGTTCGTTCAGGTAGTGTTGGGCCTCCTCGGTGGTGTGGCTGATAAGCAAAATGTCATCGCAAAGTGTAGGTGGGTGAGCCTTTCCCCATCTACATTTATACCTCTATCGGCCCAACTCAGCTGTTGGAAGATATCCTCAAGCGCCGCTGTGAAAAGCTTTGGAGAAATTGTGTTGCCCTGCTGTACTCCTCTTGCTAGTGGAACAGTTATTGAGCGGTGGTACAGAGTAATGTCCTTACTGCAACTTACGTTTATTTCCTCTATCCTCGTGTGATTTTCGGCCAAGCCCTGGTTTCTTAGGGCATTTATTATGGCATCGATCTCAATACTGTCGAAGGCCTTTTCATAGTTTATAACCATTAGATTACATAAAAAGACAGCAACTAAAATGAGTTGGCCACGTAACAAGACTGCTACCACACAATCCCCTCCCCACCCAATACAAGCAATGCTATTTAGATACAATGGATTCAAGGCCAAAGGCTGACCACTAAAAAGGTGGCTCACAGAAATATTTGAGTCGATGAATGCCACTGTGCATGAGACACACAGTTGGACTTGTTCTAGAGATCTCTTCATAGCCTAACACTGAAAGGCATAATGTGATAAGCGAATGAAAAGAAAAGACAGATTGAAATGTAAAACTGTTGTAAAGAACCTGACAGAAATCAGTGGAACATACCATGAGGAGAAAACGCTGGCGTTGGATAGAACACATATAAAGAAAATTAGCTGATGGCATTACAAGACAGTCTTTGTTCTGAAAGCCCCAAGGCAAGAGAAGTATGGGCAGACGAAAACACGAGCTCAAGACAAAACATGAAGGAAATATGGACAGAGCTGGAACAGATGGCATAGGACAGAACTTTGCATGTATTTGTTTAAAACTTGTGCTCCACAGGGAGCTTAAAGGTTTGATTGATTAGTCAAAATCTGATAATAAATCATCATGTCCCATAACCTAGAAGGTCATTGAAGCACTTTTATTGCAGTTTGTAGTACCAGCTCCCACCATACAACAACTGTGTGTCTTGGGCCACTACACACCTGACGGAGCCCATCTCTTTCCAGGTGTCAGTTCATTATAGTTGTGTCTAAATTTCATACAACAAAGCTGACACTGTCTTAGCTAGGGTGAAAGGCGCCAATCTCGTGAAGTTCAGCCGTGTGAACTAGACCGTGAAAAATGAGACATGTTTAAGCGAAGTGCTATTCATATAGCCGATGTCCAATTCAGGATAATCGGACGGAAGAAAACACACAGAACGAATGCATTAACCAGTCCAAATGGTAAAAAACAACACGTTTCCGTGAACACAAGTGTAAGTCATCGACTAGTGTGAATTCCCTGCAAATCCATGGCCTTGCGGCATCTATAATGAACTAAAACAGAAGAGCCTCAGCCAGTAATGGCGCCATCTTTGCTGCTCATGATAATAAATATTTAATTAGTTTTGTTTTTATGAATTTAAACAACTCAGTTACTGTTCTTGTTTTGGACATAAATTAGGTTAGAGTAAGGGTTAAATATGATACCTGCATGTTGCTTCATCTATTTCAGCATCACGAACTCCCTGGTCATCATCATCTTCCTGTCAGGAATGGTAGCAATGATCATGCTGCGAACCCTTCACAAAGACATTGTACGCTACAACCAGATAGACAGCATGGTATGTTTGCCTAGTGTCGCCATATTGCTTTTGACAAACATGTTAAAAAATTTTTGCTTAGACCGGCTTTAACCTTTAGCACGCCCTTGTAACAACACCCTAGCGGACCAACTCGGCCTACAAAAACGGTGTGTGGAAAAAGATTTTTTTTTTTAACGGAGCCACTCCCGACAGCCATTTTTTTAATGCTGAATACGTCACCATATATACACGCCATTTTGCCGTACCTTTAGCACGCCAATGTTAGAAGAAAACCAACCGACTCGGCCTACAAAAACAGTGTGGAAAATTTTTTTTTTTTTTTGAACAGAGTCACTCCCGACAGCCATTTTTTACTGCTGAATACGCCCTCCATATATACACAATATTTTGCCGGTTAAAGTATCGTATGTGCGATTACAAATGGCTTTTGAACAGTTTTAATTTTGTATACGCCGTTTGGAGCAGGCCGACTTTTTGCAAAAGGGGAAGTAGGTTGTTGGGAAAGATTTTTATCGCGTAGATTTGTTTATTTTGTTAGTTTAAATAAAAGAACTACGTTTGAATTGAAACTAACAGTTGTGGCGATATTGTAAACACAGTATCGATATGTTGTTGTGGTTTCCATGGTTTTCTATCGAAGCGACTAGGCCTAGTGGTCGAGCCCAAATTTTTCTTGAGATTTTCATAAATTTTCAACTTTATCTTTTTGAATCTCAAAAACTAACAAACACACAACAAAAACTATAACACCCACATGTTCGTTATCCTATTGTGTGTCTACACGCCAGAAAATCATATTTATTGACAAACAAACATAAAAGTTACAAATTTTGAAAGACGACTATCACAGCGACTAATTAAGAAAATTAATTAGGTCAAATTTTTTTCAAAAATATATTGGAGTGCTAAAGGTTAAAGTATCGTATGTTAGATTACAAATGGCTTTTGAACAGTTTTAATTTTGTATACGCCGTTTGGAGCAAGCTGGCTTTTTGCGAAAGGTGAAGTAGGTTGTTGGGAACGATCTTTATCGAGTAGATCTGTTTATTTTGTTTGTTTAGATGAAAGAACTACGTTTAAATTGGAAACTAACAGTTGTGATGATATTGTAAACACAGTTTCGATACATTGTTGTGGTTTCCATGGTTTTCTATCGGAGCGACTAGGCCTAGTGGTTGAGTCCAAATTTTTTCTGAGATTTTCATAAATTTTCAACTTCATCTTTTTGCATCTCAGAAACTAACAAACACAAAAAAAAAAACAATAACACCCACATGTTTGTTATTCAATTGTGTCTCTACACACAAGAAAATCATATTTGTTGACAAACAAACAGAAAAGATACCAATTTTAAAAGTCGACTACCATAGCGAGAAATTAAATTAATTAATTAGATCAAATTTTCATCATAAACTGTGTGCTGTGCTAAAAGTTAATACTCTGCCTCACCCAGGAATGAACATAATTTGTTAATCTTTACCATGCACTGCGTTTCCAGATAAGCCTGATAAAAGAATATGTTTCCCTACGGAAGGCACTGTGGACTACCAAACTCTATCGACCGGGTGTTGTTGAATACCCACAATGTGTAGGAGTATTCTTTTGTGCACCCTAAAAAGGACATTAAGTGGCGGGTTGTTGTAGCTTTCCTCACATCTCGAGCATGCTGATGAAGGTGGATCGGGGTCCTCTAGGCAGTTGTTCTATGCTTGGTTTCATCTGCGTGTTGCTCACTACTATGGGGATCAAGTTGATTCCTCACCCCGTTAGCCAGGCTGCCATGAAAACAGCCCGTTTCCAGGAAGGGCTACGAGGAAGCCAAGGTGAAGGTCTTGTCCAGTATATTTTGCCTGACCAGACATTAGTCTTCTTTCCATCGACCGGTAATATCGCATATAAACATTCAGGTTAATGCTATGGAAATGGCGAACATGCTTATTCAAATTTAAATAGACATACCTTCCTTCTTGTCCGCTTTTCAAATAGGAGATGTGCTGGTGGATATTTATAAACAATTTTGAAACAATATTTTCTCTTTTTCACTCTTTGAAGATTATCCCATTATCAAGAGTGATAAAGTTAAGTTGTTGCAACAGGATTTTCTGAGGGTAGATCTGCTTAGTTTGTTTATGTAGATGTAATAAATATGTTTGTAGTGGAAACTAACAGATATCCCCATCTTGTAAAAACCAGTATCAATGTTCTGAGGCAATTTAAAAGATGGATATGGATACCGGTAATACCCAGAAATAGTTTGTGCTGTTTTTCAACATTTTCACCTTCATCTTCTTGTATCTGACACACAACAACAAAAACAATAACACCAAGTTCTTTATTAATTTATTTATATTTATATACACAAAAAAATTTAAAGCTTGGCTTCGTTCGTTCTCAATCTCCCGCTACCAAACCCCAAATGGGTTTAAGTAGCAGAATGTAGTCCAGAGAACAGAATGCGTTGTGTCGTAGTTTACAGCTTGACTGCGATATTTGCACCTTTCGGTCCAACACATCCGACTTCAGCAAGCATTTTTTTAGTACCTGGTTAGCATTCCCTCTTCGATCCCTTCTCCTTAGCCAGTCTGCCCTGCTGCAGCCTGTTATCCAGGATCACCGCGTGGAGGTGTAGAAGGATCTTGGCAGCTCTGGCTCGCTGGCCCTGACGCTAGCAGTCAGCTATGGGTCACTGACCGCTGCAGCTCATGCGCTGCTCAGCATCTTGATCCCAAATTAAATCTAAAGACCAACAAATAAAAATGGTTACAGGCTCTCAAAGTCAACAACAATAGAAAACGTGAAACTCTGAATAAAATTGCAGAGGAAATTGAGACAATTTTGAATTTGGTGTGGTAAACGTCAACCTGTATTTTTTCGAAAAAAGCAGCGGTCATCCTGAGGCTGTCAACACTGCCATAGAGCTTGTCTAGTGTTGCCACTGGTGATGGCCACATGTGCTTTCTCTGATCCTCGTATGTCAGGCAGTTTTGCAGCAAATGTTCAGCGGTCATTTTCCCGGTACCACACGAGCATTCGTCAGTGCCACCTATCTTCAATTTATTGAATAGGTGGTACCTCAGTCTATTGTGGCCTGTGCGCAGTCTGAAGACCACGACCTGCTCTCTTCTGTTCAACTGTAATAGGCATCGTTTTTTGTGTAGCCAGTATGTTCTGTTTCCCATTTGGTCATGTATCTAGCTCTAATAAGCCATTTTGACTCTTCGTACGTCAAACTAGTATCTGGTTGTGGTAGTCTTGCACCTTCTTTTGCCAGTCTGTCTGCCTCCTCGTTGCCTTGGATGTTACAGTGGGATGGAACCCACTGTACCACTACTCTATTTGGTGCGGACTGCTGGCATAGTTGACAGAGTACTGCTCTTAAATCATTAAGTTCAGTATTTTTCTGACTTTTTAGTGCTGTGACTACGGCCAGGGCATCTGTAAACAGGACTATATGGCTTTAATTTCTTTTGCCTGTCACCATTTCTTCTACTGCAGCCCTCAGTGCCTCTGCCTCCGCTCTGAAATTGCTTGAGTATTTTCCAGCCACTGACAGTGTTATTTTTCTACCATTTGGTAAGCTCAGGAATACCCCTGCCCCTTTGTTCTGTGTTGTGTTTGTTACAGAACCGTCGGTGAATGAATGGGTCCAGTCCATGCTTGGGTAGTTTTCTGTTATGTACCTGAGAGTTATGTCTCTTCTTTCTTTTTCAGTCTGGCTGTTCTTTTTTCCAATACCTGGTATATTTTCTACCACCTCTGGAAATATATGCTAGGTCAGACCTAGTACCTTTGTTAACAAAAGTGAGTGCTCTGCCATTACGCTAATCAAACTGTCTTTACCTAAGAGACGCAGAAGTGTCAACTATGATCATTCAACATTGACCAGTCCATCACTCCAGATGGCAGAGCTTAGGTGCAACAATACATTTGGTTGACCCTAACTAGCTTTTAGGGATTTCTGAAGGCATTTGTTTGCAGTGTGGTTTCAGAGCAATGGTTTTTACATGGTGGGGTTGCTAGCCCCATGCACAATCTTCTTTTGTTGCTTGTCTCACCAGATTATAATTGCGACAATTGTACCTGACCTGATCTACATTACAATTGCGACAGTTGTATCCGACTGACCCAAATTACAATTGCAGCAGTTGTATCCGACTTGACCCAAATCATAATTGTGACAGTTGTACTTAACCTGATCCAGATTATAATTGAGACAGTTGTATTCAATCTGACCCAAATTATAATTGCGTCAGTTATATCCGACCTGACCCAAATTATAATTGCGACAGTTATATCCGACCTGACCCAAATTATAATTGCGGCAGTTGTATCAGACCTGATCCAGATAATAATTGCGTCAGTTGTATCCAACCTGATCCAGATTATAATTGTGACAGTTCCAAATCCAGATTATAATTTCGAGAGGTTTACCTCAGATTATAATTACGCAGTCCTATCTGACTTGATCTAGATTATAATTGTAATGATTTAAGAGCAGTACTCTGTCAACTAAGTAGTGGTACAGTGGATTCCATCCCACTGTAACATCCAAGGCAACGAGGAGGCAGACAGACTGGCAAAAGAAGGGGCAAGACTACCACAACCAGACCCTAGTGTGACCTACGAAGAGTCAAAAAGGCTTATTAGAGCTAGATACATGACCAAATAGGAAACAGAACATACTGGCTACACAAAAAATGATGCCTATTACCAGCTGAACAGAAGAGAGCAGGTCGTGGTCTTCAGACTTCGCACAGGCCACAATAGACTGAGGTACCACCTATTCAATAAATTGAAGATAGGTGGCACTGACGAATGCTCGTGTGGTACCGGGAAAATGACCGCTGAATATTTTCTGCAAAACTGCCTGACATACGAGGATCAGAGAAAGCACATGTGGCCATCACCAGTGGCAACACTAGACAAGCTCTATGGCAGTGTTGACAGCCTCAGGATGACTGCTGCTTTTTTCGAAAAAATACAGGTTGACGTCTGACAGCGTACGAAGAAGAAGAAGATTATAATTGTGACTCATATCTGACTTCTTCTTTCAGCATGATACCCAGGAGGAGTTTGGTTGGAAGCTGGTTCATGGTGATGTGTTCAGGCCACCAAGGAAGGGAATGTTCCTCACTGTTTTGGTGGGCAATGGAACACAGTTGTTCTTTATGACCCTCATAACCTTAGGTAAGATGTGCGAAGATGTATACTTTCCATGAGACAAAAAAACTGCTTTTTGAAGGTTTTAATAATTTTTGTCAAATCAACCGAGGTATTTTCATCTAGGTGGTTGTTGTTTCAAATGCCCATAATGAGTAAGTTACTCTTTTGTGTGCCCTGAAATGGACATTAAGTGGCGGGTTGCAGTAGCTTTCCTCACATCTCGAGCGTGCTGATGAAGGTGGAACGGGGTCCTCCAGGCGGTTGTGCTATGCTTTGATTCATCTGTGTGTTGCTCACTACTACGGGGATCATGTTGATCCCTCACCTTGTTAGCCAGGTTGCCACTGAGAACAGCCTGAGGCTACAAGGAAGTAGAGGTGAGGGTCTTGGCCAGTATCTTTTGCCTGACCCTGACTAACATGTCTGATCAGTATATTTTGTCTGACCAGACATTAGTCTTCTTCCCCTTTCATCTAGGTAAAAATAACCTTATGGTTTTCATACATACCATTTCTTCTTCTTCTTCTGCGTACACAGTCAGACAGTAACCATTATTTTTTCGAAAAAAGCGGCGGTCATCCTGAGACTCTCGCCACTACCATAGAGCTTGTCTTGCAGTTCCACTGGCAATGGCCACATCTGCTCTCTCTGATCCTCGTATGTCGGGCAGTTCTGCAGCAGATGTTCAGTGGTCATTTTACCAGTACCGCACGGGCATTCGTCGGTACACCCTATCTTCAATTTGTTGAATAGGTGGTACCTCAGTCTGTTGTGGCCAGTACGAAGTCTGAAGACAACGACCTGCTCTCTTCGGTTCAACTGGTAATAGGCATCGTTTTTGGTGTAACCAGTATGTTCGGTTTCCCATTTGGTCATGTACCTGGCTTTGATAAACCGTTTTGACTCTTCGTACGTCATACTGGTATCTGTTTGTGGTAGCCTTGCACCTTCTTTTGCCATACATACCATTTAATTGTGTAGATTCCCTTGTCAATTCCTCTCATTCATTCTCTCTTTGGGCATCGTCAGATGATGTGGGTTGCTTTGAGTGCCAGTCATCATCTGGTGATGATGTGGGTTGCTTCAAGTGCGAGTCATCATCTGGTGATGATGTGGGTTGCTTCGAGTGTGAGTCATCATCTGGTGATGATGTGGGTTGCTTCAAGTGTGAGTCATCATCTGGTGATGATGTGGGTTGCTTCGAGTGAGTCATCATCTGGTGATGATGTGGGTTGCTTCGAGTGTGAGTCATCATCTGGTGATGCTGTGGGTTGCTTCGAGTGTGAGTCTTCATCTGGTAATGATGTGGGTTGCTTCAAGTGTGAGTCATCATCTGGTGATGATGGGGGTTGCTTCGAGTGCGAGTCATCATCTGGTGATGATGTGGGTTGCTTCGAGTGTGAGTCATCATCTGGTGATGATGTGGGTTGCTTCAAGTGTGAGTCATCATCTGGTGATGATGTGGGTTGCTTCGAGTGTGAGTCATCATCTGGTGATGATGTGGGTTGCTTCGAGTGTGAGTCATCATCTGGTGATGCTGTGGGTTGCTTCGAGTGCGAGTCATCATCTGGTGATGATGTGGGTTGCTTCGAGTGCGAGTCATCATCTGGTGATGATGTGGGTTGCTTCGAGTATGAGTCATCATCTGGTAAGGATGTGGGTTGCTTCGAGTGCGAGTCATCATCTGGCGACTACCAACCATAATTAAATTACTTAAACCATTTGTAACAGTGCCTGGCACTCTTGCAATGATAACCATAATCTTGTTTTAACATTTCATGAGTCTCCGGAAATATTTTCTTGACCAAGAAGCAAATCTTGATGTTGTTCATGAAATTCAAACATCTTGAGAGACTGAAGATGCAGCAGTGAATGAGCTGACAGCAAGCAACGACCCATAACTGATTTACTTGTATCAGAGGCAGTGTCGCATAACATACTTACTTACTTTCCGTGTCCGGCAAGTTCACAGCCGCCTGCAGTGCTCTTTCATTTGCCACCATCAGATCCTCTACCCTACAGTAAAGAGTTGATTCTAACTCATCAATAGATATTAGCGCTGAATTATTGGATTCCTGCACATTTGGACATATAATCAGGTGTTCCCGGTCCTGAACGGCCACATGTTTGCAGTATTCATTATCTGTATTACCCACTTTTTCAGGTTAGACCGACATTTTTTCAACAGACCTCGTATGATGTACATGAGAATAATTTTGTGTGTGTGTCTGCAGTGTTTGCTTGTTTGGGATTTCTATCACCGGCAAACAGAGGAGCCCTCATGACTTGTGCATTGGTGAGTTGTTGCTGTTGTTGTCCGAAGCACTTGCAACTTGTACTGAGTTCTTCACTTTTTATTTTTCTCTATTTGTGGGTTACAGTGGTACTTATTATATCCCGAGTCATACTGTAGAAGGTTGACATGCACTTACCGGGGCCCTTCTCGCTGTAGTACAATGTCAGGCATCTCAGTAGGATTACCACTATGGGAATCACAGTGTCAATCCCTACCTCGTTAGTCAGGATGTTGTATCACAGACTGTTTCCAGATGTTGATGTTGATCAATATGTTTTGCCTGAACCTAAAACAAATGAATTAGCACCCTTATTGGTGCGTTAGCACCATCTGAGACGAGCTACTTAGCACCCTTATTGGTGAGTTAGCACCATCTGAGACAAGCTACTTAGCACCCTTATTGGTGAGTTAGCACCATCTGAGACAAGCTACTTAGCACCCTTATTGGTGAGTTAGCACCATCTGAGACGAGCTACTTAGCACCCTTATTGGTGAGTTAGCACCATCTGAGACGAGCTACTTAGCACCCTTATTGGTGAGTTAGCACCATCTGAGACAAGCTACTTAGCACCCTTATTGGTGAGTTAGCACTATCTGAGACAAGCTACGTAGCACCCTTATTGGTGAGTTAGCACCATCTGAGACAAGCTACTTAGCACCCTTATTGGTGAATTAGCACTATCTGAGACAAGCTACGTAGCACCCTTATTGGTGAGTTAGCACTATCTGAGACAAGCTACTTAGCACCCTTATTGGTGAGTTAGCACTATCTGAGACAAGCTACTTAGCACCCTTATTGGTGAGTTAGCACTATCTGACACAAGCTACTTAGCACACTTATTGGTGAGTTAACATCTGACACAAATGACTTGATATCCTTATTGGTGAGTTAACATCATCTGAAACAAGTTACTTGGAACATTTTCTATGCTATCATCTTCCGTTCTGGTGCCTCAGTCATGATTCATGTCTGACACTGAAATCATAGAGCTCTTCATCTTCACCCTTATCGCCTTGGGGTGCATAGACCATCAGCCAATGCTCTCCAAGTACACCTGCACTGTGCAATATTCTCCAGTTCTTTCCAGCTCCTTCCTGTTTTTCTTGTACCGGTCTCTTCTCAGCGTGTTCTTTGCATTTTGTTCTCCGGGGGATTCCATGACAGAAATTTCTTTATGATACTGACTTGGGACTTTCACAGCGTGGGGCCTATCTAGCATCACCTTCTTCCCAAGATGTCCTGTTCCACTTACCTTTGTCCTGTTCTCTCCCATAAGCTTTAGTTTGTAACCTTGTCGAGCCACTGCAGGCCCAGAATGCAGATGTGCATACAAAAGCCAGAAGTGGTGGCACACAGACTCACATCCATCATGCTATAAAGAAGCAAAGACACTCATCAAACGATCCATGAGGACAGAATGAAGAGACCGGCACAAAGAATACAAGTCGAAAAAGACAGCATAGACTAACTTGGCAGAGATGGGCAAACAAAGATCTTCAAACTCAGAACATTGCAGACTCAAGGCCTACCTCAACAGAAAGGGTCTCAGAGACACCGCCACATACGATTGTGGAGCATCCAAACAACCAGTACATATCCTGCAGGACTGTCCTACTTATACAGACCAAAGAGAGGCAGTCTGGCCGGGCGAGCAACCATTCTCGAAAAGCTGTGGGGGACAGGTGGAGACCTGAAACGCAGTCTCTTTTGTGAACCTCACCGAGCTAGAAGCAGAGTATCAGTTGATCAAAGAAATAAACAAAGAACGAAAGACAAAGTAGGCCCTCTCATAGACAGTACAGGGAAAATAATAAGTGAGAATAGGGAGGCAGCTAATCTGCTCAATCAGTACTTTGGCACAGTCTTCACAAAGGAGGACTGCTCCGAGATCCCAGAGCCTATAGATATTTTTCAAAGAGACATGGATACAGCGGGATTAAGATCAATCTGTATTACAGAGGAAATGGTTTTTAAAAAATTGGAGGGGTTGAAAGTGAATAAATGTCCAGGTCAAGATGGTATTCATCCAAAATTGCTGTATGAAATTAGAGACCAACTAGCAAAACCATTGGCTATATTATGTTCTCAATCACTTACAAAAGGGATTGTTCCACGGGATTGGAAAGATGCAGGAGTGATCCCCTTATTAAAAAAAGGCAAAAAATAAGATCCAGTAAATTATAGACCGGTGAGTTTAACAAGCATAGTCTGTAAATTGTTAGAGTCAATAATCAAAGAAAACATTGTAATGCATTTAGACAAATTTAATCTAATTAGAAATAGTCAGCATGGGTTTACTAGAGGGAGATCATGCTTAACAAATCTATTAGAATTCATGGAGGAGGTTACTAAAATCATAGATAAAGGGGAGCCAGTGGATGTTATTTATCTAGACTTTGCAAAGGCCTTTGATAGAGTACCTCATCAAAGATTATTTCGAAAGTTAAAATCACATGGAATAGGTGGCGAAGTTGCCAAATGGATTGAAAATTGGTTAATGGGAAGAAGGCAGAGGGTGGGCATAAATAAGGAGTACTCTGAGTGGAGTGAAGTGAAAAGTGGTGTGCCACAGGGCTCGGTTTTGGGACCAATTTTGTTCTTGATAAATATAAATGATTTGGACATTGATATGAGATCCATGATTGCTGATGACACAAAACTATGCAGTAGTGTCTCATCTAAAGCGGAAGTGGATATATTGATGTCGGATTTAGATAAAATTCGAGGATGGTCTGTAAGCTGGCAAATGGAGTTTAATGTAGATAAATGTACAGTCATCCACATGGGTAGATCCAATATGGAACATAATTACAGAATGGGAGAAAACAATATTAGAAAGATAGATAAGGAAAGGGACCTAGGGGTTATAATAGATCATACAGGAAAGGTGAGTGAGCAAGTTAAGGTAGCAGTGAAAAAGGCAAATGCAATGTTAGGTATGATAAAAAGAAATATTAAACATAGGAGCAAGGAAGTGATCGTCAAACTGTATAAAGCTTTAGTTAGACCTAGATTGGAGTACTGTGTACAGGTGTGGAGTTCTTATCAAAGAGGGGATATAAACATGCTGGAAAGAATACAAAAAAGAGCGACAAAGATGATAGTGGGATTCCAGAATTACAGTTATGAGGAACGACTCAGAAAAACCGGCCTACAGTGTCTCGAAGAGAGAAGAATTCGTGGTGACTTAATACAGGTTTATAAGATGATCAGAGGAATCGATAAATTAGACTATAACAAGTTTTTTAAAATACAGCCACCACAATAACACAAGGGCATAGCTACAAGCTGACTAAAGAGAGGTCCAGGTTAGATATTAGGAAATATTTTTTTAGTCAGAGAGTGGTGTCTGCTTGGAATGCATTGCCAGGGGAGGTAGTGGAGGCAGAAACAGTTAATGCATTTAAGAATAAACTGGATGCGCATAGCTTTTAGAGCAAGGTGATGTAAATGTAACTGGTTGTATACAGACTCTGCAGGGTCTTCTAAACCAGTATAAAGACGTTAAGTTAAGTTAAGTAGCTTTGTATATACTGTTTTTCATTGATCTATTTTATCCATTTCAATATTTTGATATCTTAGTAATGTAATAACTGGTATGTCACAGGCTTTTTGAGTTTCTACTTCTCTGTTAATTGTATACATTAAAACAATGTTTAATTTTTTCAGGTCCTGTACGTATGCTTGGGGACGCCCGCTGGTTACATTTCTGCTCGCTTGTACAAAAGTAAGGTTTTGCTTTGTTCTTGATGTTTTGTTCTCGGAAACATGACAATGTAACTAGGCGTTTGGCATGCAGACTGTAAACTACCTCGTATCAGATGGCCAATGTGAAATCAGTTGTACTATATGGCAGGGAAACATGACAATGTAACTAGGCGTTTGGCATGCAGACTGTAAACTACCTCGTATCAGATGGCCAGATGTGAAATCAGTTGTACTATATGGCAGGGAAACATGACAATGTAACTAGGCGTTTGGCATGCAGACTGTAAACTACCTCGTATCAGATGGCCAGATGTGAAATCAGTTGTACTATATGGCAGGGAAACATGACAATGTAACTAGACGCTCATTTGACATGTAGACTGTGACCTATCATATGACTCAGAAACATGGCATTTTAACCTATTCACTGCCACATTATTTTGTCAGCACATCACATTTTACTATGGTTGTTGGGAGCCTGTAAACCTTTTGTGTGTAAATAAAGTAAAGATCCCATCACGCTGTGCTGCGCAAAGGAAATATGGTGTTAGGCCCATATTATTTTGTAACCAACGGCACATAGTGGATGATGCGGTCAGCATCACGCTGTCCGCCTTTACTTCCCAGATTTTCTGGTACTCAATTTCTGAGGCTGGGTCGACCACAGAAGCCGGTTTGTGATGAGAAAAAAAATCACTCACCAACTGGGGATTGAACCCTGATCACCTGACTTGGAAGCCAGTGCACTAACCACTGCTTTAACATGTGTAGAGACATAAATTTATAAAGAACTTGTTGGTGCTATTGTTTTTGTTTTGTGTGTGTAGTTTCTGGGATACAAAAAAATGAAAGTGAAAGTTTTGAAAAACAGCACAAACATATAGATTTACCTGTTTTCAGCATTCCTTGCTTAACAAATTTTTTACAAGATCGGCATATCTGTTAGTTTCCACTAAAAATGTATTTATTATATCTTCTTAAACAAACTAAACAGATCTACCTCAGACAAATATGTTGCAAAGACTTCTCAATTCTCAATAATGTGTGAATCTTCAAATCTAAGTGAAAAACAGAGAAAATCATTTCTAAATGTCTAAAACAAATTTTAAAATCACAATTATGTTCAACTGGACAGGACGGAAGTGGAACTATCTACAATTGAAAGAGCAGTATTTTCAGCCGTTTTCTTATGGAAGCCCGGTTGTCTGTCTGTCAATAATTAAAACACATTGAAAAAGGCTTGGCCGGGAAACATTGGATAAAAGCGACAGACAATGCCTATGGCAAATTTTGTTGCCAATCGTTACGAAAAAGTTAATATATCACAGATTTAGGGCTAAAGTTTTTTAATTTATGCGTAATTTTTTTTAATAATGAAAAGTTTGTTTCATGTTTCTTGTCATGCTTGGCATTGAAATGTATTTTAAGTTGTAAGTTTTTCCAGAATAATCTATTATTTAATATGGTAATTTATTTTTCTCTCTATCAGGTTTTGGCGGAGAAAAGTGGAAATCAAATGTTATTCTCACTGCATTTTTCTGTCCGGGGTAAGTTTTCATATGCGATCAGAATTCTGTGTTGTACTGACAACGAAGAAAGTAAATCCATCAATGTAACAAGACATGTGCTAGACTGAAACACACAGAGAAAAATATGAGTCTGCAGACCAAGGAATACCTAGTGAAGAACAGAGGAAGTAGAGCACAGGTCTTCAACAAATATACATCAAGTCCTCCTGTCCTGGACCGTTTGTTCAGCTCTGTCTACATCATATCTTGTTTCCTTCATGTTTGCCTTGAGCTCTCTTCTCAATGTGTGATTTGGTCTGCCTCTACTTATCTTACCTTGTGGATTCCAGAACAGAGACTGTCTTGTAATGCTATCAGCTGGTTTGCTTTAACCCTTTTCAGTTCGGGCTTATTTTTCAGATTTGTTTCCTTTAGTCCAGTCCAAAATATCGGAATTTCACGTGTCAAATTTTATTCAAAATAAAATTCATTATTGAACAAATTGAGCAAAAATTATGATCTGAACATCGTGAGACACATAATTAAACTATCTATGGCATGAAGTATTCATAATAAAGATTATATTAGTATGAAGCTTTAAATAACATTAATGCAGAGGTGGAAATTGGAGAGAATATTGTTTTTCCATACTTACCCAAATGCATGTTTCTCCGATATATCCGTCAATTCCTATACATCTACCTTTTGTATTATGTGTCTGAATCGGGTGTGTGTTGAGTCAAAGTCTGAATCGAGCATGTGTTGAATTATCTTCATCTATCTGCTTGTGTCGTTAGACGTCGTAGTTTTCTGTCGTGTCTCAGCTTTGTCGCCGATGCTGTTGTCATTCCGTGTTTCTTCCGTGTCACACTGACACCATCTATCCATCTTTTACGTGCTCTGGCTCTGCAACCCTGATGTCTGGTATTATAGATACGAGCAGCTGGTAACTTTGGTTGCATTCTTGTCAGGTGTCCGAACCATTTTATTCTCTGCCTTTCTATGTATTCCTTGCACGGTGTTGCACCCACTATCTATCTGATTATTTCACTTCTCAAATCTGTCCAACCTTGTGACCTCGACAGCCTTTCTCAAACACCTCATTTCGCATACCATGATTTTTCTTTCTTGTGCCTTAGTGAGAGTCCATGTCTGACACTGGTAGCAGAGAGTTGGTATAAAAATACTATTTATCAGTTGTCTGTTTGTCTTCTTTGGAATGTGTTTGTGTCTTAGTAATGGTGAGAGCTGATAGGAAACCGCATTAGCTTTCCATGTTCTTGATTCCACCTCTCTATCCAGCCTTCTATCTTGTGTAAACACGCTGCCCAAGTATTTGAATTCACTGACTTGTTTAAGCTCTGTACTTTTATACCTGTATATTTAGTGTTTTCTCTATTCTACTGATTTTCATTGCCTCAGTCTTTGCTGCACTAATCCTCATACAAATATCATATCTAACGCAGGCATTGCCAAGGGCATTCAGATGTTCTTGGAGGTTTTATTCATCGGAATGAAAGAGACTGATCATCTGCAAAAAAGGAGCTTGTTCATTCTTGTGGATTCTTGTTTTGCTTCAGTTATTTGATCCATGTATACAATAAACAAAAGTGGTGGTAGTACACATCCCTGCCTTACCCCTGTCTTAACTGCAAACCATTTAGTGAGTGCGCTTGGTGTTCTCACAGTACTTTGGCTGTTTTTATACATTGCTATTATATTTTTTAATAATTGTCCTTGCACTCAATAGTTTTCCAGGATCTTCCACAGGTTGTTTCTATCCACTTGGTCAAAAGCTTTCTTCTGGTCTACAAAGACAATGTTCTGTTCCTGATTAAATTCAATTGTTTTTTAACAGATATTTCTTAGTCTGTGCAACCTTTTTCTTTTCTGAAGCCAAACTGTGTGTCACTTAATTGTCTTTCGAATATTGGTCTTGTTCTGTTTTCAAGGATATTTGTGTACATTTTACTTATATGGTTCAAGAGAAATATTTCCCTGTATGTTTCACAGTCTCTTTTTTTTCTTCCAAATGGGTATAACTAGATTTTTTTCAGTTCTCCGGAACTTCCATTGTTGTCCATGATTAAAACACATTGAAAAAGCCTTGGCCATTGATTATTCTGGAGCCATTTTACTCTCTTTTCTCCGCAGGCTTGCACGGCTTCTGTTGTCTATTCTTGGTGTCTTGTTTCATGGACTTTTTTGATAGATTGCTCGACTTCTGCTGCTATGATTGGTAGTTTTTCTTTCTCCTTGTGGCATGGTGTGAATATTTCATTATCGTCTATTTCTGTCAGATTGAGAAGTTCCTTGAAATATTCCTCCCATCTCAAGTTTTTTTCATGTTTTTGTTTAGTAATGGGATATTATGTTTATCGTTTATGATGGTTGATGGGATAAAACATTTGTCTCCCAGTCTCATTTTTTCAAGTTTTATAGAACTCTCTTGGGGATTCTTTGCATAGGTTATTTAGCTTTTCGCCTTATTTTTGCCGCAAACTTTCTTTTGCCTTCTTTTTAATTCTGCTTGTATCTCTTCTTGCTGTTTTGTAATGTGCATAATCATCTTCTGTTTTTTATTGTACCCATATTTTATAGAGTTCTTTTTTATTTTTCACAGCTTTTTTCATCTCTTCATTCCACCACACTGTTTTATTTTTGCATTGTCTTGTATTTTGAAGATCGCATTTCTTCTTAATGCTATTAGTAAATTTATTTTTTAAATATACGCATACAGTTTCTATGTCGTGCACTTCTTGTTTGTGTTGGTATGCGCTGTCAATCTCGCAGCAAAACTCTTTCTTGACTTGTTCAATGTGTAGTCTCTTTATGTTTATTACTCCTGGGTCTTTCATTCTGTTACACCTCTGTGCGTGTTGTTGGTAGTGTGACATAACTACTGGCCTGTGATCTGTGTCAATATCTATGTTGGGTATTGCTTTGAAGTCTGTGATATGTTGTCAAGTTCTCCGCCTGGTTAGTATGAAATCATTCTGCGATGCTTGCTCGTTATTGTTCCACCTGTACCATGTTCTGATCTGGCTAGGACGGTGTTGATATATGCTATTTGTGATTACAAATTCCTACTCTTCACTCAGGTTCAACAGTTTTTCACCATTACTATTGCACTCTGTGCTGTTATCGCTGTAAGGTCCAAGGTAGTTCTCCCAAGGCGTTCTCCTTCTTCCTACTCTCCCGTTGAAGTCACCCATTACAATTAGTCTATCTTTGTTGTTGACTTTGTTTATAATTTCTGACAAGTTGTAGAAAACTCCTCTCTTTCTTCTTCATTATGGCTATCATTACCAAGTGAGTACACTTCTGTTAAGAGTCGTTGTTTCTCTTCCTTCGGCCATTTTTATTTTTATGATTCTTTCTGATATGTACTCTGTGTCTAAACACATTTTGCAGTCTCTGGATGCACTATAAACCCAACCTCGTGTTTTGCCCTTTCTTGTGTTGAAATACCACTCCATATTAATACATAATTTACGTGTATTTCCTTCATGGTTGATCTTTTCCACCCCACATCTGATACCCCCATGATATCAATCTCCTTCCTTTCCATAAATTCAACTATTGCAGGCTCTTTAATGGTTAGTCAGTCCGCAGACGTTCCTAGTGCTCATTTTTCTTGCTATTTTGGCTGGTCTTCTTTTGACATTACTGGTCACATTTCGGTTGAGGTCCTCCTTTGTTTCATTTATGACAGACGAAAATTCACTGGTGGCTTGCTGAGCCAATTCCAGTTCTGTGCTTGTAACAGTTAATTTATGTTTGCAATTACTGCCTCTTTTTTTTCTGGTCTTTTTCCTACCTTGGATACGCAGGACGCTGATCCATTTTAGAATTTGAAAGTGTGAGGGCCTTTCTGTGACCTCCTGTGTTAGGGGGCATGGGGGTCGGCAATCTCAGTTCATGTGTAAGCAGGTCAGCTCTTGTGTATTTCAGAACAGTCTTGATATTGTTGATGAACGGGTCATCAGCCACCATTGCTGTTTGTTCCTATGCCCCACATGCTGTCTTTACAGCGTTAACTAGGCACTGTCGAGAATTAATTTGATGAGATAAACACATGGCAAAAACTCACAATGGTGACAACTAGCCCGTTCAAGTGTCCGAAATGTTCACAAGTTAACAGATTATGAGCAGAACTGTAAGCTGCTAACTGGCGCAAACTGTATTCCGAAACTGAGGTCAGAAGGAAACATAATTAACACAAACAATGGCCCAAAACATGTGCGCAGCCTGTCCGGCGCGGCCATTTCTGTTCCTGTTGAATATCCATGAGTAATCCAGATGTGTGGTCACTGGACTGATCAAATAATAAATCGTATTTGCGGTCTTGAAGCCCAACTTTTGTTATAATATATAGGTAGACTTTCAAGTAGTACAACACTCGCTGGGATTGAGGGTAAGAAAAACAAAACATGTTTGGGTTTGAAAATGATACTGTCATTGATAGAGATACTTTGACTGAACACCAGACCCCCAAATGTCATCAGCGAAGTGGACCCCCAAATGTCATCAGCGAAGTGGACCCCCAAATGTCATCAGCGAAGTGGACCCCAAAATGTTATCAGCGAAGTGGACCCCCCAAATGTCATCAGTGAAGTGGACCCCCAAATGTTATCAGCGAAGTGGACCCCCAAATGTCATCAGTGAAGTGGTCCCCCAAATGTTATCAGCGAAGTGGATCCCCCAAATGTCATCAGTGAAGTGGACCCCCAAATGTTATCAGCGAAGTGGATCCCCCAAATGTCATCAGCGAAGTGGACCCCCTAATGTTATCAGCGAAGTGGATCCCCCAAATGTCATCAGTGAAGTGGACCCCCAAATGTTATCAGTGAAGTGGACCCCCAAATGTCATCAGTGAAGTGGACCCCCAAATGTAATCAGCGAAGTGGACCCCCCAAATGTCATCAGTGAAGTGGATCTTTGTGACAGTGCGTGCACCTATCGTTACAGTTCTTGTATGACCATCCAGAGCATCTGTGACAATCTTTTCCAGAAATAATTTGAACAATATAGATGGAAGTAGGCAATCATTTTGCTCACCAACAGTAGCTTTAAACCAAGTAGCCTTTCTGCCATATATAACTAGCTTGTGGTATTTGAATATAAGTTCAGCATGATATTAGTTAGTTTGTTGTCTATTTTATATTGTTGCTTCTTGTTCTCCTTCTTTGTGTTCGGTTTCGTATACTCGTTTTATGCCACCAGATGGGCAGCCTCCATGAAGTGACACGTCGGTTGCAGGTCCTCAATGGGTCCCCACAATTTGTCTTGTATGTTTCTTTCCTCGGACCAGGTTTTCTCACGGAAGCATGGGTGCAGTGGACATGTTTGCAGGATGTGTTTTGGAGTCTGGGGTCCTCTCTGACATGTGCATTGTGCAGTCAGTGCTGCTTTCTTTTTATGCATGTCTGCATTTAGTCTGCCATGACCTGTTCTGAGCCGGAAAATTGTGGTATACTGTTTCCTATTCAGTCTATTTATTGGGTCCTTTGGGTATTTGCTATTTGTTCTTTTTATCCACTGTTGTTTATATTTTTTTTTTAATGTATGCTTTGACTTCTGACAGTGACACTGGGTGGATGAATTGTTCTCTTTATATTGTTGCAAAATGTTCCAGAGAGCATCATGCCATACCCTGTCAAGTGTGCTTTAAGCGTTTGAAACATTTTCTCAATTGAAATATTTGGGGTCTGTCAATGACGATAAGGGAACCAGAGTGGAAAGACAAATGAGGTATGACAAGTCTTACCTCATTGCAGCCGATTTAGAGAGATAACAAACATATCTCTTATGACAAACATCAATTTAATGTGGACATTGATATCTTTTGTGTACATGTATGCTTGTGAAACATGGACATTGGATGCTGTACTGGAGCAGAAAATCCTGGCCATGGAGATGAGGGGGCTTCAGAAAGATCCTTGGAATAGAATATATAGATCATGTCTCAATGAACAATGTCTGAAATACTGTCCAACCATCTTTTGGACCATATCCAGACCTTTCAATTGTCAAATCACGAAAACTATGCTGCTGTGGCCATATGACACAATCTCGTGGTTTGCCCAAAGTGATACTCTGAGGCGCATTTCCTGGCCAGAGACAGAGAAGTCGTCATAAGATGCACTGGACAGATGTTTGTAGCTTAATATCTTGCCAAGAGTACACTACTAAAGTTATGTCCAAATTTAAATATTCCCAAACTTTAAAATGCCACCTAAACTGGCACAATAATTATTTTTTGTAAATATTAAAATAGTCAACAAATAAATTAAAGTTTTGACACATAATGAGGCAAAAAAATTAAGTGGCGAAACTTTACAAATTAAGAAATGTGATCATGAAAGCATAATTTTACCAATGGTAATCTTTAATTAATTGTTTATTTAAACCAATGTCAGATCTGACTGTTTCTGGAATGTCTTAAGCTTTTGAAATTTAAAGTTCTAAAACAATATTCTTAATGAGAAATTTGTAAACTCTTGCTTTCTCGTCCTGCCTGAGGAAATATGTGCTTTCAAAACCGGTCAATACATGACTGGCAAGATGGACAAAATCTGAAGGTTTATTGTGGACAGTAGAAGCTTTCAAAGATAAAAGGGTTTATTATTCTTGCTAGATTTGAATGTGAGCCCTTCTTCATCTTCTTCTTCAGTGTTTGTTCTGAAAATGGCGTTGTGTCAAAGTTTACATCAATGCAATACATGCGATATCTGCCCCTTTCAGCGAAACACATCCAGTTTCTGCTGGCATTTTTATGGTACCGGGTTTGCCTTCCGACTGTGATTCCTACTCTTTTATCCAAACTACACTGGTGCAGCCTGTTTCTAGGGATGCTGCTTTGAAACCCAATAGGGTCTTGGTCAGCTATGGTTTGCTGACCGTAATGCAAGCAGCCAGCTATAATTTCTAGCTGCTGTCAGCTCATTCACTGTGTTGCATCTTCAGTCCCTGCAAGTGAGTGAGAGTTGAGTTGCCATACAGTGTGTGAATTGGATGCTTGCTTTCAACTAAAATTCCCTCTCTCCCCCATGTTTATATATTCCATTCACACATACACAACCCCCCTTCCCTCCCTCTCCGTGGATGTCTTTTATAAATGACTCTTAAGCATGTTTTCCTTGTCATCAACATTTGTCCACCAGAGTTACAGAAATGACTGTCTCTACTTCAGATTGGTGTTCACAATCATTTTTCTACTGAACCTTGTCCTGTGGGACTATGGAAGCTCGGCTGCCATCCCCTTCTCCACGCTGGTGGCACTACTAGCCCTTTGGTGTGGTATTTCTGTACCACTGACTTTTGTGGGTGCATACTTTGGTTTCAGGAAGAGGGTAAGTACTAATTCTTCTTTTTTTCCTGTTTCACTCCAGACAGTGCATGGGGTCATGATGTTGAATATTTTGAATCCAGCACCATTTAAAGTAGGAAATGAAGAATTGGTGATGATGGAAACACATACCTCGGAAGCATAGTTACATCAGACAATGGAACAGACATGGAAACACATACCTCGGAAGCATAGTTACATCAGACAATGGAACAGACATGGAAACACATACCTCGGAAGCATAGTTACATCAGACAATGGAACAGACATGGAAACACATACCTCGGAAGTATAGTTACATCAGACAATGGAACAGACATGGAAACACATACCTCGGAAGCATAGTTACATCAGACAATGGAACAGACATGGAAACACATACCTCGGAAGCATAGTTACATCAGACAATGGAACAGACATGGAAACACATACCTCGGAAGCATAGTTACATCAGACAATGGAACAGACATGGAAACACATACCTCGGAAGCATAGTTACATCAGACAATGGAACAGACATGGAAACACATACCTCGGAAGCATAGTTACATCAGACAATGGAACAGACATGGAAACACATACCTCGGAAGCATAGTTACATCAGACAATGGAACAGACAGAGACATCATAAGTAGAATATCACTGAATTTAAGGAATGAGTGAAACCAGTACTGATATACAGCAGTGAGTCATTAACAATCAGCAGTCACGTACAGATATCATTGGAGGCAATGGAAATGTGGTTTTGCAGAAGAATGTTGAAAATTCAATGGACTTCATAGAAAGCTAATGAACGTGGTTCTAAGGGAGGCACAAACGCAAAGACAGCTTATGGTTAAAATCAGGGTAACGTAATCCTTTTTCTGGCATGTCATAAGAAGAGGCGGGTTGGAACACAGTGACAACAGGCAGAATTGGAGGCAAAAGGGACAGAGGCAGGGCACCTGATGATGACCCTCAAACACTATTTACTATAGTTTGTGACAGTCTAGACACCCCATTGTGGATAAAGTTGAATCTTTTGAAATGTGGATATACAGGCATATGCTTATCAAGAAAGGAAAAGTAACAATTACAGAGGTCATTAAGAGATTGGAAATGGGAAGAGAAATAATGAAGGAGATGAAAATTAGGCAAATAAAATATTTTGGACATATAAAGAGACATGACACACTGCTGGAGGGAAAGGTGGAAGACAGCTTTATAAGTAGGAAGACAACATCAAGAAATGGACTGACAACAGTCTGTTTGAGTGTACCACCAAGGCAAGAGACACAATGTTAGAGGCCCATTGTAGCCAACTTTCAATGCAGAGAAGGCACTTGACTTCATCATTATGCACCTCAAGGGAAGAAGAAGAATGCCACAAACAGATACTTTGTTGTTTAAAAACAATGCTAGAAACCTGCCTCGTTATTTCTATTGATTCACCTTTGTGCTCACTGTAACACATAGAACATTTAGTGTGGTGGTAGGGGAAGGTAGTAACTCTGGTGAAAGGAACATGTGCTTCCACTGGAAGAGGTTCTGCCAATCTGTGGTCCTCACCTACTACCCAGCTCTTATCTGGGGCTCTGAGTAATTGTAGTATGTGCAGTAGCCACACCCTGGGACACCGCTTCAACTGGCAGGCTAACGGAGGTGGGGTAGCTGCAGGGCACTGAGCCCTTTGTGAGCTAGGGCTTGTCTAATTATGTGAAGACTGGACTGGACGGACTCATCATCATCTGGTTGATCAGTCCGGAGACTGGTTGTAAGGTTGTCTGAGCATATCTCTCCATTTGACCCTATCCTCTGCAGTTCTCTTCATTGCAGCATAAGTTCGTACTTTAATGTCCCTGCATGTCTGATATGTAAAGGTGAGTTTTGGTCTTCCCGGTCCTTTCTTTCTTTGAATCTTGCCCTCTAGTATCTTCTGTAGAAGACTTTCATGTCTGATATCGTGACCCAGCCAACTCAATCGACGTTTTTGTATCAAATGCAATATTTGTCTTTGTGCGCCCACATCATTGGGTACGTTGTCATTGAGTATTCTTTCTGTCCAACTCACTCTTTCCATTCTACAGTAGCACCACATTTCAAACTCTTCCAAGCTTTTTTCATCCTTCTTTGCCAAAGTCCATGTTTCAGCCCCATACAATGTAATTGGCCATATATGAGTGGCCATTATTCTTTTCCTCAGTTCTATCCTGATATTCTTTGAGGTCAACAATTTCTGTTTTTCTCTGAAGCCATTTTTGCCATTGCAATCCTTGTCTTAATTTCTGTCTTATTGTGGGCATCTTCTGTTATGGTTTGCCCCAAATATGTAACCTTCTGTACTTGTTCGATTATTTCTCCATCGATGCATATATTTATGTGCTTATGTTGCTTAGATATTATCAAAGTCTTTGTCTTCGATGTGTTTATTTTCATGCCAAAATCTTTGGCAGTGTTATTAATTTTATCAAGCAGCATTTACAACGTTGCTACTAATCCTCCCACTATCACTTGGTCATCAGCAAATTTGATGGCAAATCTTCACACCATTAACCTTGACATTCCTATTACAACTCCACATAACCTCAGCCATCATTATCTCAGAATACGTGTTATAGAGATGGCTGACTATGTGGTTGAAATCATTAGCTGATTCAATGGATAGGAGGGTGAATATAAAGAACATGGTGAGACGCTAGAATGCCATTGTTATCAACTGCAGCAGATAAACTGTAGCAGCCAGAGACCCAATGCTGACTGCTAGCATTAGGGTCAAAGATTCAGAGCTGCGAAGACAATTCTAATCTACACCTCAACGCGGTGATCCTGGATACAGGTTGTAACAGGGCAGACTGGTTTAGGAGAAGGGATCGAAGAGGGAAGGCTAACCTGGTACCCAGACTAGTTAAGGAGAAGGGATCGAAGAGGGAAGGCTAACCCGGTACCCAGACTGGCTAAGGAGAAGGGATCGAAGAGGGAAGGCTAACCTCGTACCCTGACTGGCTAAGGAGAAGGGATCGAAGAGGGAAGGCTAACCCAGTACCCAAAAATGCCATGATGAAGTCGGATGTGTTTGACTGAAAGGTGCAAATATTGCAGTCAAGCTGTAAACTACGGCACAATGCAATCCGTTCTCTGGACTACATCCTGCTACTTGCAAACTTATTATCAGGACTTGGTAGCGGGAGTTTGAGAGTTACCAACGAAGGAAGAAGAAAATCCAACTGCATACTGTCATATCTCCAGCCAACCTCGACTATGTGTTGTTTCTGAACTCAGATCACCCAGGATGAGATAGTGAGGTTGAAACCAGCAAAACTCTTTCTCACTTAATTCCATGACAGCGCAACTCATAGCCTCAGATACACCACAGGTCTGATAATGGCACCATCTTCACTTCTGATTGGCAATTGCCACTATTATTATTATGAAGACCATCACTGCAGCTTACAGGAGGCCTGTATTCTGACATTGAAGTGGTGGTTTTAACTTAACTTAACGTCTTTATACTGGTTTAGAAGACCCTGCAAAGTCTGTATACAACCAGTTACATTTACATCACCTTGCTCTAAAAGCTATGCGCATCCAGTTTATTCTTAAATGCATAACTGTCCCTGCCTCCACTACCTCCCCTGGCAATGCATTTAAAAAACAGACACCACTCTTTGACTAAAATAATATTTCCTAATATCTAATCTGGACCTCTCTTTAGTCAGCTTGTAGCTATGCCCTCTTGTTATTGTGGGTGGCTGTATTTTAAAAAACTTGTTATAGTCTAATTTATCCATTCCTCTGATCATCTTATAAACCTGTATTGTCACCACGAATTCTTCTCTCTTCTAGACACTGTAGGCCGGTTTTTCTGAGTCTTTCCTCATAACTGTAATTCTGGAATCCCACTATCATCTTTGTCGCTCTTTTTTTGTATTCTTTGCAGCATGTTTATGTCCCCTCTATGATAAGGACTGTTCACAATACTCCAATCTAGGTCTAACTAAAGCTTTATACAGTTTTACTATCACTTCCTTGCTCCTATGTTTAATATTTCTTTTTATCATACCTTACATTGCATTTGCCTTTTTCACTGCTACCTTAACTAGCTCACTCACCTTTCCTGTATGATCTATTATAATCCCTAGGTCCCTTTCCTTATCTATCTTTCTAATATTATTCTCTCCCATTCTGTAATTATGTTCCATATTGGATCTACCTATGTGGATGACTGTACATTTATCTACATTAGTCATCTTACAGACCATTCTCGAATTTGATCTAAATCCGACCTCAATATATCCACTTCCGCTTTAGATGAGACACTACTGCATAGTTTTTTGTCATCAGCAAATTTTGCAATCATGGATCCCATATCAACATCCAAATCATTTATATGTATACCAAAAACAAAATTGGTCCCAAAACCGAGCCCTGTGGCACACCACTTTTCACTTCACACTACTCAGAATACTCGTTATTTATGCCCACCCTTTGCCTTCTTCCCGTTAACCAATTTTCAATCCATTTGACAACTCCCCACCTATTCCATGTGATTTTAACTTTCGAAATAATCTTTTGGTAGTAATGGCTTTACATGATGGGATTGCTAGCCCCATGCACAACACTCTTTGATTCATCTTTTATGACATGTTATGAAAGGTTACAGTTGTACTCGTTTATTTAAACCTTGATACATATGGGTGCATTATGTCTTTTGTGTTGTGAATATTAAAATAACCTAGTTTTTAAAATTTTCATGGTTACAGCCAATTGAGAACCCAACTCGAACTCATCAGATTCCACGTCAGATCCCAGATCAGTCTTTCTACACTCGCCCTGTTCCTGGCATTATTATGGGAGGCATTCTACCCTTTGGGTGTATCTTCATCCAGCTGTTTTTCATTCTAAACAGCATCTGGTAAGGCAGCAGAGTGCTTTAAGTCAGTGGTCTCAAATATGTGGACCACATGTTATTTGTACCTTTCCCCAGGTGGTTTGTTAAGAGCATTTATAGATGACGCCTAACTGGCTGTGGGTCTACTTAGCTCTAGTGTTTCAGTCTATTAAGATGCACATCGGTAAAAACCACCCTAGAAAAAACTGGTTGTATACAGACTCTGTAGAGTCTTCTAAACCAGTTTAAAGACGTTAAGTTAAGTAACAAGAGAGTGAGATCATTATGTGGGATAAGCAGGACTGTACATATAAATGGTTTGTAGTTGAGTGGTGGGGAGAGTGGGGGTGGTTATCTTTTTCTTCAGTGTTCGTCTTGAAAAGGACATTGTGTCATAGTTTACAGCAAGGCTGATATATCTACGCCTGACACATTCGATTTTAGCTGGCGTTTTTGGGTACTGAATTTGACTTCCTTCAGCGATCTCTATACTCTTAGCCGGACTGCACTAGTGCAGCCTGTTTCACATGGTTGAGCAGGGGAGTGGTGTGGGCTAGTGGTTAAGTGACATGACTCACAACCAGAAGGTGCTGGGTTCGATCCCCATCACAGTACCGGCCGTTACCCCACCCCAGGGAAGCAAACGCTTAGAAAATGCAGGAAGAAGCAGGCCCTTACATAAAATGCATGCTGAAGTTGGATGCACTGGGCCAACAGGCGCAAAATAAAAACCACGGTGCAACGCACACTGCCTTGGGGATTGCAGAAATAAGGCGTACGCAAAAAAACATGGGTGAGCGGAATAGGATCTTGGTCAGCTTTGTTTCGATGACCCAGATGCAATCAGCCAGCTATGGGCTGGCTCATT
The DNA here is from genome assembly GCA_036924085.1 of Ariolimax columbianus. Classification (NCBI taxonomy): domain Eukaryota; kingdom Metazoa; phylum Mollusca; class Gastropoda; order Stylommatophora; family Arionidae; genus Ariolimax; species Ariolimax columbianus. The sequence continues at coordinate 73,466,581 of JAVGWX010000002.1, forward strand.
CACTGTGTTGCATCTTCAGCTCCCATAGAGGAAATACCCATGAATGAAAGCGGCCACATTGTTATACATGTTACAGTGGACCAAATGCAAGGTCTGTTGGATACGGACTACCAGAGAGTGGAAATACCTACAGAGGATAGCTGTCACACTGTTATACCTGTAGCAGGGGTTCAAACCATAGGTTCACCTTAAAGCAGTCAAGTCCAGAGTATGTCTTCCAGAATATACAGATAGTAGCGGCCATTTTGAGGTAAGTCTCGACATTCAGACCAAGCTGCACTGTGCTCCCTTGTAATGAACTCTTCTGATGTAGGAAAGTCTCGATGGTCCTGTAAGACAGCTTCCTAAGAGATACAACTTTTACATCATATAACTGCTGTTTTGCAGGCAGCCTTTGGCCACCTAGTAGCTAGGCAAGTAGCACCAAATTAATACATGCCGAAGTCAGATGCACTGGGTACACACCCGGACACAGTACAAAGTAACTTGTCTTTTTCTTCTTGTAATCACATTTTTTATGTTTACATTGTCAGACGGATTCCGGTGATGAACTTGACCATTGTTTTGTTTTTTTTATTTGCGTTCGCCTTATTTCTCTAATCCCCATGGCGATGTGCGTTGCACTGTGGTTTTTATTTTGCGCCTGTTGGCCCAGTGCATCCGACTTCAGCATGCATTTTTATGTAAGGGTCTGCTTCCTCCTGCATTTTCTAAGGGTTTGCTTCCCCGGGGTAACGGCCGGTGCTGTGATGGGGATCAAACCCAGCACCTTTGGATTGTGAGCAGTGCCACTTAACCACTAGGCCACGCCGTCCCCTGAATATTGTTTGAATTGTTTGGCCAGTGTATCTTCCTGGCCATACAGGAGACAATTCTGAAACATCTGCTGAGCAGCTTGTTCGTTTAGTTCACATCTGCTGATTCAGAGTGCTACAACTTTAGAAAGATATGTCAAGTGTTTTTGTACTATTTAATTCAATTAACCCTTTCCAGTTCTGCATAATTTAGCCAATTTGTGTCTTTCGGTCTCGGCCAAGTGCCTGAATTATGTGTCAGTTTTATTCAAAATAAAATTCACTATTATTGAAAAAAAATGCGATCCAAACATCGTAAGATACATAATTCAACTACCTATGACATTCAGTATTCATAATAAAGATTATTTATTAGTATGAGGCATTAAATTATATTAATGCAGAGGGGGAAAATAGAGAGAACAGTTTTTTTTGGTACTTACCTCGTCGCATATTTTGCCGATATACCAATCAGTCATATATACATACCTTTGGTATTATGTGCCCCAGTCAAAGTCTGAATCGGGCGTTTGTTAAATGTCCACAAGTAATGCATGATCATTGGACTGATCAAATAATAAATAATTTCTGTAGTATAGAAGCCCAACTTTCATTGCAATAACTGGTAGGCTTTCGAAGATCATAACACGTACTTAAGTCGATCTGTCGAAAATAATTGTAGTTAAACTTCAAATGCACATTGTGTATAGCTGTCAAAAGAATTAAATTCAGCAAACTAAATCACCAAACACAAACGCAGTGATCCATTTTGGTCGAGATGGGCGGCCATTTTTTTAAGTTTTTCTTGGGCCAATTTCGGTTACTACGAGCTGTAAAGCGTTAACTGTTTCCAAACGATGATATTAATAGTCACATAATTCAGCTATCTATGACAGGAAGTGTTAAAAATAAAATGTATTAGTACACGTATGAAGCATTAAAACGTAATTTATGTAGAGTAGTGGGTACCACATCATTTAAAAATAACATTTTTACTCACAGCATGTGTGTTGAAATTATTGCTTATTCCCCTCTAAAGCATTAGTGCTTTTGTTGTTGTCTGTTTCAAAGTGAATCCAAATCGGAATTTTATTGGATATTCATATGTAATCCAGATACATGTTCATTGACGATAAAATAATAAGTCACTTCTCGGCTCTTGAACTCCTAATTTCATCATGCCGCATCTTATTGTTGCTTCGATTGCCCACAATGAGTAGGTTTACTCTTTTGTGCGCTCTGAAAAGGACGTTAAGTGGCAGGTTTCAATAGCTTTCCTCACATCCCGAGCGTGCTGATGAAGGTGGATTGTGGTCCTCCAAACGGTTGTACTATGCTTGGCTTCATCTGTGTGTCACTCACTACTATGGGGATCATGTCGATCCCTCACCCCGTTAGCCAGGCTGCCATGAAAATAGCCTGTTTCCAGGGAGGACTATGAGGAAGCCGAGGTGAGGGTCTTGGCTAGTATGTTTTGCCTGACCCTGACTAACATGCCTGATCAGTATGGTGTACCTGACCAGACGTTAGTCTTCCTCCCCACGCCACAACTTAATTTCACAGTAAATGTAAATGCCTACCTAACAGAAATAACTCTACATTAAACGAAAGTTGATATTCAGTCATCTGTAGGGCAGTCAAATATGTAGATGCTTGCTCGAAACTAAATGTTGAAACATCAGTGTTAGATACCAAATGGTGCAGAGTCGGACGCTAACTGATACTATTGCACCACAGCGTCTACGGGAACAGCCTGAAAAAGGTTAACTTCAAACAACTCGTAGCCCATTAACTCGACTTCATGCTGCCATGTTTATCCATCCGCATGGGCTTCCTATTTCTGGTGCTCATTATTCTGATTGTATTATTCGCAGGTCACACCAGACGTACTACATGTTCGGGTTCCTGTTTGTAGTGTTCATTATCTTAATTATCACATGCAGTGAGGCAACAATTCTTCTGTGTTATTTTCATTTGTGTGCTGAGGTAAGGTTATTGTTGTGTGCTGTCTAGATAAATTAACAAGAAACTGACCACCTAGTAGACATCAAAACAGCAAATAATTTTTTTTTAAACAATTGCAAAGAAGACTGGTTAAGATAAAAATATTGAACATTTGATTGTCAAACACAAGACGTGCGACAGACAATTCTTTTTCTTCGTTCGTTCTCAAACTCCCGCTAACAAGCCCTGAAAAAAAGTTTTACAAGTAACAGGATGTTGTTCGGAGAATGGTATGCATTGTGTTGTAGTTTACAGTTTGACTGCGATATTTGCACCTTTCAGTCTAACACAACCAACTTCAGCAGGCCTTTTTTAGTTTTGGGTTAGCCTTTCCCTCTTCAGTCCCTTCTCCTTAGTCAGTCTGCTCTGTTGCAGCCTGTTATCCAGGATCACTGTGGAGGGGGAGAAAGGTCTTGGCAGCTCTGGTTTACAGGCCCTGACGCTAGTAGCTATGGGTCACTGACCACATAAATAGAGGTCAACTTTGGAGAACTCTTGATTAATTTAAAATGGGCCAAGATGCAGCAGTGTATGAGCTGACAGCTGCCAGTGACTCCCAGCTGACTACTTGCATCACGGTCAGCAAACCTTAGCTGACCAAGACACTATTCCGCCTGAACGTGATGGCTCAGAAAACCAGCTACACTAGTCGCTAGTATAGTCTGGCTAAATGATAGGGGTGGCAGTGGGAAGGTAAACCTGTACTAAAAAAAAGTCAGTTGAAATCAGATGTATCACGCCGAAAGACACAGATATCGCAGCCTTGCTGTAAACTATGACACAGTGCCCTTTTCAAGATGAACGCAGAAGAAATAAAAGCTTTGCACCTGACATGCTGAGGAAATGAATGTATTCTTTAGGTCTATACAGATAGCGAACCTATGTTGCAATGTGGCAGCATTAACACTAGTGGCAGCCAGAAATTTCTGACTGTAACTGATGCTTTACGTGCAGATTTTCCAGACATTTCTGACTAACTTATGCTTTACGTGCAGATCTTTCCAGATATTTCTGACTGTAACTGATGCTTTTCTTGCGGACCTTTCCCTGACATTTCTGACTAACTGATGCATTGCTTGCAGACCTTTCCAGATATTTCTGACTGTAACTGATGCTTTACGTGCAGACCGTTTCAGATATTTCTGACAGTAACTTATGCTTTACGTGCAGACCTTTCCAGATATTTCTGACTTTAACTGATGCTTTTCTTGCGGACCTTTCCCTGACATTTCTGACTAACTGATGCATTGCTTGCAGACCTTTTCAGACATTTCTGACTGTAACTCATGCTTTACATGCAGACATTTCTGACTGAGGCTTCATGTGCAGGTGTTTCCAGAAATGTATGACTGTAACTGATGCTTTACGAACTAGGGCATCCAGACATTTCTGAGTGTAAAGTGTTAATGTTTTTTATTCATAGGACTATCACTGGTGGTGGAGATCGTTCCTCACGAGTGGCTCGACTGCAGTCTACTTCCTCTTCTACTGCGTTCATTACTTCTTTACCAAGCTCGAGATGAGGGGCTTCTTAAACACATTCCTGTACTTTGGTTACACAGCCATCATCATCTTCTTGTTCTTCATTGTGACAGGTAAGTGCATTTTTGTGAAGTGGTTACACATTGGTTCGCAACATTTCCCAGATAGAGGATCCCAGTGAAGACTGGTAATTCTCTCTGACCTTTTCACTCTCCTATGGAGATAATACACTGACCTCCTCACTCTGAATCCCATAAAGATGATGCTTCACACTGACCTCCTCACTCTGAATCCCATAAAGATGATGCTTCACACTGACCTCCTCACTCTGAATCCCATAAAGATGATGCTTCACACTGACCTCCTCACTCTGAATCCCATAAAGATGATGCTTCACACTGACCTCCTCACTCTGAATCCCATAAAGATGATGCTTCACCCTGACCTCCTCACTCTGAATCCCATAAAGATGATGCTTCACACTGACCTCCTCACTCTGAATCCCATGAAGATGAAGCTTCACACTGACCTCCTCACTCTGAATCCCATAAAGATGAAGCTTCACACTGACCTCCTCACTCTGAATCCCATAAAGATGAAGCTTCACACTGACCTCCTCACTCTGAATCCCATAAAGATGAAGCTTCACACTGACCTCCTCACTCTGAATCCCATAAAGATGAAGCTTCACACTGACCTCCTCACTCCGAATCCCATAAAGATGAAGCTTCACACTGACCTCACTCTGAATCTCATAAAGATGAAGCTTCACACTGACCTCCTCACTCTGAATTCCTTAAAGATGAAGCTTCACACTGACCTCCTCACTCTGAATCCCATAAAGATGAAGCTTCACACTGACCTCCTCACTCTGAATCCCATAAAGATGATGCTTCACACTGACCTCCTTACTCTGAATCCCATAAAGATGATGCTTCACCCTGACCTCCTCACTCTGAATCCCATAAAGATGATGCTTCACACTGACCTCCTCTGAATCCCATAAAGATGAAGCTTCACTCTGAATCCCATAAAGATGAAGCTTCACACTGACTTCCTCACTCTGAATCCCATAAAGATGAAGCTTCACACTGACCTCCTCACTCTGAATCCCATAAAGATGAAGCTTCACACTGACTTCCTCACTCTGAATCCCATAAAGATGAAGCTTCACACTGACCTCCTCACTCTGAATCCCATAAAGATGAAGCTTCACACTGACCTCCTCACTCTGAATCCCATAAAGATGAAGCTTCACACTGACCTCCTCACTCTGAATCCCATAAAGATGAAGCTTCACACTGACCTCCTCACTCTGGATCCAATGAAGATGAAGCTTCACACTGACCTCCTCACTCTGGATCCAATGAAGATGATGCTTCACACTGACCTCCTCACTCTGAATCCAATGAAGACTGATAATTCACTCTTACACCCTCACTCTGAATCGTATAAAGTTGATAATTCACCATGACCCCCTCATTCTCCTGCAGATCCCGTGAAGTTGATAATTCACTCTGATCCCCTTTGGATGTCATGAAGATTGATAATTCACCATGACCTCCTCACTTTCAATCCCATGAAGTTGATGTCACCCAGACCTCATTCTCCTGTAGATTCCATGAAGTTGATAATTCACTGTGGGCTCCTCTGGATCCCATGAAGTTGATACTTTGCGCTCACCCCATTCCCTCTGAATCCCATGAGCCCAATGATAATTCACCCTGACCCCCTCACTCTGGATCCCATGAAGACAATGATAATTCATCTTCTGTTCAACTGGTAATAAGCATCATTTTTTGTTTAGCCAGTATGCTCTGTTTCCCAACTTGCCCTTGTGTCTGGCCTTAATAACCTTTTGGACTCTTTGTAGGTCACAATTGAATCTGGTTGTGGTAACCTTCCACCTTCTTTCGCTAGTCTGTCTTTGTCTCCATGTTGCCTTGAATGTGACTGTAACAGTGTTATGTGTCATGGAGCCATATGCAACAGGACCACCGGCCTGAAAACATAAGAGTTAGAGACAGCAATTTATTCTTTCGAGCTAAAACTAATTGGGACAGGGATAGAATGGCTCATTCAGTGGGCACGGATCAGTTCACCTCGCGTCGTCCGACTAGTGAGATCGGCTTGTCGTGAAGAATGATAACGAAAAAATGGTAGGGGCATAAGTCTGGCCATTCTGGGTGTGGTATCTGGAGTTTAGAGTAGGGGTGGAGGAGTTAGGCGACAATTAATCGCACGTCAGGCTGTCACATTTAGAATGAAAAAGTGACAAGTAGCCTTAGGGGTGAGAGGAATTCTAGGCGTGGGTGGCAGAGTAAGATTGACTACTGACCAGTCAGCTACGAAGGAAAAGTGTCTGGTATCCGCCGCCATCTTTGATTGGGCAGAGCAGGAAAGGGGTCTATAAAAGATAGAGGAGATTTGATAATTCGAGAGATGATCTAGAAGGCTGTCCTACTATGCTCCAGGAGCCATTGCATTTGTGCCAATTGGAGTGAATGAGGGCCCTTCTATGATCAACGAGACGAGAAAGAAATATGTTCACTACGAGTGTCAGAATTGGGAAAACGAATCTGTAGTTTTTGCAGATATCACGCACTCGCTGGTCTGTTGGAAATGAGAGATATCTTCTTCTTCTTCTTCTTTTGTTGTCTCACTTTCTACCGGTTTGTAACATAGTGTCGTGGTATCTATTTGTCTTTCACTTCTCTCACATTTTTCCCCATTGTACGGCAGGTCTCGTTTACACTGTGCATCGCTCTTTTTCCTGATATTCTCCTGTAGAAGGTTGCATGAACAATGTGGCCTGGTTGCATTCTCAAAATATGGCCAAACTAATTCATTCTCTGGTGCTTGATGTACTGTAGGCAGGAAATAGTTCCAACCTTCTCCTGAATACTCATATTGGTGATTCTGTCCCTTCTGGTGATGTTAGTGACCTTCGTAGACACCGCATTTCGCAGGTGGCTAACTTTCCTTCATGGGTCTTATTCAATGCCCATGTCTGGCACTGGTAGCACAGAGTTGAGACGAAGATACTATTTATCATCTGATTTTTTGCGTGGAGGGAAATCTTGGGGTATCTTAGTGGAGACAGCTGGTAGGTGACAGTGTTTGCCCTCTGCACTCTCGTCTCTACCTCACTGTTGAGTCTGCCATCCTCAGTGAAAACAGCTCCTAAATACATAAATTCTTGTACCTGCTTTATTTTTGCTTCATTCACATGAATATCAAATGTGGTGTGCTTTGTACCTATGTTCATTGCCTCTGTTTTTGATGTGTTGATATTCATGTCATACTTTTGACAGCTTAAGTAGAGTGAGTCAATATGACTTGTAGGTTTTATTCATTGGAGTGGGTCAAACAATGGTCATCTGCAAAGAGCAATTTGTTGGTACTTTCCTGTTCTGTATTTGCCTCCTGGGTAATTTTATTCATGTAATTGACAAAGAGGAGTGGTGAGAGAACACAACCCTGACTGACGCCTGATGAAATGGGGAACCACTCTGACATACCTTCTGTTGTTCTTACTGCACTCTGTCATGATATAGGGCTTTGATGTTGCTAAGGAGCGCATCATGCAGTTCATAATCAGCCAGGATCTCCCGTAATTTACTTTTGTTGACTCTATCGAACGCCTTTTCTTGATCTATAAATATATGGCTGTTGTTTCCATTATATTCTTTACAGTTCACATATTTGTCTCATTGTAAATATTGTGTCTGTGCAGCTCGTTCCTATCCTGAGCCCGAACTGATTATTTCCTAGCTGGGGTTCCAGTATCGGTCTTGCTCTTCTTTCTAGTATCTTTATATATATTTTGCCTATGTGGCTTAGAAGAGTGATTCCCATATATGTTTCACACTCTTGCTTGTCATCTTTATTTTTCCAGTTAGGAATGATTGCTTGTTGCCAATCTGTCTGTACCTTTCTCCTTGTCCAAGCCACATTAAATATTCTGGTCAGCCAGTCCACTGCAGTTGTCCTGCAAGCTAGCAGCATTTCTGTTGTGAACTCATCTATGCCTGCTGCCTTATTTTTCTTGCTGTCTCGAAGGGCCACTTCGACTTCTGATTTCAATATTTCTAAGCTGTGCGTTGTTTCATTCTCCATCTGGTGCTGTGCTGGTTCATGGTGTCAGGATTTAGCAACTCGCTAAAGTATTCTCTCCATCTGTTTCTAATGTCTTGACTGTTGGTGAGTGGTTTTTTGGACTTATTGTTGATAATTATTGATGGATTGAATTTTTCCTCTCTCACTCTCATTGCCTTCATGCTTCAATAACAATTTCTAGGTAATGCTGTACATAAGTTTGCTACTTGTTCTTCATATTTTGTTCATGAATCAGATTTTGCAATTTGTAGTTTTCTTTTGCTTTCTTATGTAGCGTGTCTGTAACCATTGTAATCTTCTTTGGTTTTTCTATTTCTTCCATTCGTGATAACATTTTTTCATTCGAGATAACTGATCGAACACACAGTTGAATTGGGAAAATGCATCTGTAGGTTCCGCATATATCACACACTTGCTGGTCTGTTGGAAATGAGAGATAGCTGATCGAAGAATCCGAAAGGTCAGAGTGGTCGGCCATAGCCCATGATCGAAAGAGCTGTACCCTGAAACCTCAGGGAGCAATCCCACCATATTAGCAAGAAACTCTGCCGAAGACGGATGTGTTGGACCGAAAGGTGCAAATATCGCAGTCAAGCTGTAAACTAGCAACACAACGCATTCCGTTCTCCAGACTACATCATCCTTCTAGCAAAGCTCTGTTCAGGGCTTTGTAGTGGGAGATTGACAACGAACGTAGAAGAAGAAGAAGGAGCAAGAAACTGTTATCGTACAGTGCAGGATCCGACGACCGCCAGTGATCAAGTTCCTCAAACCAACTGCTAGAGGGCGCTTGTGGCTAAATAGTAGATAGTCAAACTGTAAACTAGCAACACAGCGCATTCCGTTCTCTGGACTACATTCTGCTACTTGCAAGGCCTTGTTCAGGACTTGGTAGCGGGAGATTAAGAATGAACGCAGAAGAAGAAGAAGAAGAAGTAGATAGTTAATCAGTGTAGAACAAGATTTGTATAGACCTACAGATATTAAAGTAGACAACTGAACTGGGTTTATAGTCCAGGGATTACATTCTAGCTCAAGCTAACATTCCCTGAGATAATAAGATTCATTGTTGTATCATGTTGTAACAAATACTTTTGTAATAAAGGAATTATCTTGTTTATATGGTTAACATAAGTTTTAATGTTAACTTACTTACTGTCTGTGTGTCCTAGGCACTACGCCACACTTCATTCTTCCAGTATTTAGCCATGTGGATTGCCCTATCACTGGCACTCAACAGGTCATCCATGCTACAAGTCTCTGGGAGGTTTGGGCAGATCATCAGATAGTCCTGGTATTGTGTTACTCCACATTCACATGTTTCATCATCCCTGTATCCCCATCTTTTCATTTTTTTTTCCCTGGATCGTGATACACCAGTTCGAAGTCTATTTAGTGACTTCCATATTGCCTAGGACAGGAGATGTCCAGGCACAGGTTCCTCCCGTAACTTGATCAAGGGGACCTGTGTCAGCTGTTTCCATCTTTCGATGCATCGATTTCCTGGTCAAGTCGTCTGTAGGGGCTGGGTTGACTGTAATTTCGTCTTGACTTTAGTCTTGGGTGCTGCATCTGATGTCCGAACAAAGAGTGTCTTGGGTCATTTACCTGTTTCTCTCTTTCTATCTCTGACTCGACAGTTCTCTGTATCTCTGGTGGCACAATGCCGATTATGGGGTATATTTTTTCAGTTGGTGTAGGTTTTAGGCATCCAGTAACTATACAGCCTGTCTCATTTATTGCTGTATCTATATGTTTGACATGTGCAGAGTTCTTCCAGACTGGTGCAGCGTATTCAGCTATAGAGAAACACAGAGCGAGTGCTGATGTTCTGAGGACATCTGCGTTTGCTCCCCATGTTGGGCCAGTCAGTTTTTGCATGATACTATTTCTCACATGTATTTTCTGTTTTGTCTTTTGACAATGTGCGGCATAGGACAGCATGCGGTCCAACTTTACTCCCACGTATTTGGATGTTGTGATGTGTTCTAGTTCTAGATCCTGTCCTTGCCATTTGATCTGCGACTTCCTGTTTGCCTCTCTATTTCTGAGATGGTAGACACATACTTTGAGTTTTGCTGGGGTTTGGTTTGAGGTGGTTTCTTTGGTAATATAGAGCAAGGGCATCATGCACGTTTGTCAGTTTCTGTTAAACTTCTTCGAAGTCCTTTCCCTGGGCAGCTACTGCTGTTTCAACGTCATGTATGAAATTTGTCACCTCTGTATCTATAGGTTGATCGTTGGTGTATACATTATACAGCATAGGTGCCAGTCCATTTTTTTGTTTTGCCATATACTTCTCCTTCCCCCCACCACCAACACCACCACACACAAACACACACACACTGTATCATGCAACTAAGCATCACATCCAGATTGTACAGACCTTTACAAACAGATTTCCCCATCTTATACTTCATATTAAACTATCTAGTCCACCAATTAGTGACAAAGAAGACAGTGAAAATGTTCTAGTCTATCCAGCTGTGGATGGGTACCAAACAACAGTTAGAGAAGGCAAATCATCAAAGAAAGGAACTGCTGCCATAACCACGCGCACACACACTACACTACACACACACCACACACACCCCCCCCCCCCCCCCCCCTGACAGCCATAGCACGGCTCACGATCCATACTTGCTTGTGTTCGGATTAATTAACCAGCAAGGTCTTACCTCTAGGTGAAGTAAACCCATATAAAAGTATGTACTGATGTCGGTTGCACTTTACCGTTAGGTGTAAAACCCAGTACAACACAGTCCGCCTTCAGAAACAAGATAGCGAGAAAAAATAACAATATATTTTTGTCTTAATTCTGTCTTCCAGGTTCAATTGGATTCTTTGCTTGTTTTTGGTTTGTGAGAAAGATTTATGGCATCGTCAAAATAGATTAACAAGATCAGCACAGGTTGTGAACACAAGGACCTGGTATATGACATATTTTTTTTAATGCATTATACTTGCAAGTCCTTTTAAGTCTTGAGATCATATACATTTTTTTCAGTATTCTTTTTCACACTCTTTGCAAGTGTCCAGATATCTCCCTTTTTTTTTCGTTCACCTTATTTCCCAATGTGTGTGTGTTGCACTACAGTTTTTACTTTGCAACTGTTGGCCCAGTGCATCCGACTTCGGCATGCATTTTATGTAAGGGTCTGCTTCCTCCTGCATAATGACTGGTGCTGTGATGAGGATCGGACCCATGTCACTTAACCACTAGCCCATGCCGTCCCCGATATCTAATTGAATTCATCGAAAGAAAGCAGTAGCCAGTTTGAGGTTATTAATATCTCCATTAATCTTTTCCGATGTACACTTTCATACATCAGATTGAAAGTTAATTAAGTTTTCTTTCAACTTATGCCTTTGAGCATTCTGGGGGGTTTAAGTTGTCTGTCCTGCGCCAAGTGCATTGCATCAGTCATTGTCAGCCTGTGTTGTTGCACAGTCACTCTAATGTCATCTTATTATCTGCTTTATGGCCGCCCTATAGCCAGGTCTTAAAGCAGTGTAAGCCATTAATGAAAGTTAATGAGGGTGCATTCTCATGAGATGACCAAATCAGCGTATCTTGTGCCTGAAAATGTACTCTTTGCAAGATGTACTGCCGACCATACTTTGAATGTCGTCATTTCGCTTTCTGTCTTTCCTAGTAAAACTGGTGACCTTCCTCAAACACTTCATTCCACACGTCAAAATTCTGTTCTCACGCGCCTTGGACAGGGGCCATGTTTGGCAGTGGTGGCGCAGAGTCGGCATAAATATATTATTTATCAGCTATTCTTTGTTGCCAAACTCAGTGGTCTTGAGGTAGGGTGTCCGCCTCGGGTGCCGAATGTCGAATTCGAATCGCGGTGTAGACCGGGATTTTTGTTCACGCGGATCTTCAGGTAAAAATGTCCCTGTCCCGCTGCACGGACAAAATTCAAATTAAAAATCTATCCAAGTTATGTGTACCTTTCCCCAGGTGGTTCATTAAGAGCAGCTATAGATGGCATCTAACAGGCTGCGTATCTACTTAGTTCTAAGTGTTTGAGTTTATTAAGATGGACTCGCACATCGATAAAAACCACCCTCCAAGAAACTGGTTGTATACAGACTCTGTAGAGTCTTCTAAACCAGTATAAAGATATTAAGTTAATGCTCGGGTGCCTAAGCAGTGATGACAGTGGATAAGTATTTCAAATTAAATACATTGAAGGAAACGGTGGTCATTCTGAAGATATCAGTATCTACATAGAGCATATCTTTTGTACACTTTCAGACATCAATTTGAATATATTGAAAGACAGCATTAGTCAGTCTGAAGATATCAGTATCTACATAGAGCATATCTTTTGTACACTTTCAGACATCAATTTGAATATATTGAAAGACAGCATTAGTCAGTCTGAAGATATCAGTATCTACATAGAGCATATCTTTTGTACACTTTTAGACATCAATTTGAACATATTGAAAGACAGCATTAGTCAGTCTGAAGATATCAGTATCTACATAGAGCATATCTTTTGTACACTTTCAGACATCAATTTGAATATATTGAAAGACAGCATTAGTCAGTCTGAAGATATCAGTATCTCAAAAACAGTGGTCTTCAATCTTTTTTTCCCCATCCATCTTTTTCACCATGTGTCAGAATCTCATTCCTTACTTTCCAAGATTGTCTGACTCAAAAGGATCATTTGATGATGCTGATGTTGAATGATCACAATGAGTAAGATTAATCTTTTGTGCACCCTGAAAAGGGTGTTTTAATGGTGCATTGCAGTGGCATTCCTCACATCTTGATCATTCTGATGAAGGTAGACCATGTTCCTCCAGGCAGTTGTTGTGCTATGCTTGGCTTCATCTGTGTGTCGCTCACTACTACGGGGATCCAGTCGATCCACCAACTCGTTAGCCAGATTGGCATTAAAACATCTTGTTTACAGGGAGACTTTGCGTGGAAGTGATGTCACAGTCTTGGCCAGTATATTTTACCTGACCCTGACTAACAGTATGTTGTGCCTGACCAGATGAAAATCTCCTCTTCCAAAAATGGGCATTTCAAATAACATGCATATTATATTGAAAATCTTGTATTTTTCTATATTAATACATATGCATTTACTTCAAACATTGATATAGTTTTTTACATTTTTAAAGGCAATTGAAAATGTTGATGGATTTTAAAACTTGATTAACAGTAGTTTAACCTTATCCACATTATATTAAAAATTGATGCAATTGCCCCCTGCAGCTGCATTATTCTTCAACATGTCACATTTTACTGTGGTTGTTGACTTTGATTGAGAGCCTGTGACCTTTTTTATTTGTTGGTCTATTGTGTGTGTCGAGACATAAATTAATAAAGAACTTGGTATTATTGTTTTTGTGGTGTGTGTGTTAGTTTCTGAGATACAATAAAATGTAGGTGATGGTGTTGAAAAACAGCACAAACAAATAGATTTACCCATTTTTAGCTTCTCTGGTGTGTAGGACAATTTCTTTTAAGTCCAACAGAGGACACAGAATCAATGTTTGCAAGATAAGCATATCTGTTAGTTTCCACTAAAAACGTATTTATTGCATCTACATAAACAATCTAAATAGATCTACTTCAAGAAAATCTGTTGTAAAAGCTTAACTTCCCCATTTTCAGTAATGGGTGAACCTGCAAATCCAAGTGGAAAAACAGAAGAAATCATTTCCAAATGTCTAAAACAAATTTCAAAATCGTCATTGTGTTCAACTGGACAGGGCGGAAGTGGAACTCTTTACAATTGAAAGAGCAGTATTTACAGCCAATTTCTATGGCAGCCCTGTTGTCTGTCTATCTATGATTAAAACTATTTGAAAAAACGTTGACTGTGAAATGTAAATTTAGTCGGATAAAAGTAACAGACCCCAGCCAAACATTTTTATCAATGGTTACGCAAATGTTAATTGTTTTCAACTCTGTACGGTAAGCAACAATGCCGTGCAAACCATTATTTTTCATTCAATTGTGTTGAAAATGGTATAAAAGCACTAGCTTTGGCAATTGTAATGAGGTACAGTCATTAAGTAACAGCAATTGTTTTGTTTCTTTTTTTTTCTTTTACATAGTCCCCAAGTCTGACAACAGACTTTGTCCACTAGCTTGTGAGTGCCCTCTAGAAAAAAGCATTTTGGTGTGACCTTAAACTAATTTTGCACCGCCTCCATTACCTAGTTGTCAGCTGCTTTGGGATCCATCTGCCATGTACAGAGGTCATCATGAACAATTCTGTGGTTCATCAATGACGTTTTGAAATCTTTCTACCCATTCATGCATTCTCAACTGACTCAAGTAACTGTCTCCGTACTGAACCTTCATTCTTCTATAGATTTCAGAAGGTTTCACACTCTCTGACCAACAACAAAAAATAACACCATGTTGTTATTTCACAGTGCAGGTCGACAGTGGGGCGACCATGTTGTATGCTATATTGCGCATGCGCATACTGTTTGATCATCACAATCCCTGCATGGAGTATTAAAAAACAGCCATTTTGTGTCCTGAAATACGATTTTCCATTCTACATAATTCTTCCATGCACTTTACTTAATGACTGTCTCCCGTGCATAGCAACAAACTCACATTGGTTAGGAAACCTGAATATTATGGTCTGACGTTCTGTGCATGAGTAGCCTTTGGTTGATATATAATCTGTGATATTTCTGCTACACTTACTCGTGTTTCAAATGGGCCAAAGTCGACCTTCAATGAAATTTGAACGCAAAGACCTGAGAAATAATTTTATTGCTTGATCAGACCAATGATCACGCATCTGGATAACACATGGATAATCGACACACGTCCGATTCATACTTTGACTGGGACACAGAGGAAAGGGACTTTGGTAATGTTTTTGAGGGACACAATACAGAAATACACTTGACAGTGTGAGCACCAGCAATTTTTGCGTGCCGTATTTTTTTCTCCAAATTAATTTTTTTCAAAGTTTCTTACTAATTATATAATATTTTGTATGAATACTTCATGTCATAAGATAGTTTAATTATATCTTACGATGTTTAGATCATAATTTTATCTCAATTTGTTTAATATTAATTAATAATGTTTTTTTAATAAAACTTTTTGACATATAGAGTTGAGGCACTTGCCCTGGACTGAAATACACAGATCTGCAATAATATCCAGAACTGCAAAGGGTTAAATATCTGTATCGGATAGACTGGAAGATCTTATTCCTACTTTTTACTGTATCAACTTCTGAAAAGCCTTTTCATAAATTATCCACTGGGGGAGGGGGGGGGGGGGGGGGGGGGGGAGAGGGGGTGCCAGGCGATTCAATAAGGCCTGAAAAGGAAGAACATTCCAGCACCATTGATCTGCGCTGTTTGAATTTTTATAAGATCTGCAGAAATTGCTCCGAAACCTGAACATTCTTGAAAGATGACATATCGAGTCTGGAGGCTTTCCTTGTGCGCAACCAGCTTTGTTTCCTGGGCATTAGGTGACATGACTACATCCGCAACATGGAGGTCTCTGATAAACAGGCCAATCTAAGAAATACTTGACCGACGCCAAAAGTCTTTGTTCCCTGCCAACAGGATACTACACAAGTTGTTCCTCAGCTCAAAAAGTCTTCCCCCAACCATTTGGAGATGCAGAAGAGGCCGTCCCTGCACAGTATGGCTCCAGCAAATATCAACCTCCTCCTCCGCCTTAGACGAGGCCTGAAACCACGCAACACAGTAATGGGTCATGGATGTGGCCGACCGACGCAACTGGCCTCAGGCACCTAAGCGAACATTCTTAGTTCTTAGTTGACCTGTACTTCTACATGGGCAGAAGTTCCTGGGCAGGTTCCAGCTTTGGTTTGAGCTGGATGTAGCCGGGAGAAGTGTTTCCTGCTTAGCAGGTTAACTCGAGCAGCTTAATATTCGATTGCGTTGGGACAAGCGCTTGCGGAGGGTGGCTAGCCGATGTGCGATTTCCTCTTAATAGACTCAAACACCATAGCAGAACCGCAGCCTGTTAGGCGCCATCTATGCTGCTCTAAACAATGTCAGACAGTCGCTTCTTACGGCATGTTCTCTGTGAGGCAGCAGTGCTATTCTTGTCCTTGTCGTACATAAAGACACCGGCAAACCACTCGGAAGGACCTGATGTATAGCCACACAGTCCCCATTTTGTTAAATATTCTCTGTGGGGCGAGAATCCCTAGACTAATTTGAGCAGATTTTTAACTTGAATTTTTCACAAGCAACATGGGTGTCTGAAATCACTACTCAGAGATCAGGGGACATTTTTACTGGATGATCCACATGAGAAAATACCTGTCTCCACTGTGATTTGAACCCATAATGTCCAACACCCGAGATGAACACCTTACCTCTGGACATCCGGGTTCCCCCTATATATCATAGGACCTAATAAATCATTTTTTCTTTATAAATTGATATGATTAATTTTTTTGGTGTTTTTTGTTTATACCTCTTAGAAATGCAGCTTTTAATTATGTGTTCATGGTGCTGAAATTTGATGATCACTTAGAATCAAAGAAAATACTCTAATAAACAAACTTAATATATGAACTAATATATGGATATCTACATATCATAACATTCCTGTACTGGTTCTGAGAAGTCATTAAGTAAATACAGCTATTCTCTCACTGATAACTTTTAGAGAAATGGTAGTGTATACTAAATTATTTCTTTCGACTTGGACAATTGAAATATTTAATGACTGTACAGACACTGAGGGTTAATAAAAAAAGTTATTGCACATGAGTTTTGTTGTTGTTCAGTTTGTTTGTTTTTGTCATCTTCGTAAGCAATGTCATGTTATTTTGTCTTATTGCTGCATATGGCTTGGCTTCGTTCGTTCTCAATCTCCTGCTACCAAACCCTGAAAGGGCTCAAGTAGCAGAATGTGGTCCAGAGAACGGAATGTGTTGTGTCGTAGTTTACAGCTTGACTGATATTTGCACCTTTCTGTCCTTCTTCTTCTTCTTCTGCGTACACAGTCAGACAGTAACCATTATTTTTTCGAAAAAAGCGGCGGTCATCCTGAGACTCTCGCCACTACCATAGAGCTTGTCTTGCAGTTCCACTGGCAATGGCCACATCTGCTCTCTCTGATCCCCGTATGTCGGGCAGTTCTGCAGCAGATGTTCAGTGGTCATTTTACCAGTACCGCACGGGCATTCGTCGGTACACCCTATCTTCAATTTGTTGAATAGGTGGTACCTCAGTCTATTGTGGCCAGTGCGAAGTCTGAAGACAACGACCTGCTCTCTTCGGTTCAACTGGTAATAGGCATCGTTTTTGGTGTAACCAGTATGTTCGGTTTCCCATTTGGTAATGTACCTGGCTTTGATAAGCCGTTTTGACTCTTCGTACGTCATACTG
This sequence comes from Ariolimax columbianus, assembly GCA_036924085.1. Classification (NCBI taxonomy): domain Eukaryota; kingdom Metazoa; phylum Mollusca; class Gastropoda; order Stylommatophora; family Arionidae; genus Ariolimax; species Ariolimax columbianus. The sequence goes on from JAVGWX010000002.1 coordinate 73,484,370, forward strand.
GTATCTGTTTGTGGTAGCCTTGCACCTTCTTTTGCCAGTCTGTCTGCCTCCTCGTTGCCTTGGATGTTGCAGTGTGACGGAACCCACTGTACCACTACCCTTTTTGGTGCGGACAGCTGGCACAGTTTGCAGAGTGCTGCTCTTAAGTCATTAAGCTCAGTGTTTTTCTGGCTTTTTAGCGCTGTGACTACGGCGAGAGCATCTGTCAGCAAGACTATGTGGCTCTCATTTTCACTGTGTGTTGCCATTTCTTCCACTGCCGCCCTCAGTGCCTCTGCCTCCGCTCTGAAATTGCTTGTGTACTTACCAGTAGCGAATGACAGTGTTATTTTTCTGCCATTTGGTAGGTTCAGGAATGCTCCTGCCCCTCCGTTCTGTGTAGTGTTTGTTACAGAACCGTCGGTGTATGCATGGGTCCAGTCCATGCTTGGGTAGCTTTTCGTTATGAAGCTTAGGGTAGTGTCTCTCCTTTCTTTTTCGGTCTGGCAGTTTTTGTTTGCAATACCTGGTATATTTTCTACCACCTCTGGAAATATATCCTGCCTCCAAGTAGGTTTTCGTACAGTAGTGATGGGTTTTGGTGTTGTTAGTGCGTTTATGGGATCTTCGTGCATCTTTGCTTTGGCTATTTCTGCAAAGTTTCTCCGCTTTAGTTTCCCAGTTCCCAAATTGTTTAGCCTCTGGTTCATTGGATGGTCCGTCAGTCTTCGGAGTTTCTCTGACTGCAGCTGGGCTCTGCAGTCTCTTCTGTCGGTCATGGATTGCAGTTTTGTAATCTTTTCAAGTTCTACAATTGGCGTTGACTTCATGCCACCTGTTATAATTCTCACCTTTCTGTCCAATACATCTGACTTCAGCAAGCATTTTTTGAGTACTGGGTAAGCATTCCCTCTTCGATCCCTTTTCTTTAGCCAGTCTGCCCTGCTGCAGCCTGTTATCCAGGATCACCACGTGGAGGTGTAGAAGGGTCTTGGCAGCTCTGGTTCGCTGGCCCTGACGCTAGCAGTCAGCTATGGGTCGTTGACCACTGCAGCTCATGCGCTGCTCAGCATCTTGATCCAATTGCTGCATAGGATCACAGATACAGCTGGTCCCCCTTAAAGGAAGTCTGTATCCAAGCACTTATAGTGTTAGTGGGATTCCAGAATTAGTTATGAGGAAAGACTCAGAAAACACAGCCTACAGTGTCTAGAAAAGAGAAGAATTCGAGGTGACAGCACAGGTTTATAAGATAATCAAAGAAAAGGATAAATTAGACTATAACAAGTTTTTTTCAAAATACAACCACCTACAAGAACAATGTGGAGCTGCATGGCGCAGTGGTTAGCACCTGGGTTCATTCCCCAGTTGAGGTGGTAATGTTTTTTCAGACCGCAGTGGCTCCCGGGTCGACCCAGCCTTAAATGGGTACCGGTACAGTCCGGGAAGTAAAAGCGGCGAGGGAGAGGAGATGACTATTGGCCTTGTATAGCCGAGCCTTTGAAATGTGAGACCACTAACACCTCACACCCCTACGGCAGTAATGTTATGGGTTACTTTACTTTTTACAAGAGGGCATAGCTACAAATTAACTAAAGATAGATCCAGATAAGTCTGGACTACATCCTACTACTTGCAAAGCCCCGTTCAGGGCTTGGTAGCGGGAGATTGAGAATGAACGAAGAAGAAGAAGCAAATATTTTTTTATTCAGAGAGTGGGAAATGCTTGGAATGCATTACCACAGGAAGTAGGGAAGGAAATGACAATTAACACATTTAAGATTCAATTGAATGCGCATGGTTTTTAGAGCAAGGAAATGTAAATGTATACAGAAAAATTGAAGGTAAGGAAAGCCCTCCCTGTCTCTCAATAAACTAATCCACGAAACAGTGGTTGTTTGAATTCCACAAGTTTTAAGCAGTCACTTGTCAACGGGAAGTGGTTATTGTTGTTGAATGTTCACAATGAGTATGTTTACTCTTTTGTAGAATGAGCATAGAAAATTGTGCCCTATTGTAGCTTGGCCTCATAGCCTGCTACAATATAATCACATGTTATTCTTGTTGAGTGAAGCATACTGATGCAAATATGCTTTTGGTGAAACCGTCAATTTTGTAGTTCAGTTCAGTTCATCCTGTGACTTCTTGAGATCGTTGGGGCACCACAATCCTGTGCCATCACTCTCTGTCTGCAGTTGCTTTTTGTGCCTCCTCGGGTCGTAGGTTAGTCCGCTCATGGATGTTGTCTTCCCATTGTTTTCTCGAACGCCCTCACCTTCGCTTGCCCTGTACTGTGCCCTGTAGTATGGTATTTGCAAGTCCATTGGACCTCGAGATGTGGCCATCCCAAGTCAGCTTTCGTCTTTTGATTGTTGTGAGCAGGTTGTACAGTCCACTTGCATTCTCGATTCTACGTCATACTTTATCATTTGTGATACGGTCTGTGTAGGTGATATTTAGGAGTCTACTAATACATCTCATCTCCATTATTGGAGTACTGTGTACAGGTGTGGAGTCCTTATCAGAGAGTGGATATAAACATGCTGGAAAGAGTACAAAAAAGAGCGGCAAAGCTGATAGTGGGATTCCAGAATTTACAGTTATGAGGAAAGATTTTTAAAAACCGGCCTATAGTGTCTAGAAGAGAGAAGAATTCGTGGTGATTTAACATAGGTTTATAAGATGATCAGAGGAATGGGTAAATTAGACTATAACAAGTTTTTTAAATACAGCCACTCACAAGAACAAGAGGGCACAGCTACAAGTTGACTAAGGAGAGGTCCAGATTAGATATTAGGAAGTATTTTCTTAGTCAGAAAGTTGTGAATGCTTGAAATGCATTGCCAAGGGAAGTGATGGAGGCAGGGACAGTTAATGCATTTAAGAATAAATTGGATGCGTATGGCTTGTAGAGCAAGGTGATGTAAATGTAACTGGTTGGATACAGATTCTGCAGGGTCTTCTAAACCAGTATAAAGACATTTAGTTAAGATTCTTCTCTGGAGGTCTGCAATAAGAGTCCATGTTTTGTAGGTGTAGAGGAATATCGAAAGAGCCAGTTAGCGCATTAGTCTGATCTTTATGATGAGGGAGAGTCGTTTATCTTTCCATATACTTTTCAATCGTGCAAGTGCTGCTGTTGTTTGTGCTTTTCTGGCCAGGATCTCTGGTTTTGATCACTCATCACTGATTGTTGAGTCCAGATATTTGATCACTCATCACTGATTGTTGAGTCCAGATATTTGATCACTCATCACTGATTGTTGAGTCCAGATATTTGATCACTCATCACTGATTGTTGAGTCCAGATATTTGATCACTCATCACTGATTGTTGAGTCCAGATATTTGATCACTCATCACTGATTGTTGAGTCCAGATATTTGAAATGGTTCACTATTTCAAAATTCTGTTCATTGCTTTGATCACATTGTTAATTCCTTCAGTGTTGTTGATCATCAACTTTGTCTTTTATGCATTTATCTTCATGCTATAGCTCTGTGCTGTTACATGCAGTCTTCAGATCAATTCTCAAAGTTCTGTCTTCGACCCCGCCAGCCTGTCAAATTCAAACCAGCATAAGAGTCAACTTAAGGCTGACTAGATCACACAGGATCGATCTAATGTCTGTCGGATTACTGTACTACCCGTTCTTCAGTGGCGATTACACTGTTTCGGGTCCCAACTTCTCTTCCAACAGTGTCTGTCTTGGCCCACGGTAGACCAGTGGATAATGAATCGCCCATCTGAATGTTGTTGCGGGATGCAACGGAGTCGGACCAATGTGTTAATGATCGTCCCCGTGGTCGTTTCTTGTCTCTGCTGTCTTTGCTCCAACGATCATCTGTTCTTCGCAGGAAATGGCGCCTCCACCCACCCAGCGATGTTTCATCTTGTCTGCATAAATGACTGCATCTTCCACCAGGGGCAATTGACATATGTCTGAGTTGTGAAGACCTTTTTTGTCTGGCTATGAAGTGTGAGGCCGACCAAGCGTTTCTCAGGGGAAGACTTGGGTCTGCCTGAGGACAAACTAAATGACACATGGTTGATCTAACAACTGAGGACAAACTAAATGACAGATCAAACGACTGTCTGAGAACAAGCTAGATGGCAGATCAAACGACTGTCTGAGAACAAGCTAATTGACAGATTAGCTATCTAGAATGTTACCACGTGCATCCACATCATTCAAGACCACACACAGCAAATAACATATCAAACGGCAGGTAATAGTCTGTATTTATTAGTATCAATAAAACCAACAAAATAGAACAATCATAATGACAATAATCATTATATATATATATATATATATATATATATTAATGTAAATATTCATAACTGCGGAGGTTGTAAGCACAAGCTTTTGAATATTTCCCCCTACTAATATAATCCAGTTAGTCATTACACTCCACTGCCCTTATCTGCACCCTCAACACATTCTCAAAAACTCGTCTTCACGATCATATTCTGTGCATTCACTCTCACTCAGATCCCTTCAGGCAAATGATCTTTTCATTACACATTCAGATCCCTTCAGGCAGGTGATCATGACATTACACATTCAATTCTGTTCAACGTATACTCACATGTGGTCACACACAATCGACTCTGGAGCATACATTGTTCCCTCGGTGTCCTGCACACACCACATACACATTCAGATCTCTCCTGGTCACAGGGTGTCCAACGCACACCTTATAGAGTGACTGACCAAGACTCAAAGCCGTATGCTGGTTGAGTCACCCTGCAACTCATTCCATCTCTCACACATTCGTAAAACAGCCTGCTAACAAGAAGCAGCCTATCAACTGCTCTTCTAGAAGTTGGTGAGCTAAACTCTCATTCCTTTCGGAAACAATCTCCTAGCTCGACTCTCAGTCTCTCTCTTTCTCTCCCTCTCTCTTTCCATGGCCAGCCTCTTAAGTTAAACTTTGCTTAGTATTATATAGTCTCATGCAGCAACAGGGCTGTCCAATGCCCGTCTGTGGGTTATCTGACTCAGCCATCACTCTAGTTTGGATCTACCTCCAACCAGCAGTTATTGGAATGAATCTCTCTGAATTCCCGTCACTATAAAATGCCGCAGCAAGACCAGATGGCCTCTGTCACTAATCCCCCTTTACCCAAATCGGAACGCCAGAGTGATCAGCTCCTAACCCCTACCTGTACCAGACACATTCTTCCCCTCAACTCCCAGTTTTCTTTTGTCGACTTAGTGTCGAGACGGTAAGTTACCTTGGCACACATTCAGGTACCTTAGTTCCCAGTGTCTCCGGCCCCGTCATCCCTGCCCTTAACGCCCATGCTCCGACTGGAGCTGTTACAAAATTACGAACTCCCATGAAATGCATAAAGAGATCTCACACAAATGTTAGCTGCGGGGTGGTTCCGCGCCAAAACAGTACTTTAACAGATGAAAAACAACAAGGCGAGAGCCAACACCTACAACAGTCTGCTCATTCCAGCCATAGTTAATGGCTGCGAGTTGTGAAATCTACGAAAACGTGACATGCCGTTGCTCTAAACTACTCAACGAGCAATGGAGCGTAAAACACTGTCACTTTGACTATGAGACCCCATACGCAACACCGCCATCAGGAGTCAAACCTGCGTCAATGGCGTCGTAGATACAGAGTTGATAAGAAGGTACAGGTAGGCAGGCCTCCTGGTACGCATTCCTGACAATAGATGGACGCGTAAAGTGACATCATGGCGACCCTACACCTATACTCGTCACCCTGGACGTCCACCAATGAGATGGAGAGTCGGCCTGAAACAAAATCTTGGTCCGGCATGGTGCTTAAAGGCAAAAGACAGAGATGAGTTTAGACGAGATTAGGCTATCTGGCATAGGGGACACAATGTGCGTGAATGGACATCAGGAATACAGTCCTACAGAAGGTGGCACATCCAAATAGTATCTGGTGATGAAAAAAAATGCAATCTTCCAAGCGTTTTGAAAGAGGTGACTAAAGAAGGTTTTGAATGAGGCTAGCCACTTCATCACGTAATCAAATTGCTCAGGAACCAGAACGTCAAGAGTGCACGTATTTGGTCTGATGCAGACTTTGCGTAAGAAGTCCCAGTTCCAGGGATTACTTGGGGCGAGTAGATTACACAAGTGATAATGAGCATGGGGTAGCGACTTGCCTCTACGCAGGAAGTTGGACAAACAACGTGTTCATTCTTATTCCATGAAATCAAGAAATTCATTTATGGTATCTGATTTTACTGATGTAGTGTGTGTATGCCAATATTCGATAAGCCATTTCACGGCTTGACTAATACAACCGAATCTTTATCACTCTGTGAAGAGATTGCGGAGGCTGGCGTAGTTAGGAAAGTGAACCTCGAGGTTAAACAACTAATAAGTGAGAATTCCACGGTTCTGATGCTGTCAAATATACCGATGATTCTGTGATATGAGCAAGAAAGCCGGATGGAGCTTTTCTGCTTGATTGAGAGGAAGGGTCGTTGTCGAGAGAAGTGGTGCATACTTGACAACGACGTCCAGTATCAGAATGTAGATCGTGGCAGTGACTTCGATTCTAATTTGGCCATAGATTCTTAACAGAACAGAATAGAACTGCTTGACAATTATGTTGTTTTAGCTTCATAACTGTGTTTTATCTCATTTTGTCAACGATACGTATTTGTTTAATCTTCCGTCGTATCGTAGTGGGACCAAACATTTACTGTTTTAGGATTGATATTGTCAGGTTTATGTTGCACTCTCTTGAAGTTTGCAATTCAATGCTCGACTTTCAGTCGTCTTCATTGGCTATATGCTTAGTAGAGTGATATGGTTTCATTCGTCCTCAATAAAGGACCCAAGGATCCACTAGAGGGTTGTCTTTCATTGCAAATTGTAACTAGGGCCCTTTCATTGCAAACTGTAACTAGGGCCACCAGAGAGCTGACTTTCATTGGAGGCTGTAACTAGGGCCATCAGAGAGCTGACTTTCATTGCAAACTGTAACTAGGGCCATCAGAGAGCTGACTTTTATCACAAACTGTAACTAGGGCCATCAGAGAGCTGACTTTCATTGGAGGCTGTAACTAGGGCCATCAGAGAGCTGACTTTCATTGCAAACTGTAACTAGGACCATCAGAGAGCTGACTTTCATCACAAACTGTAACTAGGGCCATCAGAGAGCTGACTTTCATTGGAGGCTGTAACTAGGTCAATCAGAGAGCTGACTTTCATTGCAAACTGTAACTAGGGCCATCAGAGAGCTGACTTTCATTGGAGGCTGTAACTAGAGCCATCAGAGAGCTGACTTTCATTGGAGGCTGTAACTAGGTCAATCAGAGAGCTGACTTTCATTGGAGGCTGTAACTAGGTCAATCAGAGAGCTGACTTTCATTGGAGGCTGTAACTAGGTCCATCAGAGAGCTGACTTTCATTGCAAACTGTAACTAGAGCCATCAGAGAGCTGAATTTCATTGGAAGCTGTAACTAAGTCCACCAGAACGCTGACTTTCATTGGAAGCTGTAACTGGGTCTATCAGAGAGCTGACTTTTATTAGAAAATGCAACGACAAGATCCAGTCAAGACCCAAAGTCTGTGTTTAGGTCAGATCAGTTTCGCTTGACTGCCCCGCTACGGAGTTCAGCTTTGAACTTTCTGTGTTTGTTTGACAACAGTGAGAATAGGGCATTGTTTTGACCATGTGATTGATATATGGAGACCCTCTGTAATCTCGTATGGCAGTGGTTACCAGACTGGGGTCCATGATCAGAATGATATCTGTGAAGTGTAAAATGGGGGTTCACAAATATATGGGGAGTCTGTAAAGAGTTATGTGGGGTTCATGACATATGTCGATTTGTGAAGAGATATGTGGGGAATACTATTCTATAGAATCATCGACGTTGTACCGACTAGGGATTACATTTGAGACTTTGAAGGACTTGACTTGAGACTTGACCTGATAACCGACGACTTGGAACTCGACTTTAGTCTTATATAGACTTGATTGGAGTTTTAATTTGTCATGATAAATGAAGACTTAATAGACGACTTAAGATTTAGAGTGACTTGACTTGGCATGATAAACGAAGACTACAGATTCGACTTGAGATGTAGACCTAACTTACAGCGTGACTTCAGTTTTGTTAGGATGACTTGGGACTTGACTCGAGTCTTGCCGAAGATTACTTAAGACTTGACTTCTACTAGAACACATGGAACTAATTATACAAATTTGTCACTACAGGTTTTAATCTGCATTTTGGTAACAAGTTCTTTCACAACCCATGCGATCTGAGGCCTTTGTTGAGCTCTCGTGAGACATCACCTGCCAGGACTAGCTTCTTTTCCTCGCCTTTAACATCATATACATGCTCCTCTGCTCTTATTTCATCTTCAAGACCAATTAAAATACTAGCTGATATCTTTAGCGAATGGTGATTGATGTTCACGGGTGTGCTGCAACAACTTTGGCTTCGGTGTGTTTCAACTTAAATGAACGGCTTTATACTGCTTTAGAAGGCTCTGCATAGTCTGTATACAACCAGTTTCATCTACATTTCATTGCTTTAAAAGCAATGCGCATCCAATCTATTCTTAAATGCATTAATTATCCCTGCCTCCGCTACCTTCTGTGGCAATCCATTCCAAGTATTCACCACTCTCTGACTAAAAAAATATTTCTTAATATCTAATCTGAACCTTTCTTTAGTTAATTTGTGGATATGCCCTCTTCTTCTTGTAAGTGGTTATATTTTGAAGAAAAAAAATGTTATAGTCTAATTTATCCTTTCTTTTGATTATATAGAAAACTATTAATTCACTTCGAATTCTTCTCTTTTCTAGACACCGTAGGCCGATTTTTCTGAGTCTTTCAGCGAACAGCTTTGTCTTTCTTCTTTGTGTTCTTTCCATCATGATTATATCTCCTCTACGATAAGGGCTCCACACATGTACTCAGTAATTAAATCTAGGTCAAACTAATGCTTTATTATACAGTTTGACAATCACTTCCTTGCTCTTATGTTTAATATTTCTTTTCATCATACACAACACTGGATTTTCCTGTTTCACTGCAACCTGAACTTGCTCTCACTTTACTTGTATTATATATTAGAACCTCTTATGTTCTTTTTCTTTTCTATCATTCTAAAATTGTTCTTGCTTATTGTTTAATCATGTTCTGTATTGGATCTACCCATGTGACTGACTGTACATTTATCTACATTAAACTCCATTTGCCAGCTTAAAGACCATTCTCAAATTGTATCTAAATCCGACCTCAATATATCCACTTCTGTTTTAGATGAGACACTTCTGCATAGTTTTTTTGTCATCAGCAAATTTTGCAATCATGGATCCGATATCAATGTTCAAATCATTTATATATATATATATATATATATATATATATATATATATATATATATATATATATATATAGAGAGAGAGAGAGAGAGAACAAATTAGTTCCAAGATCAAGCCATGTGTCACTTCACTTTTTACTTCATACTACTCAGAGTACTCCTTATTTATGCCCACTTTCTGCCTTCTTCACGTTAACCAATTTTCAATCCATTTTACAACTTTCCCACCTATTCCATGTGATTTTAACTTTCGAAATAATCTGTGATAAGGTACTCTATCAAAGACTATTGCAAAATCTCGACAATTAATATTCACCGACTTCCCTCCATGAATCATTTTAATAACATTATCCATGAATTCTAATAGATTTGTTAAGCACGATCGCCCTGACTCTGGAGTGAACTGAGGTCTGGGTCAGTAAATTTCACCTGACCTTGTCATGGGTTGAGATCTTGGTTAATATGTTTCACCTGATTTGGTGTGAGGTGGGTTATCGATAATAAATTGTCATCTGACCCTGGCGTGAAGTGGGGACTTTGTCAGCATGTCTCACCTGTCTGACGTGAGGTGGTTATTTGGTCAGTATGTTCCACCTAACCCTGTCGTTAGGTTAGATCACGGTTCACCTGATCCTTTTAAGACTGGTTAAGTCAAACCACACTGAGAGCATGTTGTAAAAAGGACTAAGTCAAGTGAGACTGAGAGCATGTTGTAAAGGGTGATTAAGTCAAGTCACACTGAGAGCATGTTGTAAAGGGTGACTAAGTCAAGTCACACTTAGAGCATATTGTAAAGGGCACACTTAATTAAGTCACGCTTAGAGCATGTTGTGAATGGCACACTTAATTAAGTCACGCTTAGAGCATGATGTAAAGGGCACACTTAATTAAGTCACACTGAGAGCATGTTGTAAAGAACAACTAAGGCGCATCAGGTAACGAGTGCTGTTTCCCCCCACACAGAAGGAACAATACCTTACAAGAAAATGATAAAACTGCTTCATGAAGAGTGGCAAAGTCAAGTCACTTTAAACTATGTTGCCACCTTATCCACATTCCAGTGTATCCATAATTTTTGCTCCCTATCCACATTCCACTGTATCTATAATATTTGCTCCCTATCCAAATTCTACTGTATCCATAATTTTCGCTCCCTTTCCACATTTTTTTTAAAATATTTGGCTTTCGCCTTATTTATCAATTCCTCAGGGGGGTGTGCATTGCACTGTGGTTTTTATTTTGCGCTTGTTGGCCCAGTGCATCCGACTTCAGCATGCATTTTATGTAAGGGTCTGCTTTATCCTGCATTTTCTAAGGGTTTGTTTCCCCGGGGTAACGGCAGGTGCTGTGATGGGGATCGAACCCAGCACCTTCTTAACCCCTAGCTTACACCGTCCCGTCTATCCACATTCAACTTTATCCATAATTTTTGCTCCCTATCCACATTCCACTTTATCCATAATTTTCGCACCCTATCCACATTCCATTGAATCCATAATTTTTGCTCCTTATGCACATTCCACTGTATCCATCATTTTTTGCTCACTTTATCGACATGTTGGCCACTTCTTCTATTTTCTTCCTTTGTCCTACTGCTCTTGCCATGCGGTGTCACAGAGCGGTGGGATGTTCTACTTCTCTTGCCGTACGGCGTCACAGAGAGGTGGGATGGGTAGATGTCTTGTCATCGCCAAGTGAGAAGCTTGTGCTGTCGCTAGGTGTAACTTCCTGAGAGTGTCAGAGACACCCTCGATCCACCGACGTCCTGGTCTGCTTCTTGCTCAAAGACCCGAGACCTGCATTCTGACTAAATGACCAAACCACTTGATACGTTTAGAGTCAATGTAGGCACTAACTGGATTTGTCCCCACTGTCTGCCTCAGCGTGGTGTTGCGGATTCGGTCACGGATTTTCTTTTTGGTTGCACTTCTCACATATCACAGCTCTGGATCTCACTATTTTGGGTTGCTAGTAAGGACAAATATTGAAATTGGTAACACGATGTAGGAATAAACAGTGCATTTCTCAGCTCTTCTTAGTTGAATGAAGCACTTTAGGGTATTTCAAAATGCTGGCTCCTGGTTTAAATTTCACTGTCTCCATAATGTTGGTTACCTATCTACATTTGCATATTACCCATAATGTTGACTTCATTCTGTTATGAATCGACGTCACCGCACTCCGAGCATACCCAATATTGCTCAGTCCCTCTCAGCAAATGGCAAAGATACTGATGGTTTCTTTAGGCTGCTAGTTGTACACAGTCCGCTGCGATTGATTTACAAATCTTGCAATCGGCCTATTGCTTGTTCATCGACTGATGTGTCTTCAACCAAAAGTCAGTCGATGATAAACTTAAAGATGTCACTTACAGTCATTGCCAATGTACCCAATTCGGATGCTCCGAACTCCAGGTTGTCAGCTACTTCATTCCCCCAAACCCCAGCATGGCCAGGGCAGTAGATCCACACAAGCTCCTGGAGGTTTGAAGCCTCCATGTCCACTAGCCACTCATGCACAACCAGCATTTCCTCGCCCTTCGAAGTAAGAATTGAGAGGCAGAGACGATTACGATCCACATTAAAGAGGTCTAAGATACCCACCTCGGAGCCGAAGTTACTGCTCAAATTTGAGAACAAAGGAAGAAGAAGATGGAGTGTGATGGCCATGGGAGTTGAACCCTGTACCTTTGTCACGAAATACGAGTGCTCTACCACTACACTAATCAGACGCTTTAGGACTACCTTTATCTTAAAGCCCCAAACAGTAAAAAACATAACACAAAGTAATAAACAGCATACACATGTTTCTGAAACAATTTATTTCCAGCATACAAAACAAAACTTGCACAGGAGAATCACAGCCAAAGGTTATAGGTCAAATGTCAGCAACAATACATAAAAACACATTAGCAGCTGTGTCGGAAATTCAAGAATATATATTTATCTCATTGTGGTCTGGGATCAAGCTGCTGAGCAGTGCATCAGCTGCAGTGGTCAGCGAACCATAGCTAACTGCTAGCATCAGGGCCAGCGAACCAGAGCTGCCAAGACCCTTCTACACCTCCACGCGGTGATACTGGATAACAGGCTGCAACAGAGCAGACTAACTAAGGAGAAGGGATCGAAGAGGGAATGCTAACCTGTTACTCAAAAATTGCTTGCTGAAGTCGGATGTGTTGGACTGAAAGGTGGCAGTCAAGCTGTAAACTACAACACAATGCATTCTGTTCTCTGGACTACATTCTGCTACTTAGGCCAGTGTAAATTGTTTGATAGCGGGAGATTGAGAACAAACGAAGCCAAGCCATCTCATTGTGGTCTTACTTCTTCAAACTCAAGAACAAATTACATAAAATTAATGGGCCATTTATAATTTGTTTAACTATCATTACAACATTTAATCCGACTGCTGGTCCACCAGGATGATTTATACAGCTTAGGAATAAATGCTGCTAGCTCCTGTGGCCATAATGCAATGTAAAGGCTAGGTTTTAATTTAAGGAAAAAAAACCAATCTGTGCCACACTAAGGATTTGAGCTCTCAAGAAGATCTGTGTCTAAACTACTCGGCCAACCACCCGTTCATTCACAGCAGATAATTCATAAGGGGCCTGGAATGAAAACCTTAAAATTGCTTTATAAATTCTAAACATGAGCCATTGTTAAACTGTTGGTTGGGCTGGAAAGGATGAAACTGTTGGTTGGACTAGAAGGGTTAAACTGTTGGTTGGACTGGAAAGGATGAAACTGTTGGTTGGACTGGAAAGGGTTAAACTGTTGGTTGGACTGGAAGGGTTAAACTGTTGGTTGGACTGGAAAGGGTTAAACTGTTGGTTGGACTGGAAAGGGTTAAACTGTTGGTTGGACTGGAAAGGGTTAAACTGTTGGTTGGACTGGAAAGGATGAAACTGTTGGTTGGACTGGAAAGGGTTAAACTGTTAGTTGGACTGGAAGGGTTAAACTGTTGGTTGGATTGGAAAGGATGAAACTGTTGGTTAGACTGGAAAGGATTAAACTGTTGGTTGGACTGGAAAGGGTTAAATGGTTTGTTGGACAGGAAAGGGTTAAACAGTTGGTTGAACTGGAAAGGGCTAAACTGTTGGTTGGACTGGAAAGGGCTAAACTGTTGGTTGGACTGGAACGAATTAAATGGTTGGTTGGACTGGAAAGGGTTAAACTGTTGATTGGACTGGAAAGGATTAAACTGTTGGTTGGACTGGAAAGGGTTAAACTGTTGGTTGGACTGGAAAGGGTTAAACTGTTGGTTGGACTGGAAAGGGTTAAACTGTTGGTTGGACTGGAAAGGGTTAAACTGTTGGTTGGACTGGAAAGGGTTAAACTGTTGGTTGGACAGGAAAGGGTTAAACTGTTGGTTAGACTGGAAAGGATTAAACAGTTGGTTAGACTGGAAATGGTTAAATGGTTGGTTGGACAGGAAAGGGTTAAATGGTTGGTTGGACAGGAAAATGTTAACAATTGGTTGAACTGGAAAGGGTTAAACTGTTGGTTGGACTGGAAAGGGTTAAACTGTTGGTTGGACTGGAAAAAGATTAACCGGGTCAGGCACACCCAGTATTGACACCACAGTTGATTGCTGTGATTAACACATCATGATGAAAAATTGCCAAGTAACTGTAAGTTCTTCTTCTTCTGCGTTCATTCTCCCGCTACCAAGTCCTGAACAGGGCTTTGCAAGTAGCAGGATATAGTTCGAAGAACGGAATTGGTTGTGTCACTAGTTTACAGCTTGACTGCGATATTTGCACCTTTTGGTCTGATTCATCTGTCTTCGGCAGTAACTGTAAGTGAAATAGCCACACTTCTGGACATCAGTCAAGGTTCATCAGCATTTCCACATCATCCGTGAGGTTCTACAGTTCCACAAAGTGTCTGCAAGGTGGTTATCACGACAGCTGACTTCAGAACTGAAAGGATATGGTGCATCACTGGCTAGACACTCGTCCAAAAGACATTTCTAGAGGATTCCATGCACTCTGTAGGCATTGTGGCACTTTTACCAAGTGCAATGGAAAGGATGTCAAAAAAATTACACGGCTGAGTTGCATTCTGAAGAAAAATAAATATTAGGTTTTCATCTGAAGCACCCTCGTATTTAAATATACATTATTATGAAAGCCAAGAACAGATTATATCTCATGAAATCTTGGTGCTGTGTTAAAACTAAGGACACTTCCTCGGATGGACCAGTTTTTTATGATCACTGCAGGCAGAAGAACATAGTATTCTTCTGGACCTTTTTGGTAAAAACAAACATTAATTATATGAGGCGTGTTCAAATGAAACCGGACCTAACTGCACCAAGTGAACATACGTAGGATGCGCATGATGACATCACTTCTGATGTAAACAGCACATACCAACCGTAAAGTGTGCAAAATTTCATTATCCTCCGACTCAGAGACCGTTGAAAACATGGCTGGTGTGATACAGAATCCGTGCAGAGTTGATTAATGAGTGATAATTCGGTTTTTAACAGCTGAACGATGTCAACCAGTTGACATTCATCGCAGAATGCAGGCAGTGTATGGTGACAAATGTGTGTCGAAGACAGCAGTGAAGAACTGGACAATGATATTTAAAGAAGGATGTTAGTTAACGAAAAATCTTCCGAGACCAGGTCAGGCTCATATTGTTGCGTCAGAAGATGCCATTGCCAAAACTGATGTAGCAATTCGGATGGACCGTTGTTGGAGCTTACGTTCACCACACTTTTATCACCATACAGTGCTTGCATTCTGCGACGAATGTCAATTATTTTTGAGTGGTTTTTTTCTTCTTGTGGCTTATTAGACTTGGGGAAGATGTGTCTCTAGTGTGTCTAGCCTCCAGGTTTGTCCATGCTGACATTTGGCCTACCCAGCAGTGGCAATATTTATCATCATCATGTAGGTGCACAGAACATTCTTTGCAGAGTGTCACTCCCATCATAGCTGTCTGAAAGAAACTAGATATATTGCCAAATCTCCAGCCGGCTCCAGAGCCATGCCCAAGCATTCCTTGACATCTTAGTGCCATCGTCTTTTTGGTCTGTCTCTGCCTCTCTTGCCCAGCACCATATCTTACCGTTGTGTCTTTTGCTGTGGCCAAAGTATTTAAATTTTCTATTCATGATGGAATCTATGAACTAGTTCTCTTGTAAGTCAACTCTTGTTGAATGTCTGCATTCTTCTTTTATTTCGTTCCATGGTATTCTGAGGACCTTTCTTTAATATTTTGACTCAAAGAACTCGATTTGTTTCCTTGAGGCTTGGTTTACTGTCCATGTTTCGCAGCCATATGATATCATGGGAAAAACACATATTCTCAAAATATTCACTTTTGTTACAAATTTTCCAATAATTATACATATATATCAATTATAAATAGTAGAATAATAATTATTATACTAATAATTATTAAGCGTCTGTTTGCTACTGAGGTCAGAAAGGAGAGCATATTTTAGCACTATAACCAGCTAAATATGCTGTAAGAGGCAACTCAAAAGGGTTGGGCATGGAGCCAGCTACCCCGTCCTGCAGAAACAATAAGCTACAAGAAAAAGAAAATCTCTACATCCCATGGTTCAAGAGGTTCAGACTCATTCTTCTTCTTACGCTGTCAGACGTCGACCTGTATTTTTTCGAAAAAAGCAGTGGTCATCCTGAGGCTGTCGACACTGCCATAGAGCTTGTCTAGTGTTGCCACTGGTGATGGCCACATCTGCTCTCTCTGGTCCTCGTATGTCGGGAAGTTTTGCAGCAAATTCTCCGCTGTCATTTTTCCTGTACCACACGAGCATTCGTCAGTGCCACCTATCTTCAATTTGTTGAATAGGTGGTACCTCAGTCTATTGTGGCCAGTGCGAAGTCTGAAGACCACGGCCTGCTCTCTTCTGTTCAACTGGTAATAGGCATCGTTTTTTGTGTAGCCAGTGTGTTCTGTTCCCATTTGGTCATGTATCTAGCTCTAATAAGCCGTTTTGACTCTTCGTATGTCACACTAGTATCTGGTTGTGGTAGTCTTGCACCTTCTTTTGCCAGTCTGTCTGCCTCCTCGTTGCCTTGGATGTTGCAGTGGGATGGAACCCACTGTACCACTACCCTTTTTGGTGTGGACTGCTGGCATAGTTGACAGAGTACTGCTCTTAAATCATTAAGTTCAGTATTTTTCTGGCTTTTTAGTGCTGTGACTATGGCCAGGGCATCTGTAAGCAGAACTATATGGCTTTCATTCCTTTTACCTGTCACCATTTCTTCCACTGCTGCCCTGTGTATTTTCCAGTAGCCAATGACAGTGTTATTTTTCTACCATTTGGTAGGCTCAGGAATGCTTCTGCCCCTCCGTTCTGTGTTGTGTTTATTACAGAACCGTCGGTGTATGCATGGGTCCAGTTCATGCTTGGGTAGTTTTTCGTTATGTAGCTCAGGGTTGTATCTCTTCTTTCTTTTTCAGTCTGGCAGTTTTTATTTCCAATACCTGGTATATTTTATTTTCTACCACCTCTGGAAATATATGCTGCCTCCAGGTAGGTTTTCGTACAGTAGGGATGTGCTTTGGTGTTGTTAGTGCGTTCATGGGGTCATTCATGGGACTCATTCATGGGACTCATTCATGGGGACTCATTCATGGGGTCATTCATCGGACTCATTCATGGGACTCATTCATGGGACTCATTCATGGGGTCATTCATGGGACTCATTCATGGGACTCATTCATGGGACTCATTCATGGGACTCATTCATGGGACTCATTCATGGGGTCATTCATGGGACTCATTCATGGGACTCATTCATGGGACTCATTCATGGGACTCATTCATGGGACTCATTCATGGGACTCATTCATGGGACTCATTCATGGGGTCATTCATGCGACTCATTCATGTGACTCATTCATGGGATTCATTCATTGGACTCATTCATGGGGTCATTCATGGGACTCATTCATGGGACTCATTCATGGGACTCATTCATGGGGTCATTCATGGGACCTATTCAAGGGACTCATTCATGGGACTCATTCATGGGACTCATTCATGGGACTCATTCATGGGACTCATTCAACACAAGTTAAGTCACAATTACAAACATGTTTTCCTCACATGTGACTGTCATCAGCTCTTCATATTGTATTAACATTATTTGTACTGCAAGCCTTCAACGGAGGTAAACTCCCACATCTGGGGAATTAACCATGGCCTACTTCAGGAAAACCCCTAAAAACGTCACATTCTACCGCGGACTAAATAATATATATTGTGAAAAGGTTTATAATCAATCAATGCTCCACACAGAGAAATAAAACAAATTCATGGTACAAAACACAAAAAATCACTGTTGCTAGTGATTCTTTCATGGAATCCTGCCCTGAAACCAACTGCATATCTATCTTTGTTTCCAGAATACGCGATTATAGATGTACTGATAGTGGACTTATGCAAGTTCCGTTATTTAGTCAGCCGTGGAACATGACATTTCAAAGGGATTTCTCCGTGAGTAAGATAGCCTGTATCTACAGTAGGCTGCGGATGAACTAAATAGAGTAGCTGCCAGTAAACGAACCATACTTCAGTGGTTACATCCCATTGTGGTGTACCCAAGAATGAAAAGACAAGGCTTGCAGAAAGGGGAGACAATGTGAAAAGGAAGACATTGAAATCACATAATTTGAGAACAATTTAGGCCGCTAGAAGAGATAAGAAGCATCCTGACGACAACTGACACACTCTTGAACGTCGGGAACAAATCACCATTCTTTGCCTCAGGACAGGACATAACAGACTAAATAAATGCATGTACAAGCTTCATTTGTCTGATTCACTCTCGTGTTTGTCTGGAATTAGTGAACAAACTGGAAAGCATGTTCTACAGGTCTTCTCTCCATCTCCATATTCTTAGTTCATCTGTACTTTACAGTGGCAGATGTTCCTGTGCAGGTCCTAGCTCTGGTATGAGCTGGATGTAGCCAAGAGAAGGGTTTCCTGCTTAGCAGAATAGGCTCGAGCAGCTTAATACTCTGCTGCGTTGGCACAAGTGCTTGCGAAGGGTAGTTAACCGATGTGCGACTCCATCTTAACAGACTAAAACACTAGAGCAAAGTAGACTCGCAGCCTGTTAGGCTGCTCTAAACAAACCACCTATGATTTGTGTTATGTGAGGTCACATTAGTTAGTCGCCTCTTACGACATTCTCTTTGTGAGGCAGTGGTGTTATTCTTATCCTTGTCATACACAAAGACCCAGGCAGGCCACTCGGATTCTCTCTCTCTCTCCATACTGCCAGCTTACAAACACTCATTGGCCAAATGATTAAAACACTAAATATGTATGAAGCTGGAATACACCTCCAATCAACGGTCAGGTTCACTTAACAGACTCATCTAAAGTAAGTAAAGTGGAAATTCAGCAGAATTAACCGTTGGTTGGAAATGAAGTTTTTTTTTAAGACTTCATTGTACTAAGCTGCAGCCTGTGAGAGGTAGGGGGCCAGTGCCCTTCCTTGCTGTCTTTACTTTCCCTAACTCATGCATCAGGTACCCATTTTACAGCTGGGTTAACTGGAGAAGTAGTCCCCAATTAAAATCACATACCCAGATTTTTTTTAGTCTCCGGACGAGATTCTAACCGAGGCACGCTGTTACCACAGAAAATAGTGAATTGCTCGCTATGAACTGAGCTAAGGCGCCCCACAGCACTCATCTGACAGTGTAAAAATCAATGAGCGAACACAAGACGTAGTAGTCCGTGGAAGAGCGGGTGGATCATCCTGATTTAGCTGTACGTTGTCTTAGATTTGTAAGTCAAACATCAGGGATGCTAGAATAAAACAGAATATACACAAGTAAGTAGTGAGCGTCATTGTGCGCCTCTTCTTCTCTGTTCACTTCAGATCAAGTATAGGGCCACTGCTACAGCTGGCTCCCTTACAGGAAGCCTATAACAAAGCCCATATGTCGGTGTTCTTGTAGTGACAGTTTCTGTAGCAATTCAAGTTACATGATGAGGTTGCTAGCCTCAATTCACAACCCTCTTTAGTCGCATTTGTTACAACATGTTGGGAACTTTATTTGCGTCTCCTTTCCGCTCCACTTGAAGCATAGGGACAGCATTAGAGCTGACTTCCCTCACAGGAAGACTGTTACCATAACACTTATCTGCCCTCTTACAGCAGTAGTTTTCATAGCAATTTCCTTTATATGATGAGGTTGCTAGGTCTTTGCACAATCCTCTTTAACGACATGCTTGAAAGGTGACAGTGGTTCTGTTCCTTCCTCATGCGAGTCTCACTCTTTTTACACTACTTACTTAGTCGCTCCTCTTCTACCATGGTGTGCTCCTCTTCTACCATGGGCTGCTCCTTTTCTGCCATGGAATGCTTCTCTTCTACCATGGGGTGCTTCTCTACTGCCATGGGGTGTAGAGGCAACTGTGTTTATAAAAGTGCTTTTTACCCATTATATTTTAAGTAGTTTTTAATTAAACAAAAAAGGTAAATACATGTTTTGATTATTATTTTTTCTCATTCATCTTCAGACTTCAACAATCTAACTCTAACAAAGGCAATAGTCAATTCAAAATTCTACACACTGCAATATGGTTTCTCGTGCAGAAATACAGGTTACAATGGTGTGTCTCTCTATTCATTAGTGAATGTTGGACAGGCCTGCAATAAGTGTTTGATTGACATGGGGACTAGTACCACAAGTGTTTGATTGACATGGGGAGTAGTACTACAAGTGTTTGATTGACATGGGGACTAGTACCACAAGTGTTTGATTGACATGGGGACTAGTACCACAAGTGTTTGATTGACATGGGGACTAGTACCACAAGTGTTTGATTGACATGGGGACCAATGCTACAGGAGCACAGACCCATTGTGTCAATCACAGATTTTCTATACAGATGGGACTCAAGTCTGATGTAGTCATTGCATAAAAAAAAGTTGGTCACTTGATCTCACCTTAAAAGCTTATGAGCGACATCAGCTTTGACAATCTGCTTTTTAATGTTAAATGGTTTACATAATCTGAATGTTTCTGGCAAACTTTCTGACTCTGCCAATGATTTATACATGTACAGAAACATTGTAGATGAGCTTCTCCACAATTGAGCTAAGTGGAGGTTGAAGGACACAATAAAAAAATAGAAATGTCAAAAGCTGTAAATTGTTATTTTATTAGCAATACTATAGGAGTGGATCTGATTAATTTGTAGATACTGTTGATGATGCATCATGTAAAAGGGCAAGGTATTCACATAGCAGGCACTGCCATCGTTGATGAAGTGTTAGTGAATTCTTTTACTAAATATCAGCTTATTGAGAGGTGGGATGGACAATTCCCTGTCTCCTCATCTCGCTTCATACACTTAAGTCAGTTATCCATTTGCAGCTGGATTGGCAGGTGCACTTCTGAGACCTTGGGAGCAATCCCAGTCCCATTGATGTGAGAGGCAAGTGACCTAACCAATCAGCAACCCTTCACTACATGTACAAAGCCAATGAAAACAAATCTTTGACAGTTTTCTGCTTTCAAATTAGGAGAGCTCTCTGCATAATTAACTCATAGAATAGCTCCCAGACCAGAGGCTAGTCACTGACAAAATTAAAATAAAATATGTTAAATGTGGACCCCTGCTATATAATGGGACCACGATATGATCAAATCACTTAATGATGAATACGATTAGGTCATTTCATTAAAGGACCATAAATCCCATTATGATGGGGACCATAATACAACAAACTCTCTTTATCATGTAGCTACAATAATAATCAAATAACATATCTAGAGACCACAATACAATCAAACAACTTTCTGATAGGTACATGATACAATCAAATTATCTTAAGTTATGACCACAAAATGATCAAATCACGTTACGTTTTGACCACAATTTGATCAAATCACTTTATGATAGGACCACAATTTGATCCAATCACTTTATGATAGGACCACAATTTGATCCAATCACTTTATGATAGGACCACAATTTGATCCAATCACTTTATGATATGACCACAATTTGATCAAATCACTTTATGATAGGACCACAATTTGATCCAATCACTTTATGATAGGACCACAATTTGATCCAATCACTTTATGATAGGACCACAATTTGATCCAATCACTTTATGATAGGACCACACTATGATCAAATCACTTATCATGGCCCACATTATGGCATTATAAGCTTCACATTATTAAAAATATGCACTTTTCTGTTCCTGCATGAGATTCTACTAAGTCCTCATTACAGTACTTCCAGCACCCAATAGCTCTGGAATGGATAACCAGCTGGTAAATCCGAGATCCACTTTATCTTGTTTAGCCTGTTGTGGCTTTTTATCACATGACACGATGAAAAACTTACTAGCAATCATTATGTTAATATCAACAAAACAGCTGCTCGGTTTGTGGTGTGTGATATAATACATGTTACAGTAATATCAGGTGATTTACAGTAGAACCGCACTAATCTAAACTGTGACAGTCCCCATAATATTGAATCAAATAAAGAGAACAATATTGTAAAAATCAGATAAAACTGTTGAAAGCTAAATATTTACAGGAGGAGAGGAGACTAATGTTCTGTCTGGCAGAACATACTGATCAGATTACGTTAGTCGAGTCAGGTGAAACATACTGATCAGATTACGTTAGTCAGGGTCAGTTGAAACATACTGATCAGATTACGTTAGTCGAGTCAGGTGAAACATACTGATCAGATTACGTTAGTCAGGGTCAGTTGAAACATACTGATCAGATTACGTTAGTCAGGGTCAGTTGAAACATACTGATCAGATTACGTTAGTCAGGGTCAGTTGAAACATACTGATCAGATTATGTTAGTCAGGGTCAGTTGAAACATACTGATCAGATTACGTTAGTCAGGGTCAGTTGAAACATACTGATCAGATTATGTTAGTCAGGGTCAGTTGAAACATACTGATCAGATTACGTTAGTCAGGGTCAGTTGAAACATACTGATCAGATTACGTTAGTCAGGGTCAGTTGAAACATACTGATCAGATTATGTTAGTCAGGGTCAGTTGAAACATACTGATCAGATTATGTTAGTCAGGGTCAGTTGAAACATACTGATCAGATTATGTTAGTCAGGGTCAGTTGAAACATACTGATCAGATTACGTTAGTCAGGGTCAGTTGAAACATACTGATCAGATTATGTTAGTCAGGGTCAGTTGAAACATACTGATCAGATTACGTTAGTCGAGTCAGGTGAAACATTCTGATCAGATTACATTAGTCAAGGTCAGGTGAAACATACTGATCAGATTACATTAGTCAAGGTCAGGTGAAACATACTGATCAGATTACGTTAGTCGAGTCAGGTGAAACATTCTGATCAGATTACATTAGTCAAGGTCAGGTGAAACATACTGATCAGATTACATTAGTCAAGGTCAGGTGAAACATACTGATCAGATTATGTTAGTCAAGGTCAGGTGAAACATACTGATCAGATTACGTTAGTCGAGTCAGGTGAAACATTCTGATCAGATTACATTAGTCAAGGTCAGGTGAAACATACTGATCAGATTACATTAGTCAAGGTCAGGTGAAACATACTGATTAGATTACGTTAGTCAGGGTCAGGTGAAGCATACTGACCAGACTATGTTAGTCAGGGTCAGGTGTAAAATACTTATTAAGATCCCCACGTCACTTCCAAGAAGTTCTCCCTAAAAATTAGCTGTTTCATGGCAGTCTGGCTTACAAGATTGGCACTGTGATCCCCACATTGTACTACAGCCAGGAGGACCCTGGTGAAACTTTTCAAACATGCCTCATTGCCACTGGCAACCCCCAACCAAAGAAAATCGGCAAAAGTACCTATCTCAAGTATGAGTGGCTTTAACAACAACAAATATCTACAGAAATAAGTATGTGTTCCTCATTTATCATTATAGTTCCCCTTGGAGCACAGGGCCACAACAGATGCTCTCCATCTGTTTCTGTTATGTGTCTTCTTTTTGAGTACAAGACCCAGACTAAACCGACTTCCTCTTTGGCCATCTTCACCAGGTGTTTCTTGACCTTCCCACTCGTCTCTTTCTCTGTGGGTTCCAATCTAGGGCATGTCTGATTATATTTCACTCCAGCTGGAGTATAGAGCCCCCACTACAGTTGGCCTCCTTTAGGAGGACTGGGCAAAGCACTTTATGTGCTTTTGCAGGGGTGGTTTTTGTAGCAATTTATCATACACTATGAGGTGGCTAGCACCATGCACAACTCTCTTTAGTTGTCTTTCACAATATGTGTGGAGCTGCAGTATTCCTATCCATTCCTCCTGAAAAAGGGTCCCGGGATCCACTTAGGGTTCAGCTTACATTAAATACAGACAGCACTTGGGTCAGTAGGACACACACATAGCCTGCTACAACATTTTACATGGCCTGCAACCAATGCAAACAATCTATTAAATATATAATTTTTGCTTGAATAAATAATTATATATTATTTGTTGATGCAACAGTGAAATAAATGATTAATATAATTATCCGAAGCAATATGAACATTTTTTAATCCAGCTATACCCATATATGGATAAAAAACCTGAGTATAGCATAAGTATTTTGTTTATCTGAGGTCAAACAAAAACTTAGCCTTCATAGTGTATGGTAACGGGCTTGAAAGGGGATTACAGAATTGCAGCACTGTAACCAGTTAAGCATGACAAAAGAGGCAACCAAGGAGCGTTGGGGATCGGACTAGCTACCTAATGAAATATCTGGGAAAGTTATATCTGGAAGAGTTATAAAATATCTGGTAGAGTTATAAAATATCTGGTAGAGTTATAAAATATCTGGGAGAGTTATAACATATCTGGGAGAGTTATAAAATATCTGGGAGAGTTATAAAATATCTGGGAGAGTTATAAAATATCTGGGAGAGTTATAACATATCTGGGAGAGTTATAAAATACCTGGGAAAGTTATAAAATACCTGGGAAAGTTATAAAATATCTGGGAGAGTTATAAAATATCTGGGAGAGTTATAAAATATCTGGAAGAACTATAAAATATCTGGGAGAGTTATAAAATATCTGGGAGAACTATGAAATATCTGGGTGAGTTATAAAATATCTGGGAGAACTATAAAATATCTGGGAGAGTTATAAAATACCTGGGAGAACTATAAAATATCTGGGAGAGTTATAAAATATCTGGGAGAACTATGAAATATCTGGGTGAGTTATAAAATATCTTGGAGAACTATAAAATATCTGGGAAAGTTATAAAATAGGCTAAACTGTTTAAAACCCACACATGTTACAGACCTATCCAGTATACTTCGGTGAAAGGAGTTACTTTTGGCAGTGGCCTACTTCCTTCCACAAGAAATTGTTTCCAGATATCCGGACCTAAAACTGACTGCTGTCTTTATTCTTCTTCTTCTGTGTTCGTTTTCAATCTCCCGCTACCAAGCCTTGAACAGGGCAAGTAGTAGGATGTAGTCCGGAGACGGGAATGCGTTGTGTCGATAGTTTACAGCTTGACTGCTGTCTTTATTAATCATACATGTCCGTCCAAGTTTGAATGCAATCCACCCCACACCCCCCTCCTTCCCCATTCCCCATTCCCATTCATGGTGTGGTGGATATCCCACTTGCATATTCTAGTGAGCTATACTGGCATGAATGCATATTCCTGGCAGGGTCATTCAAGCAGGACAGATCCCTTGTGAGGGAACATACTAAAAATAGTGGCATCCTGGATCTCCAGGTTTGGGGGTTCTGGCATAGGCTTGACACCTATCTTTCTATGGTCTTTCAGTGACAAAGATTTTGAACAAGGAAAAACTCAAAATTCTCAGGCACAAAGCTCGCATGACTGTCAGTAGTGGAAGCCATTGGCATAAATCAGAGCTTGGCACTATATTTTCTTCTTTTTTGGCATTCGTCCTGAAAAGGATGCTTTGTTGTAGTTTATAGTGAGGCTGCGATATCTGTGCCCTTCGACCCAACCCATGTCAGATGGCTTATTTGGGTACCATCATCCCACTGCGATCCATATTCTCTTAGATAGACTACACTACTGCAGCCTGTTTCCAGGGCTGTCACTTGAATTTGGAATAGGGTCTTGGTCAGCTCTGGTCTGCTGACATTGCTGCAAGCAGCCAGATATGAGTCGCTGGTTGCTGTCAGTTCATTGGCTGTACAACATGTTCGGTCCCTGGGCATGATTTGAAAGTTGGTTGCGGAATGGTGAAGTGGAGGGATTTTGTTGCTGCCTTTAGAGGCATCACTAGGGTAGGCATGATGGTAACTGACCAAGGATCTAATAAGGAGAATGAAGAAGAAATCTACAGTGCTGATCTTGCTGTCCCTAACTTGGGTGGATAGAATAAACATGTCATAGAAGACGACTAAGTAGTGTTGTCTATGTCAACGTGCCGCTACACGAGCATATACATTTTTGGAACAGGCTTTCTGGAAGGAGGCCAAAAACAGTTACTGTCCCATGCTCCTATTGGAGTGAAAAAGAAGTAGAATGTTAATGCTATTTATAAATTAATGTTAATACAAGATGGGGATGGCTTCTAATGAAAACCTTAAAATTGTGATATAAATTCAAAACACCCTGCCATTGTCATGTAAGTTGACAGTATCATTGCTAAGGAATCCAAGAATGTCCTGCAGATGGTATCATGGTGCAGACAAACCACATGAAATTATGGCAGCAGCTTGAAGATGGTTCCCCCCTACTAGTAACATGCAACAATGGGGAGCAGGCATTGTTATTCTTCTTGTGGGGGGGGGGGGGGGGCACGGCAGGGAAGGGGTGAAATCTATCAAAACTATCAGCGAATGAAAATTCAGTACAGTGATGCAAGCATGTCACTCGAGTAGAGTAAGTGTATAAGTAGAGTAGGAATTTCTGAAACAGTGTGAGTTCTGTGACACCAGTGAAACCAGAGTCGATTGCAGCAGTTGAAATCATGATATAAAATTGCTGAGTGACTGTGAATAAAATAGCCGCAGTTCTAGACATAAGTCAAGTTTCAGCACACCACTATATCCATGATGTGCACCAGTTCCACATAGTGCCTGCATGGTGGGTGTCAAGGCAGCTGACTTCAGAACTGAAACAACAAGGTGGTGCATTAGTGGCCATACATGTGACCAAAAGACGTTTTTCTAGAGGGATCCATGCACTTTGCAGGCGCTGGGCGACTTGTACGGAACGCAATGGAGACTATGTCAAATAATCATAGTTTTGTGCCACTTTTTCCTATTCCCTTTTTAAGAAAAATAATGTATGGTTTTCATCTAAAGCACTATTGTATGTTTAACATTATGTTCATATAATGTTAATGTAATATATGTGGAGAGATGTTGACAAACGTACATTATAGCTGGTGAAATTTGTAAGGATCAGCTATGTCCTCTGAAGAGACTGACACCACATCCAGAACTAACATGCCATGGCCCCCAGGTAGACAAAAACAAGGCTGATTTTTTAAAAAAACGTGACGGGGAATTATAGAAACTGAAATGATAATCACGAACCAGAAGAAGAATGAAAGATGGTTGTAGACCAGATGAAGTGGAGGGAGTTTGTTGCTGCCCTGACAGACGCTATCACTGACTGTTTCATCAGTTATAGGCCAAAGATACAAAAATATATTGAAAATATGTTTTCATAGTGTAAAGATATGTGAAATTGTGTTTCCGTAATGTCAAGACGTGTGAAATTGTGTTTCAGTTATGTCAAGATAAGTGAAACTATGCATAAGGTAATGTCAAGATATCTGAAATTGTGTTTAAGGTAACGTTAAGATATGAGGGGAGGGGGGGGGGGGGGGGGGGGGGCTGCATAAAGAAGTGGTTGGTGACACAGGCTCATAACCCAAACATACATAATGTGATGTTCTAATTCAGCAAGACAATGTCCCTATGGGATGTAAACTCAAACTCATTAAATAAAAATGTGTGCTGAAGTTTGTTGCTCTGGGTCATAAGATGCAAAACACAGTGCAACTAACTCTGCCTCAGTAAACATGAAAAATAATATTAGCAGTATTTACCCTAATATAAGACTAAGATGTTTCCAATGTTCATCGCCAAAAAAACGGGGGGGGGGGGGGGGGGGGGGTGCACGTCTTATTTTCGCGCAAGAACTAAAATATTGGTGCAATGTCAACATTTTTATATTGTATAATACTGGCAAATATTTTTATTTCACAAAGAAAAGGCATGTACTTGTCTAAATTGTAGCACAAATTTGCATTTTTTTCATTTCAACAGATATTTTCATGGTCAAATACTTTATGGGTACTGTTTTCAGCTATTACGATGTATTGTGCTTAGGACTTCATGTCATGTTGGCTACTTTTGTAGCTCAATTTTAATGGAAAAAAAAAAGAAAAAAAGAGATAAATTGTTAAAAAGATGGTAAAGCAACGACCAAATACCCCAAAAAAATCTAATAGTTAAAATGTGTTTTCGACGCTGTTGTATGCCTACAAGACAACTGACATTTTTGTGTGATTTATAGCAGCAATGCTGTAATAGGGCACTGTCATTGGCTGATTTCTAATATCTCCCTATCGACCTTTTTCATTCCACAAATCTAAATTGCAATTGAAAACCTTGATCCATTCCGTAAAAAAGAGATGACAAGATAACATACTTAAACATTACAATTTGAACTAACAACATAGCAGGATCGACGTTAAAGCTTCCTATAAATATTAAAACTGATAAATTCTACATAATAGTAAATAATTGTGAAACAAAACTAGCAATTCGTATTTAATTATAAGATAAGAATCATTGTCAGGTGACTAAATATTGACAACTCTAAAAACTAATAAAAAGATTTTTTCCCTAATTTCAAGTTATCAAAATAGGGGTAATTTTATATTCAAATCGTCTTGTATTCAGGTAAATACAGCATGTGAAATCGTGTTGAAGTTAAAATATGAGATCTTCTACATGACAAGAGCTCAGCCTAATTTAGCCCCAAATAACCACATATATTTCCCTCATAAACATATTGATCTGTTTCAAGTTTCTCTTATCATACAGCTATATCCCCTCAAATAACCACATCTATTTCCTTCGCAAAACTGGCTGTCTATCTGGTGATTTTTTTTTTACCAGGTCACTCTTCTGTTCTGTTCCAAAGAATTTACTTCACTGCACTGGGCTCAGTTTCTCTCAGTAAATGGTGAAGGGTGTGGATACTGATGGTTTCTGCATCACATTGATTGTACACACTTCTCCATCCTCGCTTGTGCTCCAGTTCGCTCGAACCTCGTTCGATATCAAAGATCTGCAGTCTGTAAGTTGCTGATTTATCTATTGTGGTGTCGTCATCTAACAGGTGGTCATTGATAGACTTCAAAATGTCACTCCTATCCATATCTAGTGTACCTGCAATTGGTACCTATGAAGCCAAGACATCCCATCCGAGGGCTGGGAAATTTATGCTTAGGATCGAGCTGTTCGGAGACAGTCAGCTGAAAGTGGCATAGTGGGTGCTGACGTTCGTTGAGGCCTTCGGCTACAGAGAAAATTAAAAAAACTGAAGAAATTGAGAACACCCCGGCATGCCAGCCTTCTCAGCATGGTTGTACGATCCGTGGCAGGGACTGTCATTCGCAGATCTTGGAGACAGAATTGGCCAAAACTCATAGGACGCATGAGCATGGTCTACAGAAACTGAGACGCCAATGATGTTTCTCCTAACCCAAGAATGACCAGAGCAGTAGATCCCCCATAGCTCACTCTTGTCATATTGAAAGAATAATTTGTGAAAATGTGTTTTAAAAGTTTTGATGTGAAGATGGCAACCAATGTGATCTGATGTGATCTAGTTAATACAATTGAAACCTGACTCTGCTGCTGAATATGGTTCAAAAACCATTTCTTATAGCAGTGGTTCCCAAATTGTGTGCCGCGGCACCCTGGGGTGCCACAAAACATTCCAATATTTTCATCAACTGCGCACTGCAGCTATTAAGCAGTTTTATTTTCTGACTTGGAGCGTAGTAGAAAAAAATTATGGTTACAATAAGGGTGCTGTGGATCTAAATAGCTTGGGAACCACTAGCTAATAGCATTTTCCCGACCATTTCGCCCAAGCATTTTCAGGATGCAAAAGGTAAACAAAAATAGTAACAGTGCAAACTGTCAGGCATATCATAAGAAGCAACTAAGATGAGTTGGGCATGGGACTTTTTGCCCCCATGATTTTTAAACTTGAAACCACTAAAATTTCAACAAACATAGGCAGGTCAATGTTTGAAGACTTGGTGTGTATTTATTTTGAGAACATGCTCTACAAAGGTGAAAAAGGTTGTGATTGATTGATTGATTGATTGATTGATTGATATTCTCCATTGCTATGGTCGACCCAGAGGGAATTAATGTGTCAGTATTTAATTCCTGAGAAAACAGGTGGCTAAGCAGTTTGGAGGTCTTCCTCTTAACCAAGTGGACATAGGTTAAAAGCCTTGATAAGGCCTAGGTTGATTATTTTAATAGCAAGGATAAAATTTAAAAAACCTAGCCTGCACACTTCAAGGTGGCTGACGAGGCAAATCCTTTATTCATCAAACCTATAAATCCCCCTCGGCAACTTCAGCAACAGGAATAAATACTGCAATAATAGATGAAATTCTAACACTCAACACCAATTTAAGATACATTAATTATATGTACATACATATAGAAATTTGATTTTGCAAGGCAGTATTCAAGCAAGCAACACACTTCCTCTAAACTATTTTTTGTTTGTCTAACAGCAACATAACATAATTTATATGTGCGTACATCGAATAAATATCTCGTTTATCAAGGCAGAAGTTGCGCAACAAAAATATTGCTCCAAGCTATCTCTCATTGAAAGTACATTATCAGATATGTTGGTTTCTCTCGTAATTATCCAGCAGAAGAATTCACGTGAGCCTGCTGGCTGACCGTCATGCTTGCTGCACTTTGACATCATTTAAGCCCATCACAACAAATTGCTGAGCCTGAGGAATAAATAAATAAATATTCTGGGATTAGTTTCACAGAAATATGACTAAGGAATATGTTGAAATGGTTTTACGCGGCGTGGTTGCTAGCCACATGCACAATCTTATCTAGAATGGAATAACAACATGGACAAACATGGGTTGGATACAGAGTCAGAAGAAAAACATCAATTTATGATCTAGTAAGTCGCAAGAAGGAAACCACCCACAAACAGTCAAATGTGAGTGCAATAGGTAAATCAGGGAAGACATGGGACAGCAACTTCTAAAGGCAGACCAGACGGATTTGCAGAACAAAAGGATAGCTTTTGGTGGTACCTGACAATATTGATGCTGAGGACTTCAAGAATGTCCTGCAGGGGGTATCGTGGTGCAGATGAGTCACATTACATCATAGTAGCTGCTTAAAGATGGCAGTTAACACTAGTGAGTCCCAAATGCCGTCATAGCCTGGAGTGGAATTGAGGATGAGGTCTTAATTCTGTTTAAATACTCCCATGGCACGCGCAACACATAGCCTCTGACAGCAGAAGCCAAACTCCTGGCCTTCACATGGAAGGACCCGTTGTTCTTACTAACAGGAGAAGGGGCGAGATGCAAGTCTCTGGCGCCCTAACCATACGTGGCAACTCATATAGGAGAAGGGAAAACTCTGATTTCAAAACCAGCTGCTGACTTGTAGGTAGGCTACCGACAGCCACTGGACAATTCCCCTTGTGGTGTGGTATATTGATTATCCAGCATTGCACTTGGCCTGGAGGAGCAGCAACATGGGCTCCAAACTTAACTCTGACTGACAGAAAGCATAGCGAAAGACCAAGTAATGCTTAGATGGCTCAGGAGCGGAGCTGGGTGTGCGTAGAACGTGACGATTCCTTGGGAAATTAGGAGAACCCAGGACCAGAGCATACTGATTAAGCTCTGCATACTTGGAGAGCCCCCTTGGATGTCTGGGAATGCCACTCCCTCCCACTGAGTCTTAAGACCACAGATCTTGAAATACTGCACGCTGAAACAGGATGGAATGTTTGAACGGAGGGATGGAGCTTTTGACTCCAACTAAATTTGCTGCGATAAGGCAGAAAAGCCATAGGACAACCGTAGGAATAAATAGTTCCACTAGTGAGATGCACCAAACAGGAGCAGCATTCTCTTTTCTGTCTTTTGAGGAGCGAAGAAGTGAAATTTAGCTATAAAGAAGCAAAGACACTCATCAAACAATCCACAGGGGGACAGCGTGGGCTAGTGGTTAAGTGACACGGCTCACAACCAGAAGGTGCTGGGTTCGATTCCCATCGCAGCACCGGCCGTTACCCCGGGGAAGCAAACCCTTAGAAAATGCAGGAGGAAGCAGGCCCTAACATAAAATGCATGCTGAAGTCGGATGCACTGGGCCGACAGGTGCAACAAAAACCACAGTGTAATGCACACCGCCTTTGGGGATTAGAAAAATAAGGTGAACGCAAAAAAAAAAAAAAAAAAAAAAGTCCACGAGGACATAATGGTGAGACCAGCACAAAGTATACAAGCCAGAAAATTACAGCATAGTCAAAGTTGGCAGAGATTGGCAGACAAACATCTTCTGATTCAGAAAAGACTCAAGAACCACCTCCAAACAATGGGTTTTAGAGTCACAGCCACATGCGATTGTGGAGCACCCAAGCAAACTTCTTAACGTCTTTATACTGATTCAGAAGACTCTGCAGAGTCGGTATACAATCAGTATCATCTACATTTCCTTGCTCTAAAAACTATGAGCATCCAATCTATTCTTAAATGCATTAATTGACCCTGCCTCCACTATTTAATGTAGCAATGCATTCTAAGCATTCACCACTCTCTGACGAAAAAAATATTTACTTATATCTAATCTGGACCTTTCTTTAATCAATTTGTAGCTGTGCCCTCTTGTACTTGTAGGTGGTTGTTTTTTTTGAAAAACTTGTTATAGTCTAATTTATTCTTTCCGTTGATTATCTTATAAACCAGTATTAAGTCACCTCAAATTTTTCTCTTTTCTAGACAATGTAGGCCGGTTTTTCTGAGTCTTTCCTCATAACTGTAAATATGGAATCCCACTATCAGTTATGTCGCTCTTTTTTATATAAATTCCAGCATGTTTATATCCCCTCTATGATAATGACTCCACACCTGTACACAGTACTCCAATCTAGGTCTAACTAATTCTTTATACAGTTTGACTATCACTTCCATGCTCCTATATATAATTTTTCTTTTTATCATACTTAACATTATATTTGTCTTTTTCACTGCTACCTGAACTTGCTCACTCAACTTGTCTGTATGATCTATTATAACTCCTAGGTCCCTTTCCTTTCCTATCTTTCTAATATTGTTCTCTCCCATTCTGTAATTATGTTCCATATTTGATCTACCCATGTGGATGGCTTGGCTTCATTCGTTCTCAATCTCCCGCTACCAAACCCTGAAAAGGGCTTAATTAGCAGAATGTAGTCTAGAAAACGGAATGCGTTGTGTCGTAGTTTACAGGTTGACTGTGATATTTGCATCTTTCGGTCTGACACAACCGACTTCAGCAATCATTATTTTGAGTACCGGGTTAGCATTCCCTCTTCGATCCCTTCTCCTTAGTCTGTCTGCCCTGTTGCAGCCTGTTATCCAGGATCACCGCGTGGAGGTGTAGAAGGGTCTTGGCAGCTCTGGTTCGCTGGCCCTGACGCTAGCAGTCAGCTATGGGTCGCTGACTACTGCAGCTCATGCGCTGATCAGCATCTTGATCCCACACCCATGTGGATGACCATACATTTATCTACATTAACTCCATTTGCCAGCTTTCAGGCAATTTCTGAATTTTATCGTCATCCTACCTTAATATATCCACTTCTGCTTTAGATGAGACACTTCTGGAAAGTTTTGTGTCATCCGCGAATTTTTGCAATCATGTATCCAATATCATTGTCCAAATCGTTTATATATATATATATACATCAAGAACAAAGTTGGTCCCAAAACCAAGCTCTATGGCACTCCACTTTTCACCACTCAGAGTAATCCTTATTTATGCCCACTGTCTGCCTTCTTCCTGTTAATTTAAAACATTTGGCAACTTTCCCGCCTATTCCATGTGATTTTAACTTTCAAAATAATCTTTGATCAGGTACTCTATAAAAGGCCTTTGCAAAATCTAGATAAATAACATTCACCTCCTCGCCTCTATCTATCATTTTGGTAACATCCTCCATGAATTTTAATAGATTTCTGTTAAGCACGACCTCCCTTTAGTAAACCCATGCTGACTATTCCTGAGTAGATTTAATTTGTCTAAATGCCTTGCAATGTTTTCTTTGATTATTAACTAATATTTTGCAGACAATGCTTGTTAAAAGCACTGGTCTATAATTTGTTGGATCTGATTTTTGCCCTTTTTGAACAAGGCGATCACTTCTGAATCTTTCCCATCCCCTAGAACAATCTCGTTGCAGGTGATTGAGAACATAATATGGTGAATAGTTTTGTTGGTCTCTAACTTCAAACAGCAATTTTGGATGAATACCATCTTGACCCGGACATTTATCCACTTTCAATCCGACGGTTCTGTAACAAATACTACACAGAACGGAGGGGCAGGACCATTCCTGAACCTACCAAATGGCAGACAAATAACACTGTCATTCGCTACTGGTAAGTACACAAGCAATTTCAGAGCGGAGGCAGAGGCACTGAGGGCGGCAGTGGAAGAAATGGTGACACACAGTGAAAATGAAAGCCATATAGTCCTGCTTACAGATGCTCTCGCCGTAGTCACAGCGCTAAAGAGCCAGAAAAATACTGAGCTTAATGACTTAAGAGCAGCACTCTGCAAACTGTGCCAGCAGTCCGCACCAAAAAGGGTAGTGGTACAGTGGGTCCCATCACACTGCAACATCCAAGGCAACGAGGAGGCAGACAGACTGGCAAAAGAAGGTGCAAGACTACCACAAACAGATACTAGCATGACGTACGAAGAGTCAAAACGGCTTATCAAAGCCAGATACATGACCAAATGGGAAACCGAACATACTGGTTACACCAAAAACGATGCCTATTACCAGTTGAACCGAAGAGAGCAGGTCGTCATCTTCAGACTTCGCACTGGCCACAATAGACTGAGGTACCACTTATTCAACAAATTGAAGATAGGGTGTACCGACGAATGCCCGTGCGGTACTGGTAAAATGACCGCTGAACATCTGCTGCAGAACTGCCCGACATACGAGGATCAGAGAGAGTAGATGTGGCCATCACCAGTGGAACTGCAAGACAAGCTCTATGGCAGTGGCGACAGCCTCAGGATGACCGCCGCTTTTTTCGAAAAAATAATGGTTACTGTCTGACTGCGTACGCAGAAGAAGAAGAAACAGTAATTTTGGATGAATACCATCTTAACCCGGACATTTATCCACTTTCAATCCCACCAATTGTTTAAAAACCATTTCCTCCGCAATGCAGACTGAACTTAATCCTTCTGTATTTAATGCCCTTTGGAAAATGTCTATGTGTTCTGCTATCTTGGACCAGTCTTCTTTTGTGTAGACTGTGTAAAAAAACGGATTGAGTAAATTAGCATTTTATGTAAGAGAAATTGTCTGTCTCTTTAATGTGAAGTTGTGAAGTTTGCCTTTTCTGTGAAGACAAAGCATTTTGTATGTGAGGTTGTAAAGTCTACTTTCTCTGTGAAGACAGTCAAAGTATGTTGTATGTGAGGTAGTAAAGTCTACTTTCTATGTGAAGACAAAGTCTGTTTTATGTGAGATGAGTCAATCAAAGTCTATTTTATGTGAGGTTGTAAAGTCTGCTATTTTTGTGAAGACAGTCAAAGTATGTTGTTTGTGAGCTTGTAAAGTTTGCTTTTGTTTGGAAGACTGTCAAAGTCGGTTTTATGTGAGCTTGTAAAGTTTGCTTTCTCTGTGAAGACAGTCTTCTTTCTTTGTGATAATTCTCAAAGTCTGTTTTATGTGAGAGAAGACAGTCAAAGTATGTTGTATTTGACGTTGTAATATCTTCTTTCTATGTAAAGACAGTCAGTGTGTTGTATATGATGTTGTAATGTCTGCTTTCTCTGTGAAGACAGTCAAAGTGTGTCACAGCATGATGTTATAATATCCTTTCTCTGTGAAGACAGTCTAAGTATGTTCTATATGATGTTGTAATGTCTGCTTTCTCTGTAAAAAGTCAAAGTATATT
Organism: Ariolimax columbianus; assembly: GCA_036924085.1. Taxonomy (NCBI): domain Eukaryota; kingdom Metazoa; phylum Mollusca; class Gastropoda; order Stylommatophora; family Arionidae; genus Ariolimax; species Ariolimax columbianus. Next base: position 73,519,915 of record JAVGWX010000002.1, read on the forward strand.
CTATATGATGTTATAATGTCTGCTTTCTCTGTGAAGACAGCCAATGTCTGTTTTTCAGTGACTTGCTAGTAGGTGATTAGCATACCTTTTTGTGGGATATGAACATTCTAAGCTGTGTCCTGAAAGTGGGTCATCTGAAATGAGAAACATGATGAAATGACAGACATGGTCAAATGACAGACATATGAAAAGACAATCATTAAGTGATTAGATCCGATGAAGCTTCAGTGAGCTGTTAGAATAGTGGTCTAGTAGTCAGATGACGCAATTTCAAATCCTGGTAAGGCCTAGGTTTTTTTTCTATAAATGATTTTTTAAATGCATGCCGACCTACGGACCTGCAATTTCAATATTAATTTTCTTCTCATTCGTTGTTCTTCCTGAAAAGGACGTTCTTTCATAGTTTACAGTGAGACTGGGATATCTGTGCCTTGCGACCTGACATATCCGATTTCAGCTGGCATTTTTTGGTACCAATTTGCCTTCCTACTGCGATCCTTAGTGTTTTAGCCTAACTACACAAGTGCAACCTGTTTCCAGGGCCATCGCTTGAAGGCAGAATAGGGTCTTGGTCAGCTCTGGTTAGCTGACCCTGATACTTCTTCTTCTTCTTTGTTCGCTCTCAATCTCCCGCTACCAAGCCCTGAAAAAAGCTTTGCAATTAGCGGAATATAGTACAGAGAATGGAATGCGTTGTGTCATGGTTTACAGCTTGACTGCGATATTTGCACCTCCCTCTTCGATCCCTTCTACTTAGCCGGTCTGCTCTGTTCGCAGCTTGTTATCCAGGATCACCGCGTGGAGGTGTAGAAGGGTCTTGGCAGCTCTGGTTCGCTGACCCTGACGCTAGCAGTCAGCTATGGGTCGCTGACCGCGGCAGTTTATGCGCTGCTCAGCGTCTTGATCCTGACACTGATACAAGCAGCCAGATATGAGTCGCTGGCTGCTGTCAGCTTATTCACTGTGCTGCATCTTCAGCTCTGTATGGATCTGAAACATGGTAGATGACTAAACTCAATAATAAACTTTATCGCGTCGCAGTCTGTTATTTTTGCCAACAAGAAACCCCAATTTATGCACCAGGGCTGAAATTTTTTCCTGATGTTGACCAACGACGATATAATCATATAAAACACAAACCTTATAAACTACGAAAATTCTGCTAATTTGATAGTACTCAATCTTAGCTTCATTCACTACTAAATTTACCCGCAAAGTCTAGATCGACTCTGATAAAACAGAGTTTTGCAGGGTTATATTATACAGTTGTGCCGATATTATAAACACAGTATAAATATTCTGTTGTGATTCCGATAGATTATATGAGGAGTGACGTTCCCCAGTCGGTAAGTCTACAATTTTGTGCTTTGTTTTGATAAATGTTTACCATCTTCTTCTATATCAGCAACTAATACACACACAACAAAAACAATAACACCAACAAGTTCTTTATTAATTGATGTCTCTACACACATCATAATCATATCTATAGGCCTACTAATAAAAAGGTAACATGCTCTCAAAGACGACAACTAAAGTAAAAAATGACTTGCTGAAAATTAATGCAGCTGCAGAGCAAATTGTGTCAATTGTTAAAGTGGCTTGGTAAAGGTTAAGAGATCATCAACATATCACTGCCTGAAGTGGTTCGACACGGTCACAAATAAAAACTTATGGGAGAAAGTAAGATAAACCCTGATTTAATAGGACAATTTAGGAAGAAGGTGGTGTTGCATAGACCACACATGCGAAAGTCCCATGATAGTATCACCAGGCAATGTGTCACAGAGCCTCCAATAAGATAGTTAAGTTACAACCAACAAAGCTTTTAGAGATCATTAGAACATACAAGCTCTCTTACCACAACAATGGAACACTTAGTAAAACAATGGAGCGAATGAGCAATAGGGCAAATAACATTGACAGTCTTTCTACAGGACTGAATTCAGAACACATAAATATGACACCAAACCATCTTCAATGATGTCGTAGATACTGCATGAAGAAAATGCAGATTGGCTGAGCATGTGGTGTGCATGCCAAATAACTGATGGGCATAAAAGGGACGTCCTGGTGGCCCTACAACTTTAAGCTCCTACTCAGGTATTCATCAATAAGACAGAGAGATGGCTTGGGTTAAAGCCTTGGTCCAACATGGTACTCTAAGGCAAAGAACTAAAATGACTTTAAACAATATTTAACTACCTGCCATTAGACACTTGTTATGCCTGATAGAATACCATGAAGGCCGATGATGAAGCAGTTAATGAGCTGGCAGCAGCCTTCGACTCGTAGCTGAAAGCTTGCATTACGGCTAGCGTACCATAGCTGATCAAGACCATTTGCTACATACAAGTGGTTGCCCTGGAAACAGGCTGCACTCAAATAGTCTGGCTAAGAGAATAGGGGTCACAAAGGGAACGCAAACTCAGCCCCCTAAACTGCTGTGCTGAACCCGGAGGTGTCAGGTCGATAGCTCCAGATATTGCAGTCTTGCTGCAAACTACCACACAGCATCACAATGTCCTTTTCAGTACAGGAATACGAGAACAACCATAAAATGTAGACATTTTTTTTGGCGTTCACCTTATTTCTCTATCCCCCAAGGCGGTGTGCGTTGCACTATGTTTTTATTTTGCGCCATTCAGCCCAGTGCTTCCAACTTCAACATGCATTTTATGTAAGGGTCTGTTTTCTCCTGCATTTTCTAAGGGTTTGCTTCCCTGGGGTAATGGCCGGTGCTGTGATTGAGGAGCAACCCAGTAATTCCGGGTTGTGACCCGTGTCACTTAACCACTAGCCCACGACATCCCCAAATATAGACATGAGACAGGATGTCTGTGAATTTATGAACATTACCACTGGTTGTGGTCTGCCAATTTCCATCCGTCTGCTAGCTTGCATCGCTGATGCAATCATCTGCTGCTCAAGCTTATCCAACCTCTCACGCTGCTGCAGCTCTAGGGTTGCTCCCATGGGAAGCGTGGACACCTGGGAGTCAGTAGACTCTAAAAACCTGCCCAGCCACTGGTCAAATGTGTGCCCCACAACTTGTGGAACTTGGATGAAATTCTGAATATTCAAGAAGTTCACTCGCCAAAGGAGACCAGCACACTGTAGAGTCAAAACAACAAATGGTGATAAAAACAAGCAAAAAGTCCAATGTTCGAGGTTAAAAAAACAAATATTCTTACTACGGCATATTCCGCAAATAGAGCAAAAATATCACAGCCTGCAAGCCTGCTTTTTTATTCCCATCCATAATTTCTAATATCTTCCTCATCTGCCCATATGTTTCTGGAGCCCGATAATGGAAGAATCATATGATTAATTCCGGTAGGGGAGGCAGACTAAAGTCTGGTCACTGGTCAGGCAAAATGTACTGATCAGACATGTTAATCAGGGTCAGACAAAACATAATGGCCAAGATCCTCACCTCGGCTTTCTAGTAGCCCTCCCTGGAAACGGGCTGTTTTCATGGCAGCCTGGCTAACGAGGTGAAGGATCAACTTGGTCCCCGTAGTAGTAAGTAACACGCAGATGAAGCCAAGCATAGCACAACCCTCTGGAGGACCCCAGTCCACCTTCATCAGCATGCTCAAGATGTGAGGAAAGCTACTCCAACCCGTCACTTAACGTCCTATTCAAGGCGCACAAAAGAGTAACCTACTCATTGTGGGCATTCACAAACAACAACAACACGAGTTTGTCTTTTGTCTGTCGCTAACAGCAATTTGATTGGCTGATCAAGTTACATGATTCTTGCTTACAGTACGAGAAGGTCTATGGATCAAATCCCAGACGAGCCCTAATATATTTTTTCCTTCTAATTTTTTGTTTAAAATCTGATCAATATATTCCATTCTATAATAGTGTCAATAAATAAATAGTTGAGATCAGAAACAGCTGTGGGGTTGTTTATGTTCTGGCTGCAAGCACCACAACATTTTTTGTAATCAATAAAGTGAGATAATTTTTGTATGAAACAAAACATGTTTCTGTCTGCCTGTGTAGTAAAGACAAACCAACACTACATACTTCCTTTGCAAATTTATATTTTCAGATGGCACGATGGTCTAGGGGTGTCATCTTCTTCTTCGTACGCAGTCAGACAGTAACCATTATTTTTTCGAAAAAAGCAGCCGTCATACTGAGGCTGTCGACACTGCCATAGAGCTTGTCTGGTGTTGCCACTGGTGATGGCCTCATCTGCTCTCTCTGATCCTCGTATGTCGGGCAGTTTTGCAGCAAATGCTCAGCGGTCATTTTCCCGGTACCACACGGGCATTCGTCGGTATCACCTATCTTCAATTTGTTGAATAGGTGGTACCTCAGTCTGTTGTGGCCAGTGCGAAGTCTGAAGACCACGACCTGCTCTCTTCTGTTCAACTGGTAATAGGCATCGTTTTTGGTGTAGCCAGTATGTTCGGTTTCCCATTTGGTCATGTATCTAGCTCTAATAAGCCGTTTTGACTCTTCGTATGTCGTCTAGGGGTGTGATTCTCGTCTAAGTTGCTAGAGGATTGTGGTTCAAATTCTAGATAAGATGTATGATTTTTGTTTTTCTAATTACCTGTTTAAAATCTGATTTAAACTTTCATCAATAGTACAGTTCCACCGACGTTCAGATGTTTTGTATGTGTCTACTAGTAGAATAGTAACACTCTTACCTGCCAGGTATGTATTAAAAGGCAACTAAGGACAACTGGGCACTGGGCTGGCTTTCCCATCCTGTAGACACTTTAAGCTACACAAAACTGTGGAGTGACTACATCAAGAGAGCATGTTGTGAGAGGAAATTAAGGAACGTTTTGCATGGACCTGACTGCCCCGTTTTGTAGACACTTTAAGCCACAAAAACTTTAACAAATATGACTTAACATTTGACTGACTTGTTCTTCTTCGTTCGTTCACAAACTCAAGCTACCAAGCCATGAAAAGGGCTCTGCAAGTAGCAGGATGTTGTCCAGAGAATGGAATGCATTGTGTCGCAGTTTACAGCTTGATTGCAATATTTGCAGCTTTCGGTTCGGCACATCCGTCTTCAGTAGACATTTTTTTAGTACCGTACTAGGTTAGCCTTCCCTCTTCTCCTTAGCCAGTCGGCTCTGTTGTAGCCGACTGTTATCCAGGATCACTGCGTGGAAGTGTATAAGGATCTTGGCAACTCTATTGATCTTAGTCCTAATATAATCAGCAAATTATCCATAACCACAGCTTAACAAGCCATGGTCTGCTCAGAAGCAGGAAAATTGCAAATCAATCAATCAAAACGCTTTCACAAAGACTAGCCAAGTCCTCCTGTCCTGGGCCACCCGTTCCGGCTCTAGCCATTCCTTTTCTGTGCCCTTTATGTTTGCTTCCAACTTTCCATGTGTCTCTCACGCTGCCTATATCTCTCTTGCCTTGGATATTATAGAACAGATACTGTCTTGTTATGCTAGCAATAAAATTCTGTAATGTGCAACCATTGAAAACATGGTGGGTGTGATACGGAATCCGTCCAGAGTTAATCAGAGAGCGGTGATTCAATTTCTAACAGGTGAAGGATGTCGACAAGTTGACATTCATCGCAGAATGCAGGCAGTGTATGGTGACAAAAGTGTGTCGAAGACAATAGTGAAGAACTGGACAACGATGTTTAAAGAAGGAGTTAACGAAAGATCTTCCGAGACCAAGTCAGGCACATATTTTTGCGTCAGAAGATGCCATCAGCAAAATTGATGCAGCGATTCAGGTGGACCGTCGCTGGAGCTTACATTCGCTAGCAGAGGAATTTGCTGCGTCGCTAGGGACAGTTCAAATGGTGGTTAGCGCAAGGAGCTGAAGTATCGGAAGGTGTGTTCACAATGCGTAGCTCGGTTGCTGACCAACCACCATAAGGAAGAACACATGGATGGAGTTTTTTTGTTTGTTTTTGTTTTTGCGTTCGCCTTATTTCTCTGATACCAAGGCGGTGTGCGTTGCACTGTGGTTTTTATTTTGCGCCTGTCGGCCCAGTGCATCCGACTTCAGCATGCATTTTATGTAAGGGTCTGCTTCCTCCTGCATTTTCTTAGGGTTTGCTTCCCCGGGGTCACGGCCGGTGCTGTGATGGGGATCGAACCCAGCACCTTCTGGTTGTGAGCAGTGTCACTTAACCACTAGGCCACGCCGTCCCCGGATGGAGTTTGAACCACTTGCTGCAATACAAAGAGGAGGGTGATTCATTTCTTTTAAACGTAGTGGCAGGTGAACACGCCTCGGTCGTCATCCTTCAGCTGTTAGAAACCAAATCACCAATCGCTGATCAACTTTTGACGGATTCCGTATCACACCCACCATGTTTTCAACAGTCTGCCGAGGAAACTATGAGTTGCAGGATAATGAAATTTTGCAAACTTTACGGTTGGTATGTGCTGTATACACCAGAAGTGATGGCATCATGCGCATCGTACGAATGTTCACTTCGTGCAGTTAGGTTCGATTTCATTTGAACACGCCTCAGATATATGTTGCTACTATGATAAATGAATGATGCCACAGCAGGTAGTAGTGGTGTGTCTCCCAACACCACGTGATCTACACCTTCATCTTTTCACTGTGTATTCTCAGATCCAAGAAATACACCATGAGGGTACACATCGCTGAACCTTCAACACCACAAGTAATAAAAAGCATCATAGGAAATAACAATTGTTTAAACAAAATTACAAAATCTACTTACTATTGCACACCCAACAACCAAGACGTTTTCCACATCAGAACTGGCTATTTGAAGGCCAAGAATGTAGTTCAAGGTCTTGCCTGTCACAGGAACTCCCATGATTCTGGTCAAGGCCACGCGCGGGATGGTACTATAGAAAGGCACATATAGGGGGTACACCATGCTGAAGCTGCAACAGAAGTGACAGAAGGCATCATCAGTTCATCTGTCAGATTTGAGATCATTGCTGGAAGATAAAGACTATCGTCTTGTTGTTGTTTTCCCATAGCGGCTGAGCAAGCCTGCTCTTGGCAGCCCAATGCTATTCTTATATAGATACTGGTCTTCTTCAGTCGTTTCACTGCTCCGTACAGTGTGTTGGCAATTGTCGGCAGTGCTTGTAAGAATCCTTTCCTCGTGTCAGCAAGCGTCTTGCACTCAAGGAGTAGGTGTCTGTTTAATCAGATTGAGAGCAATGTCTGCACAAGGGCAGGTGCTGGGGATTGATGCGGTTCAAGTGGCTATTGACTCTGGTATGTCCTGTTTAGAACTGAAAGATGAGACTTTGATCTCTTCTATGTAGTTTATTTATGTGATCGTTAATTTTTGTCTGTGACATTTGGTTAAACACACTGCGACCTGTTGTTCCCGTCGTCCACCTGTTCATCCACATTTCCCAAGTATTATTCTTAATAATTAATTTTACTGTGAGGTTACTGCAGGGTCTATCCAATTGTTGTTTCGAGGCTCCTATTTTTGCCAATCTGTCGGCCATCTTGTTCCCTAGTAGCTCACTATGTCCAGGGATCCATTGCAAGGTGACAAATATCCCATAGGCAGTGATGATGTTGTTGATCGCCCTCCCCACCAAGAATATCTCCTTCTCTTTGTATGGGGTGTTCTTCAGCGCCTCCAGAACCGACTTAGGGCTACTAAAATTCACAAAATCCATCGGTAACAATTCGCCCCAGTCAAGTTGTTGGTGCAAAATTTCAACTGCTGTTTTTATAGAGCCAGCCTCTGCTTCATCATTTGAACGGTTTTCGCTGCATGAATCACAAAACTTAAGGACTGTGTAAGAGTGGAAATACCTACAGAGGAGAGGTCGCATCTCTACATTTGTAGCAGCAGCTCAAACCCTATATGTGAGACATAAGGACTGTCTAGGAGTGGAGATATCTTCAGAGGAGAGCAATCGTACTGTTATATTTGTAGCAGTGGCTCAAACACTAGGTCTGGGAGATAAGGAGTGTCCAAGAGTGGAGATATGTGTGATGACCAAACTGCTAACTCACATAAGCAAGGCTTATCCATCACCTAGAGATCCATTCTTTGCAGCAAACCTCATCTATCACCAGAAGGTACATTCTTTGTAGAGAGGCACATCTGTCATTTGGAGGTCCATTCTTTGAAGCCAGGCTCATCTATGACTTGGGAGTCCATTCTTTGCAGCCAGGATCATCTGTCACCTGGAGATCCATTTTGTTTAGAGCAAGACACATCCATCACTTGGAGGTACATGCACTGCAGCAAGGCACATTTATTGTCCGACAGCCCAAGTTTTGATTTTTATTTTCTTTGTGTGCAATTTTTTGTGGTCGCCTTTTTTTCCAAAGACCAAGTTCACTGTACTGTCTTTTGAGCATTAAAGCTCAATACATCCAACTTCACATTTATTAATAGGTCTAATTCCCATAGGGGCACTACCGTGCTAAATCCAAACACATCCATGTTTGGGTTATGAACTACGACACTAACCACTTCTCTATCTGTATCATATATGGTTTCTATAGCTGTCTTTCTATACTAGCATCACCATGAACGACAATCCTGTTGCCCATACTAGCATCACCATGAACGACAATCCTGTTGCCCATACTAGCATCACCATGAACGACAATCCTGTTGCCCATACTAGCATCACAATGAACGACAATCCTGTTGCCCATACTTGCATCACCATGAAATAAACGACAATCCTGTTACCCATACTAGCATTAACATGAACGACAATCCTGTTGCCCATACTAGCATCACCATGAACGACAATCCTGTTGCCCATACTAGCATCACCATGAACGACAATCCTGTTAGCCATACTAGCATCACCATGAACGACAATCCTGTTGCCCATACTAGCATCACCATGAACAACAATCCTGTTGCCCATACTAGCATCACCATGAACAACAATCCTGTTACCCATACTAGCATCACCATGAACAACAATCCTGTTGCCCATACTAGCATCACCATGAACAACAATCCTGTTGCCCATACTAGCATCACCATGAACAACAATCCTGTTGCCCATACTAGCATCACCATGAACGACAATCCTGTTGCCCATACTAGCATTACCATGAACGACAATCCTGTTGCCCATACTAGCATCACCATGAACAACAATCCTGTTGCCCATACTAGCATCACCATGAACAACAATCCTGTTACCCATACTAGCATCACCATGAACAACAATCCTGTTGCCCATACTAGCATCACCATGAACAACAATCCTGTTGCCCATACTAGCATCACCATGAACGACAATCCTGTTGCCCATACTAGCATCACCATGAACGACAATCCTGTTGCCCATACTAGCATCACCATGAACAACAATCCTGTTGCCCATACTAGCATCACCATGAATAACAATCCTGTTGCCCATACTAGCATCACCATGAACAACAATCCTGTTGCCCATACTAGCATTACCATGAATAACAATCCTGTTGCCCATACTAGCATCACCATGAACGACAATCCTGTTGCCCATACTAGCATTACCATGAACGGAAATCCTGTTGCCCATACTAGCATCACCATGAACGACAATCCTGTTGCCCATACTAGCATCACCATGAACAACAATCCTGTTACCCATACTAGCATCACCATGAACAACAATCCTGTTGCCCATACTAGCATCACCATGAACAACAATCCTGTTGCCCATACTTGCATCACCATGAACGACAATCCTGTTGCCCATACTAGCATCACCATGAACAACAATCCTGTTGCCCATACTAGCATCACCATGAACGACAATCCTGTTGCCCATACTAGCATTACCATGAACGACAATCCTGTTGCCCATACTAGCATCACCATGAACAACAATCCTGTTGCCCATACTAGCATCACCATGAACGACAATCCTGTTGCCCATACTAGCATTACCATGAACGACAATCCTGTTGCCCATACTAGCATCACCATGAACAACAATCCTGTTGCCCATACTAGCATTAACATGAACGACAATCCTGTTACCCATACTAGCATCATCATGAACGACAATCCTGTTGCCCATACTAGCATCACCATGAACGACAATCCTGTTGCCCATACTAGCATCACCATGAACAACAATCCTGTTGCCCATACTAGCATTAACATGAACGACAATCCTGTTGCCCATACTAGCATTACCATGAACGACAATCCTGTTGCCCATACTAGCATCACCATGAACAACAATCCTGTTGCCCATACTAGCATCACCATGAACGACAATCCTGTTGCCCATACTAGCATTACCATGAACGACAATCCTGTTGCCCATACTAGCATCACCATGAACAACAATCCTGTTGCCCATACTAGCATTAACATGAACGACAATCCTGTTACCCATACTAGCATCATCATGAACGACAATCCTGTTGCCCATACTAGCATCACCATGAACGACAATCCTGTTGCCCATACTAGCATCACCATGAACAACAATCCTGTTGCCCATACTAGCATTAACATGAACGACAATCCTGTTACCCATACTAGCATCACCATGAACGACAATCCTGTTGCCCATACTAGCATCACCATGAACGACAATCCTGTTGCCCATACTAGCATCACCATGAACAACAATCCTGTTGCCCATACTAGCATCACCATGAACGACAATCCTGTTGCCCATACTAGCATCATCATGAACGACAATCCTGTTGCCCATTATGAGCATCCAAGATATGGAATTACAGTTTAGGTAAAGGTCTCGGGGTCGGCCACTACTTCAGTACAAAGATGTATACAAGCGGGATATGAATGATGCAGGCATCGATTTGGGATCATGTGAACAGGATGCCATGGATCGTGTTGCATGGAGGGGCATGATTAAGCATATAATACAAACAAATGATGCTGCAAACAGTCCTGATTTTTCTTGAACACACCGTAGAAGATGTTTCTCTGCTCGGATTCGTTTCATAAGCCACATTCGTTATCGTCATGAACTGTATTTACATCCATTTCTTTTTCAAAGCACAACATACTATCGTCTGACAAGACAGAAAGAGCCAAAGGAGTTATGGATAGGAGTGGCATCTTCAAGTCTATCGATGGCCATCTGTTGGAGAATGATGCCATAATAAATGAATCAGCAATTCACAGACTGCAGATCTTTGATTTCAAATGAGGTTTGAATGGAGCAGGGCCAATGAAAGGATAAAATGGAAGTGTGTACAATAAATGTTTTCATGGCAGCCTGACTAACGAGGAGGTGGATCGACGTTATACCTGCAGTAGTGAGTTTACACGCAGATGAAGTCAAGCACAGCCCAACCGCCTGGAGGACACTGACCCACCTTCATCAGCAAGCTCGTGATGTGAGGAATGCCAATGCAAACCGCTACTTAACGTCCTTTTCACGGCACACAGAAGAGTAAACTTCATTGTGGGCATTCAACAACAACTGAGAAAGACTGACCACCTAAAGGTATGCCCGGAGTGCAGTGATGTCAATTTTTAAGAACAGAACATTATGTTATGATGTTGTTATTGTTATCAGTAAAGCCGGAGGTGGTTGTTGTTGTTGCTACTCCTGCTGTGTTCTACACACTTGACAATTTATCTGTAGTAGCAGGTTTTGGTTGTTCTTCTTAAATTCTGGGGCATACTGAAGAAGGTCGGTTTGAGTCCTCCTGGTTGTAGTGTAATGCTAGAATTCTGAATAGGGCTCATCACTATGGGGATCAGAGTGCCTATCCCCATCGCCTTCTCCCGCTGCTGTAACGCAGTCTGTTCCCAGATGCACGGCATACCAGTATGTGTCAAATGGCCTGCATATTACTCCCTATGCTATTGTTTTTCCTTATTGCCTCATTTCATAAAGCAGAGTGTGTTTTACCATGTTTCGCACCTAATAATTCAGTACATCTGACTAGCACAAATTTTTTTATACGAGTTTACTTTATGCAGATGCACAACCTGACTATTTCATGAATTTGTACACGATGAAGTTTGGGTTATAAGTCCTGACGGTAACTACTTCATCACCCTCCCTCAACTATTTTAATTAAGACAATGTATAAGAAACATGAATACATTCTTTGACACTCAGCCAGAAGAGGTAACTCACAGTCCACTAGGCATCTCCCCTAGCCTGATGCCAAGTCTGTTGAGCACTGCAAACACCAGCAGCTCTAGCAAGCCCGCCAGGAAGGTTGTGGATAGAAGATGAGACTGAGGACAACATATGTCACATTGTTAGAATCAGAAATATGTGGGACGAACTGTTATACAATGAAATATTAGCTCGTAGACATTCCTTGGAATCAATCCCATCAAGGTGTGTACAGAACATGACCTATTTTGGGGATATAGCTCATTAAAATTCACTTATGTTCTGTCCCTGATGTAAGTCAACTGTTATCCTGTCCCAAGTGTAAGCCTACCTGATCCTAGTGTAAGCCTACTTTTATCCTGTCCCAAGTGTAAGCCTACTTTTATCCTGTCCCAAGTGTAAGCCTAGCTGACCCTAGTGTAAGCCAACTGTTATCTTGTCCCAAATGTAAGCCTACCTGACCCTAGTGCAAGCCTACTTTTATCCTGTCCATAGTGAAAGCCTACGTTTAATCTATCACCCCTAGTGCTTACTTTTACCATGTCTCTAGCATAAGCCTACTTTTATCCTGTTCCTAGCGTAAGCCTACTTTTATCCTGTCTCTAGCGTAAGCCTACTTTTAACCTGTCCCTAGCATAAGCCGACTTTTATCCTGCCCCTAGTATTAGTCTGCTTTTATCCTGCCCCTAGTATAAGTCTAATTTTATCCTGTTCATAGTAAAAGCCTACTTCTCCATGACCCTAGTAAAAGCATGTGTTTAATCTGTTCCCCTAGTGCAAGCTTACTCTTATCATGTCCCTAGTATAAGCCTACTTTTATTCTGTTCACAGTGAAAGTCTACTTTTATCCTGTCCCTAGTCTATGGCAACTTTTACTCTGCGATTAGTGCAAGCCTACTTTTATCCTGTCCCTAGTATCAGTCAACTTTTAATCTGCCCTTAGTGTAGGCCTACTTTTACCACATATGATGTAATGACCACACAGACAGACAGCCCACTTTACAACACACTGAAGCAGTGAACACACGATGTTATGATCACATAGACAGACAGCCCACCTTACGTTCCTCAGAAGCAGTGAACACACGATGTAATCACCACATAGACAGCCCACTTTACGTGACTACATAAGCAAATGTAACATAACACTTACAATAAATTTCCTTGACCCAAATCTACGCTCAAATATTCTGAAGTTGTACATGAGTAGGGATGAGAATAAAAGATCTGGCAGGTCCAAGAACACCATCTTGGACATCAGCATCCGCTTGAACTGCAAGGAAAAACATTGTGAGGATGTTAGATTCATGAACAATAAACTGTTCTCAAACTGTCACCATGAGATATAGAGTCATCTACTATTTGGTACGGAGGTCTACTTGCGTGTGTGTGTGGTTTACAGCTTCTATGGGATGGGGTAGCCAGCCCCATGCACAACTCTCCTTAATCACCTCTCACAACTTGCCCTTAGTGTGATGAATGACCTTTCCCCTTCCATTCCCCCCCCTCCTCTCTCTCTCTCTATCTCTCCCTCCCTCTCTCTCTCTCTCTCATTATTATTGCTTATTCATTAATTCCCATATGGTGTGTATATGTATGTATTTGTGTATGTTTGGTTTGTTGAGTTTCTTTAGGGTCTCTTCTCTCCACCCCCATCCCCCCTCCTCTCTCTCTCTCTCTCTCTCTCCCTCCCTCCCTATCTCTCTCTCCCTCCCCCTCTCTCATTATTATTGCTTATTCATTAATTCCCATACCGTTTTCTGTATGGTGTGTATATGAATGTATTTGTGTATGTTTGGTTTGTTGAGTTTCTTTAGGCTCTCTTCTCTCCACCCCCCCCCCCCCCCCCTCCTTCTTATGGTAGTACACAAGAGTGTCCTCAAATTCAAGACTCAAAACGGGAGCAGCTGTACGAAGCAGTTCGTGCCACATCCCACAATCCAAACTTATTTGTGTTCGGATTCAAGAGACAGCAAAGGTCATAACTTTATGAGAGACCAATGACGCAGTTAATGAGATGACAGTAGTCAGTGACTCATAGTTGACTGCTTGGGCCAGGGAAATGAAGCGTTCCAAGACTTCAGTATACTAAGCAACAGTTGCGTGAGATGAAGTGGCTAGTTCCCTTTCTCGCTGTCTTTTCCTTTCCTAACCGTAAGTCAGGTACCGACTTAAGGGGACCCAGTGGTCTCGAGGTAAGGTGTCTGCCTCATGTGCGGGAGGTCGTGGGTTCGAATCACGGTGGAGACCAGGATCTTTTCACCTGGATCCTCTGGTAAAAATTCCCCTGATCTCTGGTTAGTGAGATTGGACTCCCGTGTTCAGTGTCGAGCATGTTAAAAATCCCTTTGCAGTTAGAAATCAAAAACAGTAGGCTTAACGGCCGCGGCCCTATCAAAATTCTAGTAAAAATCTACCAAAAATTATTGGTATTATCCCCCAGATGGTTTGTTAAGAGCAGCATAGATGGCGTCTAACTGACTGTGGGTCTACTTAGCTCTAGTGTCTATTAAGATGGACTCGCACATCCGTTAAACCACCCTCCAAGAAACTGGTTGTATACAAAGTCTTCTAAACCAGTATAAAGACGCTAAGTTAAGTTAAGTTAAGTGGGTCGACTGGAATTTGACGGCTGCAACAGTTGAACCGTGGTTTTGTTTTTTTTAACATTAAAAATAAAAAAGGAAAGAAGAACACTTTCCAAGACTGTGACTCTCACCTGTCTCTTGGCAAACACATCTTGGTTGTAGTGAAACCAGTGGTGGAAGTGATGCAAGGGAAATGTAAACAGGATGTATGTGATGAAGGCATGGCACAGTAAAAACTTCGTCACTGGTGCCCCATCTGCAATAAATTGAATTCAAATCTTTTTGTGACATGACTTGGCTTAATCGCTTCATTTTCACAATCAATGGAATGAAGAGGTTTTCTTTTCTTCTTCTTGTGGCTAATAGTTTCTACAGGATGGGCTGGCTGGCTCAATGCCCAACCTTCGTTAGTCACCACTTAGGACATGCATGGCAGGTCACATACTGATGTCCCCAGGGGTATTCGTCCATATAAAGCAGAGTTACATGATACCGTTGTTTCTGGTGTGCCTTCTGGTACAGTATCACCGTTTATTTTAAACCTCTTTACAGGAAAAGTGGGCTAATCCTTGCACCAACTGGTTGGGCGAAAAATGATTTTGCTTGAACCTCATCTGCTGTCCTATCCAGCTTCTCTTTGCTAGTCTGCATGGTTGCAGTCTGTTTCTGCCACTTGAAGGCAGAATAGGATTTTGGCCAGTTATGGGTTACTGACCCTGACCGCACTCTTGACCTGCACGAACAGATCACCATTCTTCATCTCAGGACAGAGCATAACAGATTAAATGAACATATGAACAAGCTTCGTCTGTCTGCTTCGTCACTGTGCAGTGCATGTTTTACAGGACCCACCCCTCCATGAAGGAAGACTAACGTCTGGTCAGGCAATACATACTGATCAGACATGTTAGTCAGGGTCAGGCAAATCAGACAGACCAAGATCCTCACCTCGGATTCTTCGTAGACCCTTCCTGGAAACGGGCTGTTTTAATGGCAGCCTGGCTAACAAGGTGAGGAATCGATGTGATCCCCGTAGTAGTGGATGACATGCAGATGAAGCCAAGCATAGCACAACTGCCAAGAGGACCCCGGTCCACTTTCAACGCCACTCTCAGGATTGTTTTTTTTTTGCATTCGCCTTATTTCTCTATTCTCTAAGGCGATGTGCGTTGCATTGTGGTTTTTATTTTGCACCTGTCGGCCCAGTGCATCCGACTTCAGCATGCATTTTTTGTTAGGGTCTGCTTCCTCCTGCATTTTCTAAGGGTTTGCTTCCCTGGAGTAACGGCCGGTGCTGTGATAGGAATCGAACCCAGCACCTTCGGTTGTGAGCCGTGTCACTTAACCACTAGCCCACACCGTCCTCTGCTCAGGTTGTCAGGAAAGCTACAAAAATCTGCCACTTAACGTCCATTTTAGGGCGCACAAAAGAGTACTCCTACTCATTGTGTGAGCATTCAACAACAACAGGACACACACCCCCCACCCCCTGTCAGTTAAGGAAGACTCACTGTCCAAATGACTCAACACCAGGCAACAGTCAAGTTCATCACAGGATCTCCTCTGAAGTTGTAAAGATCAATGATCAAGTACAAGAAGATCTAGGATAGCACAGCAAACTCAATGAAGATGTATTAACATAAAATAATATGAAAGGAATATTGCTACTTACTTACTTACCATGAGGTGTAGAGGTTTGCTAGAGAGAACATCATACTGTTCTATCCGCCGTCTTCTGCCTGGTCTTTTTCCAATCCAGCTCTCAGTCCCTTAGGGACTGTCGTATGTTATCTTCCTAACGTACTTTAGGACATCCTGGGGGTCTGTGTCCTTGAATTTTTATCTCCCATGACCGTCTTGGTATCCGATCTTCTTCCATTCTACAGACATGGCCAAACCACTATAGTTGGGACTGCTCCACTCGTGTCTGCAGAGGTTGAACTTCAAGATTACTACGTACTGTCTGGTTACGAATCTTGTCCCTTTTCGTCACCTTCCTTAGATACCTCATTTCTGAAGTTTGTAGTTGCCTTTCTTGGGCTGTGGTCATTGCCCATGACTCACATACGTATGTCATGACAGGCACATAGGTTTGCACCCATCTTTGTTGTCCTGCTTATTTCTCTTTTTCTGAGGAATCCTCTGTTTATTGCATGGAAAAGTCTACCAGCTGCTCCCCTTTGTGCAGTTAACTCTTCTTTGATTCCTCCCCTGCTGTCTATTACCCCTCCTAGATATTTAAAGTTGCTGACCTGCTCCAGTGGGCATCCAGTGCTCATGTTCCCAGGGTTATCTGATGTCTCTTCTCATCTCTGGCGATCACCATGGTTTTTGTTTTGGAGTTGCTGATGTACATTCCTCTCTTCTTCAACTCTTCTTCCCAGACCTGCAAGATGATCTGGAGATGTGCCTTGGATTTCGTGATCAGGGCCACGTCATCTGCAAACGCTAGTTCCGATATGTAACTTGGTCTCATCTTCCCTACTTCATACTTTTTTGTCCGTTCCTTGCAGGCTTTGATCACTTCATCCATGAGAAGTATGAAAAGGTACAGTGATAGGATGTCACTCTGTCTTACTCTGCTAGTGGTCCTGAACTCTCCTGACTTTTGATTTGATGCCCTCACATAATTTCTGCATGTTTTTTTTTAGAAATTCTGTATGGCACAGATCAGGGATTCTGGGATGTTCTTCCTTGTCAGGCCCTCCCAGAGTTTGTCCCAAATGCTTTCTCCAAATCTAAAAAGCAGATATGCATCTCCTTATCATACTCAAGAGCCTTTTCACTTAGCTGTCTGAGTGTAAAGGTAAGGTCTTGAGTACTTCTGTTTGCCTGAAACCCACATTGAGTCTCGTCCATATTTGGCTCTGCTAGACCTCTTAATCGCCATTCTAGAATCCTAGAGTAGACTTTCCCGGGGACTGAGAAGGGAAATACCTCTGTGATTTTCACCTTGTCGATTGTCACCATTTTTTAATATTGGTATTATTATGGCAACCTCTCTTGATATCTTCTTGTGGCACCAAGATGCCTTGAGAATCTTCAAGAATAGTATCTCTCCTGCCATTCCCATGTATTTAACAATTTCTGGTATTATACCATCATGTCCTGCTGCTTAATTTTCTCCAATGCCACCTTTAGTTCTTCCATTGTGATATTATTGTTCCCCTCCATGGCTCCCTCCTCTTGAATTGGGACTGTTACTTCAAGAGCTTGATTTTCCTCCACTCCAAGGAGATCTGAGAAATATTCTTTCCATCTGTTCATTACCTCTTCTGGGTGGTCAACAACAAACCTTGTTTATCTTTAACAAATTTCAGGGGGCATTCCTTTTCCTTCCTCATCTTCTTTAGGGTCCTGTAGAACAGTTTCTGGTTTTCTCCAGCATTATTTTCCAGTTTCTCTCCAAATTCCTCCAAGGATTTGTTTGGCCTTGAGCACAGTCTTCTTTGCTTCTGTTCTTAAATTTACATATTCTTTATTTGTTCTTCTGTATTCCTAGCCCCTAGGTATTGCTTCCATACCTTTTTATTTTCTTGTATAATTCTTTTCATTTCTTCTGTCCACCATGGTGTACTCTTTCTCTTCCACCCTTCTCTGGTTTGACCGCATGCCTCTAACTGCAGCTTCTTTGAGGATGTCTTTGAATTTTACCCTGAGTATTTCCATATCTTCTTCAGATTCCTCTATCCTTCCTATTGCTGTTGTTATGAGTCCTTGGTATCTCCTCTTAACATCTGGTTCTCTTATAGTTTGTAAGCCTTAACTTTATTTTCTCTTTGTGTATTATTATGTTTTTTTGCTTGTTGATGGGTGTTGCCTGGCTGGAAAACTTTTTTTCCATTTCTCTTTTATTTTAACTAGGTAGTGGCCGCTTTCTATCTCTGGTCCTCTAAACACTCTAGCATCCTTCACTTGTTTGAAATTACTTTTCCTCACTATCGCATAGTCAATTATGGATCTTTCATTTCTTGCAGGCTCGCATCTTGTGTGTGCATGGAAACACTTGTTTGGAAACCTTGTATTTGTAATAACAAGGTTTTGTTCTTTGGAGAATCTCAGCAGTCGTTTTCCGTTGTCATTTAAGACATTTTCTCTATATCTACTGATCAGTCCGTTCCATCTAGAATAGTCATTTCCAACTTTTGCGTTGAAGTCTCCAAGGAGAAGTATTTCATATTGGCAATCATCAACAGCCCTTTGAAGGAGCTCATAAAATTCATCTTTTATATCAGCTTTCTCGTCTTCGTTTGGTGCATACAGAGTGATGATATCCATTTGACTATCCTCCTCTTGTAGACTTGGGACCATCAGTCATTCTAAAATGAGCTTCAATCCTTTAATGTTTGCTTTTTTTTATTACTATCCACTATGCAGCCCACCCCTGCCCTGGCTCTTTCAGTCATGGAAACTTCGCTGTAGTATAATATGTTGCCATCATGGTCCAGAATGCCCTGTACGTTTTTCTTTGTTTCTATATGTGACAGGACTGTCAATTTTGCTCTCTTCGTCTCCTCTATTAGTTAATTTTCTTTTCCATTTATACTTCCTACATTCCATGTTCCGTAAATCGTGGTCCTTATTTCTCGCCTGTTCGTCACCGTTGAGAGATCAGTCCGGTTTTCTCTATGTTTTGGCTTGCAATCGTTTGTTAAGACAAACAGGTGATTAGCCTGTTGTGTCTTCGCATGGTGGAGGGGCTGTCTCATTACAGTATCCATACCTGCCAACCCGTTTTTGTCCACGGCTGCTTATTTATTCGCAGCAAACCTACAAATTAGGAGGCCTTTCAGCAATCCGCAACCCTGCTGACGTGCCTGGTAGGAGGTAGGTTTCTTCCCCAGGCGAATATTGCTAATATAAAATGAAGACAGAGAAGGTTCATTGAACACACATTCAGAAAGTAGTGACTGGAAAACCATGAGACAAATGGAAAGAAGCTCAAAGGATTGACAATTAGGCTTGCACCGATTAATTACGAGATAATTGGTAATATCTGCCACGTTGCTGATTATTAATAATCGGCTTTTTATATTAATAATCGGCTTTTCAGTCGACTAATCAATTTTGATAATAGATCATTTAAAAAACATTATTATTGCTATGCACGTATCCTGTAGCAAGAAAACCACAATTTAGAAATCATATTGGATTCAGCATGTAAAAATACATTAATTCATATATTACTTTCTACGCCACACAAACTCAGCCCACCTGTGCATTCTAATCCAATTTCCAGAAGAGCATGCATTTTTGTTACACTTTTTGGTGCGTGGTTGACATAAGTTACTCACAGCTCTTTTATATTTTTACTGAATGGCAATGCAGCACACAGTTACGAGAATAGTTGTGTGGGAAACGGACAGCTGTCTACCAGCACATTATGTCATGTCAGTCTGAAATTCGTATATAGACCAACAACTGACATCTCTTGGAAGGTACTGAGCACGATATGGTTTTAGATTTTAAAATAACTTAAAGTAAACACAACAAAAACCCAATGGGTGACATGTGTCTACTCCAGAGTTAAGTAGTACTATCTGTTGATTGACTTGTTTTTTTTAAAGTGAGGCGGCGTGCTGTTTCATTCTCTATCTGCTATCCAAAACCCTCATATAGGTTCAGAAAATATTCATATTCCTGTACTTAGCTCACCTATTACACAAAATAGGAAAAATGTGTTTACATCATTGGATTAAACAGTGATTGTACAGATATAAGACAATTTTCAAGTTACGAAAGGGTAAAAAAAAACTTCAGTAATTATGGTAAGTATAATTCACAGAATTATTGTGCAAGGGCTCACATTGACCAACGCAATGCATTTGGCGCAGGATAGATGACTTAAGCATCCCACAATGCTTAACGGCACAAGTGAAAAGAAAACTAACTAACATTTATTGTTGCATAATTTAAACCACTGTTTCGACTTAGGCTCCCCACGATGATTAACGTGGAAAGAAAACTAACTAACTAACATTTATTGTTGCATAATTTATACCACTTTTTCCTTAATATTTATAGTAGCTCCATAAATGTGAATAATTATGAACAAGGCTTGAAAATTGTTATGGTGGCTGACCAGTCAATAAAAAATGTCATCAGTCAGCTTGGTTGGACTAAACATTAGCTCTTTCTGTCTTGTCAGACGATAGTAATTGTGCTTTGAAAAAAAGGTACGCAGCTACAGTCCATGAGGGTAACGAATGTGACTCGTAAGACCAATCTGGGCAGAGAAGCATCTTCCACAGCGTGTGCAAGGAAAGTCATGACTGTTTGCGGCATCGCATGGTGTGGAGTGTCTCTCCCAAACTGAATCTTTAGCCTATCAGCAATAAGTATCTCCTTTGTCTGTATTCCATGCTTAATCCTGCCCCTCCATGTAACATGATCCATGGTGTCCTGTTCCCATGATTCCAAATCGATGCCTGCATCATTCATATCTCGCTTGCATACATCCTTCTACCGAAGTAGTGGCCGGCCCCGAGACCTTTTTCCCAACTGTAATTCCCCATAGAGAGGATATTTTGGTATTCTGCCATCATCCATCCTCCGAATGTGTCCCAGTCATCGAAGTCTTTGATGACTAAGCATGGAAAATATTGTGACAGTGCCTGTTCTCTCCAACACCTCTGCTTTGGTGATCTTGTCGTGCCACCCAACCCCCAGGATTCTGCGCAGGTACCTCATGTGATAGCTGTCTAGCCGCCTCTCCTGGGGCATTTAGGTAGACCATGTCTCCCTGCCATCAAGAAGAGTGTTGATAACACAGACTTAGTAAATAAGTGTTTTTGTTTTAACAGTGAGCTTCTTGTTCTCCCAGACCCTTTTTGTTAATCTGCCCATTGTTGTTGCTGCCTTTCCTATCCTGATATTGATCTCTTGGTCCAGGGATAGTTTATTATTGATTGAGGATCCCAAGTACGTAAAATTATTTACTACATCGAGAGCCTCATCATCAATGGAGATTACTGGTGGTTTGATTGCACCCTGGACCATAACTTGTGTTTTCATTTTGCTGATTGTTAACCCGAACTCACAGCAGGTGTCTGAAAATGCAGATAGTAAGCTTTGCAGTTCCTCCTCTGAGTGAGTCGTAATTGCGACATCATCCGAGCAGTTCTCTCATCAGCACCCTGTTTATTTTGGTCTTAGCTTTCAACCTTTGGGAATTGAATAGGCCACCATCTGTGCGAGATTGAATGAAGATACCACATTCCTGGTCACGAAATGCATGCTGCAAGAGAAGTGAGAAATATATTCCAAAGAGGGTTGGAGCAAGTATACAGCCTTGTTTTACTCCGCAGTTGATAGCAAACTACTCTGAGGATGTACCATCAAAGTTTATGTAGTCTTTCATGTCAGTGTGGAACGACTTGATAATGCTCAGAAAAATCAGTGGACAACCAATCCTCTTTAGCACTTTGAACAGACCCACACGACTGACCAAGTCAAATGCCTTCGTGAGATCTATGAAGGCAATTTACAATGGTTGCTTTTATTCTCTGCATTTTTCTTGCAACTATCGTAACAAGAATATCATATCTGTGGTAAACCTATCCCCACGAAAACCGCACTGTGACTCTGGGTAAACCGGGTCTCCTAGGACCTGGAGTCTGCGCAGAAGAATTCTGGCAAGTATCTTCCCAACGGTACACAGAAGCAAAATTCCTCTGTAGTTGTTGCAGTCACTCAGGTCCCCCTTGTTCTTGTACAAGGTTACAATGCTCGAATCTTTGAAATCCTGCGAGACCTGTCCTTTATGTCATCATAATGTTATCAACTGGTGTATCTGTGGAGCAAGTATTGAGATTCCATCCTTTCCTGGAGCCTTGCCAGAAGCAAGGTCAGCAATAGCACAGTTAACTTCTACTATGGTTGGCAGCGAGTCCATATGGTCCAGAGTTGACATGGCCTTGATGACATTGAGGGCATCTTCTGTTAGCTCTGTGTCGCTTAAGTAGAGTTCAAGATAGTGCTCTACCCTTATGTCTAACTGCTTCCTCTTATCAGTGATGATTTTCCCAGATAAAGCTTTTAGCCGCGCACTCTTTTTCACTGTTGAGCCAATGGCTTTCTTTTTCACTTCATACATGCCTCTGATGTTACCGTTATTGAAGGCATCTTAGATATTCTCACATAACTGTATCCAAGAGTCATTTGCAAACTTATCTGTCCTTTGCACTTCTTTTCTCGCTTGTTTCAATACATTGAGTGTTTCGTGTTGTTTTGTCTGTTTCTTAGTAGTGCTGCCTTTTCCTGTCAATCAAAGGCTGTAGTATCCAACTATTTGACTCAAACCAGTCTTGATTCCTGTGTTCTCTAATGCCACAAGCTGTTATTGCTGCTTTGAGGATAGCTTCTTTGATTAAATCACACTTTTCACTAGCTTGATGTATCAGTGAGAACATCCGCAAGCTGCTGTTCGAACCTGAAACACTTTTCTGGATCCTTGGTGCTGACTAAATTTATCCTCAAAATGGGTTTGTGCTTCGCTGTGAAGATTCTCTTATGTTAACTGGATGCGCATAGCTTTTAGAGCAAGGTGATGTAAATGTAACTGGTTGTATACAGACTCTGCAGGGTCTTCTAAACCAGTATAAAGACGTTAAGTTAAGTTAACAAACTTAAACTAGGCACTAATCCACTTTTATTTCTACATAGCAATGCATACCAAACCAAAATATATTGTATTACTTACACAGTATTAGCCTATTTCTTCTTAAGAAAAAAATGCACTGCTGTCAGACATGGCGTTTGTGTACTTGAACATGCTTGGTAGTTTCAGCACTAAAGTACCATTTATCGATGGATTTAGTAGGTTTAAATTGGGGTTGTGGAGGTCCATTTAGATTAACCATCATAAGCTAGCTTCTGTACATTCTATTTCAACCGTAATATTAGTAATAATCATGCAAGAGTCGTTATGTAGTAACGATTAAAAATATATTTTTTTACTCGTCAAGAAAAAATTTATACTCGTCACAGACGAGCTCACAAAGCGCTTTTTTTCCAAGTCCTGATAAAGATATATAATGAATTACATACAATTAATTACAATATGCATTTCATATCGGACTACATAATTACATTATAATTAATCGGGGGCCGATTAACCAGTATCAGCCTATAAGGCTAGGCATTTTATTCAGTAATTGACCAATTTGTTATAGATGCAACCCTACTGTCGAGGCCATGTGTGACATAACATTTTATGAAGATGATGGTGATTGGAAAAAGCGTTCAATGGGTCTGATATGGCAACTTACAGAATCCTGCACGCCCTGCAAAGGCAATCATGTCTCTGTATTTAGCCTCACCAGTTCTGCCAACATAGGCCTAGAAAGCAGATGTGGAGCAGAGACTGTGCACAGAATGTTACAACACCAACACGTGCTGTAGAGTAGTTCTAATGTGAGAACCAATACTGGGCTGCCAGCTCACAGGAAATCATCCAGTGGTTGAGTATCCAGATACGTGCAAGAGACCCTTTCTTTCTATATTATACAGGTCTAGTCTATTTCGACGCCTTGTTTCGCTTGATCAATGAAAAGACTGTTTTGCTTGAGTAAATAATAGCTTTCCTATAGTCTGGAATAAAAAATAATGAGATGGCATTAGTCAGTTCACATTTGTCAGTATTTTAAGAATCTTCTTCTTCGTCGTTCATTTTCAAACCCCTGCTACAAAGCCCTGAAAAGGCATTTACAGGTAGCAGGATGTAGTCTAAAGAACGGATGCCTGGTGTGGTAGTTTACAGCTTTACTACGTCACACCTGACTTCAGCATGTCATTTTTGGGCACCGGGTTAGTCTTCCCTCTTCGATCCCTTCTCCTCAGCCAGTCTGCCCTATCCAGGATCACTACTTGGAGGTGGCAGCTCTGGGACACTGGCCTTGATGCTAGTAGTCAGCTTTGGATCACTGACTGGGTCGCTACAGCTTATGCACTGCTCAGCGTCTGAATTCCAATTTTAAGTATGAGGTACAATGTACCTAGTCCTAGTCTAGTGTGGGGGGAGCATGTGGCCAAGTGGTTGTGAGCTTGGTTTACAAAACCAACATACCAGGTTCAAATCACATCGTGCTCGGTTTACACACTTTGTAGGTATTTTTCATGGCCTGATCACTTCAGACTCAGCAGTAAATGGGTATCTGTCAAAGCCAGGGGAACATTTTGAGGTTGTTGTACATGCTACTGAGTTTGTACTGTCACCATACTTTCAGCAATGAAAAGGGCATTGCACATGTGGGGGCACCCTGGTGCCATGAAGTTGAATCTATGAGCCATTTTCCAATTTCATTAGTTGTGTAGTTATAGTGTACTGTTGCAAAATAGTCTAGTGTAGGTACAGTGTAATTTTGTAAGTGAGTCTAGTGTAGGTAGTGTATTATTGTAAACTAGTCTAACGTAAGTACAGTGTATTATTGTAAACTAGTCTTGTATAGGTACAGTGTACTGTTGTAAATTGAGTCTAGTGTAGGTAGTGTATTATTGTAAACTAGTCTAATGTAAGTACAGTGTACTGTTGTAAACTAGTCTAATGTAAGTACAGTATAATATTGTAAACTAGTCTAATGTAAGTACAGTGTACTGATATGAATGAATCTAGTGTAGATAAAGTGTATTGTTGTAAACTAGTCTAGTGTAGGTAAAGTATGCTGTTGTAAATGAGTCTAGTGTAAAAATAGTCTCATTGCAGATACTGCTAGAAAAAGCACGACTAGGATGGGCCGGACACCTCGTCCATATGTCAGACGAGCGGCTCCCAAAGAAGCTTCTCTACGGCAAGCTGAGAGAATGATGGCGCGAGAGAGGGCGCCCAAAGAAACGTTTTAAAGACGGTCTGAAGGACTCACTAAAAAGTTGCCAGATAGACATTGACACCTGGGAATGTCTTGCGCAAAACAGATCTGACTGGAGAAGCGCAGTCAAATCGGGTGTAGCTGCCGGTGAAGACGACCGTGTTGTGAAAGCCCAGAGCAGACGCGAGACGCGGAAATCCCGAGCAGCGGGAACACCATCCCCTTCTACAAACCTCGTGTGCCTGATATGTAGCAGATGTTTTCGTGCTCGCATTAGCCTGTTCAGCCACATGCGCACCCACACCCAACAGGGAAATCTGTGACAAGGATGATGTCGACAACGATGGACAGCTATTATTATTATTATTGTAGATAAAGTGTTAAGACACAACACTGTTTAAGGTCTCAGTTTAAGTTAGCTTGTATCAGTATCAGAGTTTCAGTAAATTCACCTGGTGCACTAAGCACCATCAACTCTCGTCCTCATTTACAAATCAGGTTTTACTCACAAAGTGACAAGAAGTTTTACATAGCCAAGGGCCCTGAATTCTTGCCCAAAATGGTAAGATTATACTTTATTTTTTAATACAAAGCTTTGTACACTTGTAATTATGTAAACATTTTTTATAATTTTGAAAAAAATTGTGTTTTGCTGTGTAATCCATTTCTCTTGGTTGCCTAAGCATTTGTTAATTGTGTTCGTTAATCCTGCCCAGATTAGTATGCATTTTATGGACCTTGAGCTTTAGGTGACAAGTTCCCCTCCACACTGACTTGTTGACTAGGTTACAATAATATTATATACAAGGTCTGCTATTAAATAGCAAATAGTAATAGTTATTGTAGTGAGATTATGAAACTAGAGGTCTGACCGCTCTAGCCTTGTTCAACACAATTAATGTAATCTTATCAATGTCATGGTGTAGCCTATATGCCATATCTAAAATATGCTACACCAGAGGTGGAAAAAACGAAGCAATGAATAGTGTCAGTAAGTAACACTAACAGTACAGTGTAACCTGCCTAGTAATAAGTATGTCTAAGATGTGGCTTATGAGGGTTGGGGCATATTGCTGCTTCCCTATCTGTTGAAACCATAATAAGGAAAAAGAAACAGGAAAGCAGATCTCCATAGAATTAATCCAGATGTAGAATTTTTAAGAGAAAGATGCAGAGTAAGAGGGTTTTGTTAATTAATAACATTTATTAATTAACCAACCCTCTTACTGTTCTAAATAGCATTAGTGACTAGTCTAATGATTATGATTAGATGAGCGGTCAACTCATCAAGTGTCTCAAGTTATATTTGCATTTTATTTGCAATTTATTAGTTTTTCATTAAAATTTAATAGAATAAGGTATTAAATGCCACATTGAAACAACAACAACAACAACAATATTTTAGGTAAATAACAAACTACTAATGTTATTAGGTTCCTATAAATCCGAAATCGTGACACAAAAACACACCTTAACCACAACACCAGGAACTCCCAACAAGCGACAGACGAGATAATATGGTGGACTTAGGACCATCCGTTGGACATGTATAACGTTTATAAACTAGTCATCGATTTCACCGTTTAATACTATATTACCATAACATATTTTACATCACGTTCGGATTCTTGGTACAGTTAATTCATAGTAGGTTGCATAAACCTGAAATATGTTGTATACACCAGTTTTTTCTGGGCAGTATGCAGACTGATCGACTCCCTCTCTGGAATCCGATACTTAGTAAATAGTAAAACCAGTGGCGGCTCCTGATCTCTGTCATTTAGGGCGTATGTGTCTCATAATTGTTAGGAAACAGTAACTTTCCATGAAGATGACTAAAGAGTGTTGTGAATGATGCTAATAAAATCATCATATATTGTTACAAAATTAACAACTACAAGAATTTGGATGCAAGATTCATGGAAGGTGACAATCTGATGTGATAGCATGCTTTATCACAGGGAGCGAAAAAAGGCATGACAAGAAGAAACACGACCTTTGTTGTAGCTTAACCCTGAAAGTTAATGACTGAAAGTGTTGAACTCTGATCAAACCAATGGATTGTTGAAAATATCTTCAATTTTATAGCACATACATGTCACGTGTATATACGTGAACTTGGTAAACATTTAAAATCAAACAAATTAAATTAACTCTGTTTACACTTGCATCCATACATTTTATTAGCAGTTCAGATCAAGTCAGTATAAGTAACTCATCAGCGTCTCTCAGGTTGTCATCATCATGTAGCGTGCCCTTTATAGAACGTCGCTCCCCCATCACAGTCTGTCTGAAAGAAACTCTTTCTCTTGCCAAAACGCCAGCCTCCGTCACAGCCATACCCAGACATTCCTGGATATCTTGGTGCCTTCATCTTCTTGGTCTACCCCTGCCTCTTTTGCACAGGAACCATACATTCCATCACTGTTCTCTCAAGCCCGTTGTGTTTCTTGATGTGACCAAAGTTGTAGTAAAATCTATTTTTATTGGCAATAGTTTCAAAATGACTTAATCACTTATCAAAATGGCCGCTCAACTTTTTCGCAGATGCTTATAAATCATCACAGTGATACAACCAGTTCCAGTAAAACACAAAAATATCGAGTGATATTCTTCTTTTTCTTTGAATGAATTTAAACGTAGTCTGGGAAAAATACACAAACACACACACAATAGATGCCCTTTTTCATCTGTACAGACGGTCATGAAACACTAACAGGTATGTCTTTACTTCACTTGGCAGGTTTTGGCTCTTTCCGCCGTTGCCGTTTATTATAGTCTTTCTCTCTGAGTAGCTTCAAACGTCGCTTTGCCTTTGAGAGGTTTATGCTTCCATATAATTTATGCTGCGGATATTTATTCCCACAATCACTGCGATCGATGGAAAAGTCTTTCATTGATGTCTTGCAGATATTTTATATCTCAGCAGGGGTCTGCCTGTGAGTTTTCTCCCCTCCGATAACTCACCATGCAGCACTTGCTTGGGGAGGTGTCTGTTGCCATTATACTCACTTGACCTGGCCAGCCCAGTCTTGTAACACCTAACAATTACATAATAAAAGGTCGATCTACACGTTATAATACTTCTGTGCTTGCTATTTTGTCCTGCCAGTAACTTTCCACAGGCAGATGAGTCGGACAGGTGTTTAGAAGTATCTCATGCCTTGAGTTTTGTCTCTGAGCACATATGCCCGCTATAATTGCATTTTTTTCTTCAAAGTCAGTTTAATGTTTATGTGTGCTCAATTGGATAGTCCGTCAAACGTAATGGCTGCCCTTCCTATTCTTACATTTATTTCAACGTCCAAAGAGAGAGTATTTGTGATGGTTGACCCGGGGTAGCTGATATTTTTTGTTGATGTGAGAGACTTTCCAGAGTGATATTTTCTGGAGTGGATACTTGATCCTAGGACCACAGTCTTCGTGACTTTTATTGACAAAGAGAAGAAGTTGCGTGTCCCACCTAGTTTGCTACTTAAGGATTGTAAAGTGGCCTCGCCGTGGGCCATAAGGGTTGAATCGTCAGCGAAGAGAAGGTCGCTAAGTAGGGCTTCTGTCGTTTTGGTGTTGACTCTTAGTCGTGATAGGCTGTAGAGCGATCAACCCGATCTTTGGCTAATGTAGACGTCTCTAGAAGTATTATCGAAAGCATTGTCTAAAAGAACAGCAAATAGTTTTGACCTCAAAGCCGGTGGTTGTTCAGTCGTCCAACTGCACGCTCGATTTCGTGCCCTCGTGGGAGGAGCAACTTTGGACGGCAGCCAATCCGCTCCACAATAATTCAGATAATGAGATAATTAGCGGAGCATGCTGGATGGAGTCTATTCAAAATGTAAAAATAGACCGGCAAATACTGAAACAGGCGTCATATGTTTTCTGTTCTGTTCTTAAGAATTTACTTTACAGGACTCCGGACACATCCACAGGTGCCCAGTCTCTCAATGAATAGGGAAGATTGCAGATAATGACGGTTCCTGTTTGTTCGTTGAAAAGACTGCTGCTCCGTCCTCTTATGTGCCCGACTCTGCTCGACTCTCGTTTGATTTCAAATGTCTACAGTCTGTTAATCGATTGCAGTGTCGTTATCAACATACTATCATTGATAGACTTCTAAATGTCCCCACTGCCCATCTCTTATGTGCCCATAAAGGGTGCTTTCGTAGCCAAGATGTTAGCTCTTTTACTTTCCGAAACCCCAGCATGCCCAGGGCAGTAGATCCACAACAGCAGCTTGAGAGTTGAGACCTACACTCATGTCTTAGCCAGGAGTTCTGTACAGTACTTTCCAAAATAAAGATTGG
This sequence comes from Ariolimax columbianus, assembly GCA_036924085.1. NCBI lineage: Eukaryota > Metazoa > Mollusca > Gastropoda > Stylommatophora > Arionidae > Ariolimax > Ariolimax columbianus. Next base: position 73,549,653 of record JAVGWX010000002.1, read on the forward strand.
GAATTTTCTTCTTCGTCCTGAAAAAAACAACGTTGTGTCGTAGTTTACAGCAAGGCTGCAATTTCTGCGCTTTTTGGCCTGCCACATCCAGTTTCAGCGGACTTTTTAGGTACTCTGTTTGCCTTCCCACTGCTATACTTATTCTCTTAGAAAAACTGCACTACTGCCGTCTGTTTCTACTTGAGGCGGAATTGGGTCTTGGTCAGTTTGATTCACTTTCACTGAATAAAGCAGCCAGCTATGAGTCGTGACTTCTGTCAGCTGGTTCACTGTTTTGCATCTTCAGCCCCGGATTTGGAGTCTGCATGATGACTGTCCTTGTTAAAGCGGTATCAAGACTGAGGTCACTGCCTCCTTCTAATTTCTCATACAGTATGCAACTGTCTTGAATGCCCCGCTCCACTCAGCAACAATCTGACCTCACGCTGTAGCAGATAAGCTCTAACTCGATTTCCCACTGCAGCATACCATCGAGCCATCGGTGTATATGACGGAATCACTCTTTTGAGTGTTAGCCCTTATCAACTAATTAACATTGAGCACTACTGCATACCATCGAGCCATCGGTGTATATGACGGAATCACTCTTTTGAGTGTTAGCCCTTATCAACTAATTAACATTGAGCACCACTTTCCCGATGTATCACTTGCTGCATTCCCCGTCTAGGGTTGTGATGACTTCACATACGTCATTCACATATTAACGATGAGAGTGATCAGGTGTTATGTATACCCGTCATTACTGTATGTTATAGAAACATGGGCAATGAACCATTACTTGGAGAGGAAAATTGATGTCTTTGAAATGCCGATATATAGAAGAATGGGGGAGGGACATCTTGCGGTAAGATAAGAACAAAATAAGGAAGATTTTGAGAAATTAAGGGTGCAAAGAGAATTGCTGAGCGAAATCGCAGTCAAACAGTTAAGATATGTTGGTCACATCAAAAGACAAAACACTTTGCTGAAAACAATACTGAAAGTAAAGATTGTAAGCACACGCGCTCGAAATAAACGACTCTATAAGTGAGAGATGGACACAAAATGGACAGGGAAATACTTGGCTGATAACACCATCAAGGCAAGAGGCATAGAGAGTTGGAGAACCATTGTAGCCGGTCTTCGCTGTGGAGATGGCCCATGAACTGAGCTGATCATTGCTAGCTCGTGTCTTTAGTTTGCTGAATAAATGTAGTCATCTACATGGATAGATACAATATGGGTTATAATTACACGATGAAAGAGAACAATATTTGGAAGATAAAAACGGAAAGGAACCTTGGGGTTATAATAGATCACACATGTAAAGTGATTGAACAAGGCAAAGTAGCAGTGAAAAAGGTAAATGCAATGTTACGTATGATATAAACAAAATCAAACATAGGAGCAATGAAGTGATAGACAAACTGTATAAATCATTTAGTGAAACCTAGATTGGAGTGCTGTGTTCAAGTGTGGAGAGTGATATCTCGCAGGTGTGTATCGCAGAGTGGATACACATGCTGGAAAGATATAAAGAAGAGCAACTAAACTGATAGTGGTATTCCGGAATTATCGTTCCGAGGAAAGACTCAGAAAAACCATTCTACGGCGTTTAGAAAAAAATAAGAATTCGAGGAAATTTAATACATGTTTATCCGATAATCAAGAGAAAAGATAAATTTGACTATAACAAGTTTTTCAAAGTACAGTCGGCTACAAGGACAAGCGGGTACAGTTACAAATTAATTAAAGAAATATCAGATTAGATATCAGGACATATTTTTTTTAGTCAGAGAGTGAATGCTTGGAATGCATTGCTACTGGAAATAGTGGGGGAAGGGTTAGTTAATACATTCAAGAATACATTGGACGCATATAGTTATTTTTAGACCAAGTGGACTCTACAGAGTCATCTAAACCAGTACAAAGACGTTAAGTTAAGTTAATACATAATATTGTTGGCTTCCTCGTACACGAAATATTTGCCGGACTGACGTCGAGGATAATGTGAAGTGTGAAGTTGAGTTAATGTGAAATATGTCATATATTTTTGCATATGAAACATATGCGCAACCAGCGACGTAATACCGGAATTCGATGGTACGACCTTGTTCGCAATGCTGAGGTCACTGCGCAGACAAATCTCCCCCTCATCATAGCAAATCTTGTCCGACGCCACCTATCCATGTTCGGCCGTTTTGTCAGACAGGAGCAGGATGGTCAGGCTCATCAACTTCTTCTCAAATCATTTCTCTGTGTTAAATATCACCCACCGGACGGCTGGGTATACAGGAGGGGTCTCCGTCGCACCTCATGCTCCAACAGTTGACAGACTTCCATTCAGCTCTAAACAAGGCCTGGCAGCAAGCTGCAGTACATGACCACGTGGTCAGTGGTTGATCGACGCAACGGGCCACTGAAGCTTAAGTGATCTTTATTATTACTATTATTAACATACTGACCATGGTTTTTAAATGTGCTCGTTTCATTCAGATACGTTTTACTGACTAAAAATGGGAGTAAAAAGCATAATAACTGTACAATATATATCATCCACTGCCACCAGCAATATTTAAGGTGCACCGCCACTGTGTGAATCAAAACCGTCTGACAACGTCATGCTAACGGACTGGGAGATTACTGTCATTATTTCAGTTTTTCATAAAGGGTGACAACCAGCCGTGCAAAAACTACAAAGAAGTTTCGGAAAGCGTCCCCGGCAAAACCAAATCCGGGATCCTGGAGACATCTGACTAGCTCAGCAACAGATGGGCAAAATCCAATGCAGTTTCAGAGTAAACCGAAGTTCTCAAGACTTTTTCTTCACTTTCATGCAACTGAGTGAAATAGCTCTTGGGAGGGATGATGATATAACCCCTCTATTTCAAGAAGTTTCCTTGTAGCAGGCTCTAGGACTGCCTGGAAGGGATGAACTTCCCATCACCCTTTATCTACTTTGTATAGAGTTTCTTTGAGACCAGAAGAAACTGCATTAAGACAGGAAACCAAACGTCAAAGAAGTTTAAGATCACCAATGGCGAAAGAGAGTGTGATTATATCAACGCACATCTTCATTCTACTCATAACTTAACTTAACTTAACTTAATTTAACGTAACGTCTTTATACTGGTTTAGAAGGCTCTGCAGAGTCTGTATACAACCAGTTTCATTTACATCACCTTGCTCTAAAAGCTATGCGCATCCAATTTATTCTTCAATGCATTAACTGTCCCTGCCTCCACTACCTACCGTGGCAATGCATTCCAGGCATTCACCACTCTCTGACTTAAAAAAAATATTTCCTTATATCTAATATCGACCTCTCTTTAGTTAATTTGTAACTATAAAAAAAAAAAAAGAAACTGGGGAAGAGAGGAATGAACATTAGCAAACTAAAACCATGGAAACCTCGAGAGAAGGGAAGAGACATAACATTTGTCTAGAGGAACAGTTTCTGGAACATGTCAAGCAGTTCAAATACCTTAAAGCTGTAATAAACCAATACACCAGAAAGGCGAGGGGTGGGGGGTGGGGGGGGGGTGGGGGGGGGGGTAGGTGAAGGACAGCAATTGATAAACTTTTTCATGCCATTAATAAAGAATGTCTCAGCAAGAGAAATAAGTAAGAAAACCGAGATAGTTGTATTCACCCTCCACCAAAGTACCAGTTTTTATTACTGAATTTGAGTCATGGACAATGACTATAACCATGAAGAGCTAGATCCAAGCATCAGAAATTATATATCTAATGATATAGGTCTAAGTAACAAGAGAGGCAAGGTCCGCAATCAGACAATACGACACGATCTCGAAGCCCGGTCGTTACCGACTCGAGCAGAGCAATCTCAGCTTTAGGGTTTGGCCATGTCTGCTGAGAAAGAAGATAAGCTACCGAGGCAATCAAGAAAAGCAAAGAGTCAAGCGTTCAGACTCCGAGGATGACCTAAAGTCCGCTGGGATTGCAACATAAAACAGTCTAAACAAGACCGTGTACTCTGGCACCAGGTCAAGAGAAAGATAGCGGATAGAATAGTCTGGCGCTCTTTCTAGCAAACCTCAACACAAAAATATAAGAGGAGCGACTAAGTACAAGTACTCGTAAACACAATAAGTAGCCCCCGTTTCTGGGGCGCAAGGAGATTTATTAGGACTATAGAATACAGGTCCGACAGTTGCCGCACAGTGTGCATCATAAAGCATTTTAGGTACCTACCAGATATCTGCTATCGATATCTGCTAACACCTTCACCCCAAAATAAAATGTTGAACTAATGTGTGCAATGTTACTTTCAATTTGGTTTGGTCAAATAACTACAAGTGGATACGCCTTTACCTCTTGAGTATAACAACATTGCCAAACTTTACTATCGGTTGTATCCTAATGTTACACTGAAGCCACATTTTTTGTGTAACATATTTTGTATAATTTAATTGTCATGTAGTATAGTAAAATAAACTTTTAATAATAATGTAGAAAAATTATTTCAAGGATGTAAGGGGCACTTGGTTACGTCATTTCCGTACTGATTGTGTTCGACCAACAGGCCAGTCGTCATATTATTGTACTGAAGTCATAAACATTGGGGAACATGTTTGGCGATTAAACACACCAGAACTTGAAATTAGTTAAAAACACAACATTGTTGACAGGGCCAAGGAGGTTGTAAATCTGTTGCGTTAACAGTGAACTAGGTACTGATATTTGTGTAAACATTAAAAGTACGATTTGAGACTCATTTCAACGATTCTTCATTCTGTTCTCATTGTTGCATGTGTTGTTAGTCTACTGTGTCTGTAGTGTAGTGTACCGTAGTGTACGTCTAGTGTTGTAGCGGACGGAATATGCCAACTGTCAGCGAAACATCTAGATCTACGCTATTCTGTTTTATTTTTGATATAGTTGGCCTTTCGACCAACTTTCGTATCTTTATTGTGTGATTTCTTGGTTTGTACATTAACTTTATTCATTAACAATAACATTTATTTAGTTTAGTTTGATTTTGATCTCTCTTTGGACTTTGGTTGGATGTGTCATCTGTTAGGTTACGCTTACCTGCTGAAACTATAGTATATAAGCATTAAACTAGTAATTATGGTTGTTGTTGTTTCGAATGCTCACAATGAGTAGAGTAGGTTTACTCTTTTGTGTGCCCTGAAAAGGATAAGTTGCGGACTGCAGTAGGCTAGTAGCTTTCCTCACATTCTGAACTTGCTGATGAAGGAGCTAAAATGGTAGACTACATATATAGATCTAATGATACAGATTTAATGGTTGGCAGCCATATATTCGTCATTTTCCTATTAAATAAGTCTTTGTCCCACAATGTGTCATGCCGTTAAAACTGCTGGAAACTAAAGCCTCGGCTAATCAGAACTTGTCTAACTGAACAAGTGAAGCATCAGCTTGGCTGACCATGGGCATGAAACCAATTATTGGTTCAACCTACAGATAGGAAGGCAAATTTCAGCAGTATGGCATGGAATGCACAGAGCATGGCAAAACACTCAGAATACCATGGTTATTCATTGCAATCCACTATGTCTTGCTGCTGGACCCAGATGGTTCAGGACAGGAGAGGGAGGTTGACGACAATGCAGCTCTTCCTCTCTTAAATCAAAATACAGTCCACCTGGCAAATCCTACATGCAACTATGTACATAGCATAATTACCAGCATATATGCATAAGTCCTACACCAAGGTGCAAGGTGAAAGAAACCACCATCTTGGGTCTTCTCTTTGATGATGTGTACTCCCTTAACACCTGCTTGGAACAAGATATAGAAGCCACTATGAGAAATATCAATTTTGTTGTCAACAGGATTACAAAGACAAGTGCTGTGTGGAAGACAGAAAAAAAAGTTTTTGAACTGACAAGGAATCAGTGTTGCCATCAAGTTAAAACTGTATCCCGCTAACCACTATTCAATATGCATGCGAAATATGGACTATGTACAGCAGTCATGCCATGCAACTATATCATTTCCATATGAGCTTTCTACGAAGGCTGCTCAGAATTAGCTAGAAAAAGACAGTACCTAACTCTGAAATCCTCCTAAATGAATATTATGCATCCATATGCTTCTACATCGAGCCCAGATAAGATGAATGGGACATATTGTTCACATGTCCAATAAGTGCCTCTCGTTGCAGGGTAGAAGCAAATAAAGATTTCAGAAGTTCATGTATAAGAGATTTAGTAACAGAAATCAGAAAATTGAGAAAGAAATGGAAATAATGGCAGTGAACTGCCTTCTTTTGTCTTGCTCCTTTTTCATTCAAACTGGAGTATAGAGCCACCAAAATGGTTGGTCTCCTTTAGGCGGCCTACGCCAAAGTACTTTGCTTTTGCAGAGGTTTTTTTTTTTAATGTAGCAGTTTGTTTTATACAATGAGGTTGCTAGCCTCATGGACAACTCCTTGGTCACCTTTTAAGACCTGTGTAAAAAAACATACTGGTATCGTATGAAACCACAATAAGACAAAACAGAAGTGAAACCTGTTATGACAAAAAGGCCTTCATCAGGAACACAAACAAAATATGAGCTAATGAATCATAGAGGAATACATAAGTGAATACATAAAATGGAGATGAGTACATAAATAAGTAAGAAAAAAAAGGTACATAGCTGAATAGCGCATAAGAACTTGTCACGGGTCTCGTTGCCTGTGAACGTGTCAGAGACCAAGAAACAAGTTTTATGACATGCATGGAGGTGCAGGAGTTCTATTCTTTCCTCCTCAGTAAGGGGCCCCAGGATCCACTCAGGGATGGGAATCACCTAGATCATGATTAACCCTTTACACTCAAAGCCTTGGAGAAGGAAATACATATTCAATCACAACAGGGAGGAGATAATTCTTTGCCGTATTTTTATGCTATTTGTTTACTAATGAAATTTAAATACTAATCTACTATAAAATACAAGTGAAAGATTGCAGTGAACATACTAGTAGTTATGGTTTCTAAATGAAATATACTGGACAGTTAAGAGTGTAATGTGTTAAAGAAAACTTGCAGCTCTAAATGATGGTGCAATCTGACATGATTTTTTTCTCTCCATCCATGACTTTGACTTTGCTTATCTCCTGTATACCAGTTTTCACTCTTCTTTTCTCTGTGCCAGGTAGTGCGAGGTACATGTTTTCTTCAGTTGTTTTGCGTCTGCATGTAGGGTGTTCTAATGGAGGGTGTTAGTGGTATTAGTTGCTTCCACAATTCTGATAACAATGGACAATTCAGAATTTTTTTATGTTTCCTATTTTCCATCACAGTGTTTATAATCTGAGTGTTTAATGTTTTTATGTTTCCTCTTTTCCGTTACAGTGTTTGTAGTCTGAGTGTTAAATGTTTTTATGCTTCCTCTTTTCCGTCGCAGTGTTTGTAGTTTGCTAACACTCCATGTAGATATTTGTTCAGTGGCCCAAGTCTTGTTCGCAAACTGAAAATTGTACTCTGGACTCTTTGACTCAAATTGTTGATGCTATCTTCAGAATTTGGTTGATAAATATCTGCATTCAGATCTCATCCAGTCACACCTGAATTGTATTTATGTCAGCGTCCTATTGAGACTTATCGACTGCACTAAGTATAGTTTATTTATGGTGAATGCAATGCCACGAGTTGGAGAGTCATCTTCCCAAGAGAGATTCATTTACTATTTCAGCCGTATTTGGGACTGGTCTTAAAGTCATGGAAGCATATCCTCACAAAGTGAATTTTTGTGGTCGGTGAAGTGTGACCTCACAAAGGTGGGTCTTGTAAATTGTTCCCTTGAGCGCCAGTCTGCACTATCCAATTGATGGCTGTGATCATTTGACTCATGATCTTAGAGGGGAATGATGGATGCTAGAGCATTTATCACATGCCAGTGGGTTCTGCGCTCCATATTTCTTGGGTTTCACATGCTCAAAAGATCTTTCTGCCAGTCTGTTTTAGACCCAGCATACACTTTTATCCATGTTGTGCGTTGGGGATTCCGTGGCGAAGTGGTTAAGCCGTCGGCCTCGTGATCAGGTTGTGCAGGTTCGACTCCAAACTGCCGTTTTTTTCACAGGTGGTTGATGCAGAGTCCCCTGCATCTCGTAATTGCCTCCTACTCGTCTTGTCCTTGACTTGCCACTGGGGTCGGGCGACACGAGACGAGAGAGTGAGGATAAAAAGTAGCACAGTTAATCCTTACTAAAAAATAGCGCTAGCAAAATTAATTATGCCACCATCGTCTTCGATGGACAGCGGCCTTTGCCTTTTTTTGTGCGCTGAGGACACATGCAATGGATTTAATAGAAAACTGGCTGTCGCGTTATGGCAAACTAGTGTCCACAGTGGAATAATTACCAATGAAGCCTTCATGTCTTCTCATGTCTGTAGATAGAACTCAGCACACCAGCCTTTAATGCTATCCTCCAACTTATATAGTAGTGTTTCTCTTTACACTCGTCCTCTTACTGTTCCTTTGTTCTTTCAAGAATGGTTCTAAACTCAGTAAAAATTAATTGTAACTGCATTGGTATTGAAGGTTGATAAGTAGTAATAATAGTACTGAAAGTTTTAAGTAAAACATTACGTTCTTGTATATGGCAAAATATATGAAATCTCAAACTTTGTTAATTAACTCCCTTTTCATACCTAACCAATCCAAGACTTCCTTATCTGACTAATATTCTTTTTGCAAGATTTTTATTCTGTTTTTTTTTATTGTCCATTTTTCAATTCCATGCACTAATGATGAGCAATTATAACATTTGGTTCATTTTCTTCCTACTTGCCCATATCACCTTGGAGTGCATTAGCCATCAACGAACCTTCTCAAGGCTAACCCATCCCATACTATTCTCTACAGTTCTTTCAAGATTCCCCCTATTTTTCTTGGCTTATGTCTTCTCTGATGTCTTTGACTTTCCTTGTCTATTTTTCCTTGTGGGTTCCATGACACAGATTGTCTGGTGATACTGGCTTGGGACTTTCACACACAGTGTAGTCTATCCTGTGCCGCATTCTTTCCAAGATTTCCTGTTCCAACACCTAAGCTATTGTTTGTAGCCCCATCCAACCACTGCAGGCCCAGAATGTTTTTCAGGGTTTTGTTGGTAAAGCTCTGTAATCTTGATATTGAAAGCTTGATCATCTGCATTGTTTTCTCTCCATATGTATTCAACACTTAATTGCTCTCACTTTCAATTTGCAAACTTTTTGTTCGGATGCCAATATTTGTCTCATGTTAGTGAAAACATATTTGGCCATTCATTTTCCCTTCTTGATTTGTTTTCTTGAATATAAGAAACCTTTAATATAATTTTATTCTTCTTCCACAGTGACAAATGAAATAGATGAATGTTTGGAAGCAGCTCTATCTCTGTGACAATGACTAAAACTAGTGGTGGTAAAGAGCATTGGCGATTGTCCTTGAAAGATGGTCTCACCATTGACGATGAGGCTGATGTATTTGAGATCACAGACTTTACCACAGCATCTGAATGGGAAAGGTTCATCGCTCGACTGGAGGAAATCCTTCATGAATGGAAGTTAGTTAACCGTGAGCCTCGTCCTCCAGCTTTAAAAGACCAGTATGCTACTGGGACTTGGGCAGAGAAATCAGAAGAGGTCCTGTTTGCGGATTACAGATTCACCTTCTCTTATATTTTCCTTCAGACAAATGAAGAGACATCTGCCATGAGTGCGTCCAAGAAAGATGATGCAGAAGAATGTGACGAGGACCACAAAACGCCTACAGTCTTTCTTGATCTCATGAATTTTGACAATGATTTTCCATCAAGAGCCCATTATCTTTGCAGATGGTATGGTTTCCAGGAATTTTTCACTCTGACACCTGTAAGTGAGAAGCAGCCAATTGAGGGCGAAAGCAAGATACGTTTGCTGCTGAGCTCTGCGTCCATAGCATTTGGAAATTCTAGTTGTAGCATTCCTGTTTTCATTCAGATACAGCAGAAGTGGAGAAAACTCTTCACAGGGACCTCCTTAGTTCGAGGTGCGACCACAGAATTTGAAATGTCCCACCTTCGACGTTTCCCACCCCAGTACTGCCATTTGGCCGGTCTCCTTGATGTGTTTAAATCAAAGCTTGGATGTGTTTATATATCCATGCCCCCAGTATCTGTATCCGTGAGATTTACTTACATCTTGCTAGACTGGATACACAGTGCCTGGCCACAAGTGCCCCCAGATTTTTCTTCTTTCTGCGATGGAGAAGTAGGTTACGGAGACATAGGCTTTCTTCCATTTGGGGCCTGTACAGATCCAATTAGTGAGCTTCACCTCTTCTGTACCTGGCCGTGCCTGTCCGAGGATATGATTGTTGAAAACAGTCTATATTCTGACCTTGACCCTCTCCAGGCCCCACAGTGGATGGTGAGGCTTCAGATGACAGATGACCCACAGTGCTTACTGGGTGAGTTTTTGCGAGATTTTCTGAAACTTTGCGAACGTCATGAAAGCACTGATGAAATTTTGAAAAAAGTTACGGTTGACCATGAAACTGACAAAGAGAAACATGGGACAGAATTCTCTCATGCTTTGCAGAGACTCACAGAGCCTGTGCCAGCTCTTTCCTCCATTCCTTCACTCAGCAATGTCATGTCCTCAGCCTCTGCCAGTATAAAATTCAAACCTGAAGATGCTCCAATCCCAAATTCTCTGCTGGATAAGCTTCTGAACTATCTCTTCCCTGATGTAAAAACTCCAAGGAGTTCTTTATCACAAAATTTGGTAACAAACAAGCGTCAGGAGTCTAATGCTTCCTCAAACTCACTTTCATCACCGACATCAGAGCATGCTGATGATAATACTGATGAAAAAGATAGAAAAACGTCTGAGAAAATCATTGAAATTATAGGTGAGCTAAACAAACAGTTAAAATCCGCACCTGTCGACAGCCTAACCCACAAGCTTAGTCTTGCTTTGTGTAATGTTAACCACAATCTAGGAGGTCTCCTCGGTGTAGCTCATTTGTGGCAGGAGTTTATCCTGGAGATGAGATTTCGTTTGGAAAATAAACATCCTATCTGCAGTATCGAAAAAGGGCCGCCAAACATGGGATCATGTCTTTTGCATCAGAAGCTTCAGATGTTAAATTGTTGCATTGAGTGCAGGATAAAGCGAGAGTCATCTGCATTTGGATATGGCCCAGACTCTGTGAACATTCACAACCAGTCTCTTAATGCATCATTCGATGCCGCAGACAAAGGTTCTGAATTGGATCCAGTTTCTGTCACCAGAACAGGTAAAGCTGCAAGTGTTGCAAACTCCAGCGATGATGAAGAATTCTTTGAATGCTCAGAAGATGAAAGCACATCATCCCAACCGGAACAAGAAGATTTTAATACTGAAATGCATTCTGAAAATAAAGGCATTGCCAAGGACAATGCATCAGTGAGCTCAGAAATGCAAGATAATGTTGCATCTACATCAGGCAAAGGTGTAACAAAGCAGCTTAGAGATGGAGTTAATAAAAGTGGCCATGATAAGTTCAAAGATTCTCTAACACATCGGCCTGAGGGTAGAATGATTCCCTTGAAGAATGTGTACTTGCTCACTACTGGGGAGCAGCTGTACATTCCTGTCACTCAAGAACCCTCACCAATGACAGAGGATATGCTGGAAGAACATGCAGAGGTTCTTTCTAAACTTGGTTCTTCTGCTGAAGGTTCACAAATCCGAGCCCGCATGCAGAGTGCTTGTCTAGTTTCAGATATGGAATCCTTCAAGGCTGCCAACCCAGGATGCATCTTGGAGGATTTTGTCAAGTGGTACTCTCCAAGGGATTATGTGCTTGATAGTGAGGAGGATGATAATGATGATGCCGATGGGAAAGCCGAAAACAGGAACACAAGAGCAGTCTCGAGTAAGAAGACTTCTGCAGCTAGTCCCTCTAAGCGTGGACATTTGAGTCAGAGAATGCAAATCCCCGGCAATATGTGGGTGGAGGCTTGGCAAAGTGCCAAACCTGTACCAGCACGCAGGCAAAAGAGACTATTTGATGACACCAAGGAAGCGGAGAAGGTCCTGCATTATTTGGCCTCAATGAAGCCTGCAGAGGTTGTTCTTCATCTCATGCCATGTGTCATTCATGCAGCTATTGCCAGGTTAGTAGATGAATCTTTCAAATCACGAGTTCCCAATGCAAAGTCCATGATAGAACAGCTGATTTCCAGGGCTGCAAAGGTCACAAGGAACTTTGCACATGATAAAAGGATGTATTCCGAAATCCTGCGTTTGATTGAGATAGCGGAGACTGTTACGGCTCGAACTACGTCTCTGTGGTCAAAGTTCACGAGCGACCATCTTATATCTCCTGACCAGGAAGGTAAAGAGGAAGAGATTGAAACCTTTGTCACCAGTCTCCTTACCCAGAGTGAGGTTCCAGTGCGTGGTGGGGCATGTGGACCTGCAGGCGGGATCATCCACAAGATGTTCGTGGCTGCACAGAGATCCAACAACATGATTCTGGACGATGAAGCTCTTGGAGATGATCCAACAGAACAGAGTAGCAGTGCTAGCAACGAGGGAAGAACCACAAAAAAGAATGCAGTCTTGACCTCACCAACTTCTGAGGTTCGGTCTTCTGCTTCATGCTCAGACTTCCCTGTAGCATTTTGCAGAGAGTATATTCTGAGAGCCATGGTTCCTCGGCCGGCTCCGTATTCCAAAGTTCTGCCGCAGAGAATGTACTGCATGTTAGTGGAGGGAGACAATAGACTAGCCGGGGCATTCACCTCAGATTCCACTTTTCAGTAATTATATTTCTTACTTTGTATATTTGTGAAGGCCACTATAGCTGTGAGGTAAGCTGCTCGCCTCTCAAAAGACGAGTGAATAAAAACGCGAAACGGTATGTGTTTGATTCCAACAAATTTCAAGTGGCCCCTGGTCTCAAGGGTGGTGGATTAGCACCTTGTCTATCAGAGACGGACAATAAACTGGGAGGTCCCAAGTACATGCTGTGCGCATAAAGATCTCTTGGTATTGAAAAGAGCAGCCACTATCGGGTAAAAATTATAAAAAGGTAAAGTAATTCTTACCCAGTAGTGACCTGTATCAAGGCCAAAAGGAGGTGGCCCCTCCATTGTGCAGACACAACAGGCCAGTCACGTGTTCTACACAATCGATTGCAGGTATATATCACACAGAAAAATATCTCTACACCTGTAGAGGTAGAAGAGGAGTGACTAAGAAGAAGAAGATGTTTTTCACATTTGTTGCTTTTTGTCATCAATTTTGTCATTTCTCACCAGTGTCATAATTCACCTGAATTTTCTTCCTTCATCTTTTACTTTTACCTCTGTCTCATTTATATCTATTCCAGTCGCATTTATATCAACCTGTCTCATTTATATCTGCTTGTTAAAGAAAAGGTAAAGGTAGTGCCAAAGGAGTCACTTTTACTAGGGATGAAGTGTTAGAGATTGAATTGTTGCTTGGTCTCAGCTTGTTATTGAAGGTCGGGTTATGTTTTTGCTTCATTGCTGCCATTCCTTCCCTAGCTGTAGTGGTGTGGTGAGTGTCACCCACAGGCATATTAGGACATTTAGACCATTTTGATAATCACTGAGGACTCCATTTTGCTATAAGGCAACAATTTGGCTGCTGGTCTTTTGTGAAATCCCATGTTAGACATTTGCCATGTGTCCTCTGCACACTCTACAGATAAAAACCCTCACAGGGCCTGAAACAAATTTGTAGAGGATCCCGGAGCAAGTGGAACCCAAGATATGTGGAGTGCACGGAACCGACATGTAGTAAATGCTCTGGCACTCATCAATCCACTAGCAGATCATGGATGAAATTATCACAGTCGTCAATTGGCTAGAGCAGACTGGAAATCAAAGAAGTACTCTCTTGTGTGCCCTGAAAAGGACTTTTTGTTGCAGGTTGTTGTAGCTTTCCTCACATCCTGAGCATGCTGATGAAGACAGGCCAGGGTACTCCAGGTGGTTGTGCAATGCTTGGCTTCATCTGCGTGTTGCTCACTGCTATGGGGATCACATCAATCCCTCACCTCGTTAACCAGGCTGCTATGACAATAATCCGTTTCCACTTAGTATATTTTGCCTGACCCTGACTAACATGTCTGATCGGTATGTTTTGCCTGGCTAGACATTAGTCTTCCTCACCAAAAAGAGAGTGAAAACTTCTTATCCCGGGAATAGGAAAAGTAAAAAGTCTTTAGCTGTACATGTAAGTCATGTTCCAATTTACAACTGAAAAAGCTAGAGTGTATCAAGACTGGGGGTTGAACCCTTACTTTTGCTGTGAGAAACAAGGGATCTAACCACTTTATTGGGAAGGAAGACTAACGTCTGGTCAGACACAACATACTGATCAGACATGCTAGTCAGGGTCAGGCAAAATATACTGGCCAAGACCCTCACCTTGGTTTCCTCATTGTCCTCCCTGGAAATGAGCAGTTATCATGACAGCCTGGCTAACAGGTTGAGGGATCGACATGATCCCCATAGTAGTGAGCAACACGCAGATTAAGCCATCATAGCACAACTGCCTGGAGGACCACCGTCCACTTTCATCAGCATGCTCTTGATGTGAGGAAAGCTACTGCAACGCGCCACTAAACATCTTTTTCAGGGTGCACAAAAGAAAAAACCTACCCACTGTGGGCATTCAAAACAACAACAACCATTTTACTACTCAAGCATTTTTATCTGCATATCATCACAATTTGTCTTTTTGGTCCATTGTCAAGCTGAGGTCACCTCCATAGCTTGTAAATGTTCAAATCAGCTTGTCTTTGAGCACCTGCAGTAAATAACCTATTTGATCCAATTTAAAGCAAACATCAACTGCAGCTGGTTCCTTTATGGGGAAGCCTGAGTAGTTGCGGAGTACAATAACAATATTTTTTTACATGATGAGGTTGCTAATCCCACGTACAACCATCTTCAGCCAACTTTCACAGCATGCTTTCAATGGGATACAGTGTTCTTGTACTTTGTGCCATGGGTACCATTCGGTTGATATCTGTATACTCAAAGAAAAAATACATTACATTAATAAATTTGAAAAGCACCAATACTTAAATGGTAGAAGTTTCCTGTTGTAGACCTATTCCTTTCTCCCATAAAAAGGCTTTGTGATACAAAAGTGGTCAACCAGCAATAGGGTCCTTAAATTAATCTTCTTCTTCTTTCGTTTTCAAACTCCTGCTCCCAAGCCACGAAATGGGCTTTGCAAGTACCAGGATGTAGTCCGGAGAATGGAATGCCATGTGTCATAGTTTACAGTCTGACTGTGATATTTGCACATTTCGGTCCGGTACATCCGACTTCATCATGGCATTTTTGGGTCCCGGGTTAGCTTTCCCTCTTCGATCCCTTCATCTTAGCCAGTCTGCTCTGTTGCAGCCTGTTATCCAGGATCATCCCGTGGAGGTGGAGAAAGATCTTGGCAGCTCTGGGCTGCTGGCCCTTATGCTAGCAGTCAGCTTTGGGATGCTGACCGCTACAGCTCATGCACTGCTCGGCATCTTTACCCCTGTTAAAATGAATGAATTGTGAAGGTAAATTAATTGGGTGAAAACATCACGCTGTTTCAGGAATTAATTGCATTGAGGAAGTTATGAAAATGAAAAGAAATGGTGCTGAAGACAAATGTGTCGGACCGAAAGGTGCAAATATTACAGTCAAGCTGCGACGCAGCACATTCCGTTCTCCGGACTACATCCTGCTACTTGCAAAGCCCTGTTTAAGACTTGGTAGCAGGAGATTAAGAACGAACGCAGAAGAAGAAGAAGAAGAAAAGAAATAAAGTCCCACACAGAAATAAATCTTCAACTATATTTGTATGGGCCTGAAACATGCAGACGAGGTCATCCCTTTACACCCCCCAAGATATCGCAGCCTCACTGTAAACTACAACACAGCATCCTTTTCGTGATGAACACCCAAGGAGAAGAATTCCTTTATTTGTTTAGCTCTACCATTGTGTAATGCTGAATGTAGATCCAATCTGGACTTAGGCAGGACGGATGTTAAGCTTTGCTATATTACCTGCCTTACCTGCCTTCATCTCACTAGGTGGACTGAAAGAGTTTCTCAATACAGATACACATGACACAACCAAATACAGCTTCGCTCACTTGCTGGGGTGCACCTCTTCTGATAGACCCTGCACACATGCTACTGTGTAAAATGCAGAGTTTCTTATCAAACATCCCAAACGATGTTTTAGAGGAGTGCTATAGATCAGACTGCCTGTAAAGGAGCCAGCTTTTTTGGTGACCCTATGCTTTATGTCGAACAAATCGTGGAAATACTGATGATATTACATCACTTTTTCCTTCTTGATTTTCCAATTGATATAAATTTTGCCATTGTATATTTCTATTGTGATGGTCTTCTTGTGTTATTGTATCTTGTCATTGGTTATCTGTGATTATTGGTAAAATTTGCCCAAATATTTGCAAAATTAATTTGTACATGATACGAGGCCTTTCATACAAGGCCAAGCCTACCATGTGTAGGGAAAGCTGTTTAAAAAAAAATTCATATAACTAAGCCTCTATTCTATGATGCCGTTATTATTTAAATTAAGTTTTTATTTCCCTGGATATATTATTATTCAGAAACAGGAATGCTGTGTTACCGTTCCAATTAAAGCCGTTTTATCTGCCTCTATGCCCCCTCAAGTGACAAAGGTCTGCTCAACTATATGAAGGTGTCCACCTCTTTCAACGCCTCACCTCCAAGTGTGACTGGCTCTTTGTTTAACCCTTTACATTCCGGCCTAATTGATTAGATTAGTGTCCTAACCCTTTACAGTCCAGCCAAATTGATTAGATTAGTGTCTTAACCCTTTACAGTCCAGTCAAATTGATTAAATTAGTGTCTTAATCTTTTACAGTCTAGCCTAATTGATTAGATTAGTGTCTTAACCCTTTATCGTCTAGCCTAATTGATTAGATTAGTGTCTTAACCCATTACAGTCTAGCCTAATTGATTAGATTAGTGTCTTAACCCTTTACAGTCTAGCCTAATTGATTAGATTAGTGTCTTAACCCTTTACAGTCTAGCCTAATTGATTAGATTATTTAGTGTCTTAAGGTTGTTGTTTGCGAATGCCAACAACGAGTAGGTTACTCTTTTGTGCGCCCTGAAATGGATGTTAAGTGGCAGGTTGCAGTAGCTTTCCTCACATTCCAAGCGTGCTGATGAAGTTGGACTGGGGTCCTCCAGGTGGTTGTGCTATGCTTGGCTTCATCTGCGTATCACTCACTACTACGGTGATCACGTCGATCCCTCACCTCAGCCAGGCTGCCATGAAAACAGCATGTTTCCATGTAAGGCTACTAGGAAGCCGAGATGAGGGTCTTGGCCAGTATGTTTTGCCTGACCCTGACTAACATGTTTGATCAGTATATTAAGCCTGACCAGACATTGGTCTTCCTCCCTGTGTCTTAAGGTAAAGGTCTTCGATGTACTCTTCCTCCTTCTTCTTCTTCGTTCGTTCTCAATCTCCCGCTACCAAACCCTGAAAGGGCTTAAGTAGCAGAATGTAACCCAGAGAACGGAATGTGTTGTGTCGTAGTTTACAGCTTGACTGCGATATTTGCATCTTTCGGTCCAACACATCCAACTTCAGCAAGCATTTTTTGAGTACCGGGTTAGCATTCCCTCTTCGGTTACTTCTCCTTAGCCAGTCTGCTCTGCTGCAGCCTGTTATCCAGGATCACCGCGTGGAGGTGTAGAAGGGTCTTGGCAGCTCTGATTCGCTGGCCCTGACGCTAGCAGTCAGCTATGGGTCGCTGACCACTGCAGCCAATGCGCTGCTCAGCATCTTGATCCCATTCATTGTACTAAGTCACAGCTTTGTGAGATGGGATAGCCAGTTCCCTTCCTCACTGCCTTTTTCCTTTGCTAGCCGTCAGCCAGGTATCCACTTTTAGCTGGGTCGACTGTAGCTGCCGATAGCGGGAGCTGAACTCTGTATCTTTGCCGTGAAAAGCACGTGCTCTACCGTCTTAAGCCACAAATCTAGTCAGTTAGGCCAGACTGTAAAGGGTTAACCCTTTACACCCTAAGCCTTGAAACAGGACATACATTTTCATAGGAGCAATGACCTTCTTATTTTACTCACTCATAGACTATTTGCTTACAAATGAGATTTAAATGTAGCTCTAGTGTTAAATTGAAGCAAAATTTTGCATTGAACAGAACAATATTATTGTTTAGGAACGAAATGTATTGGGCACGTTCTGGTGTAATGGGTTAAGGTGTTGATTATTATAAACGGCTTGGTTTTCTTCATGTTAATAATTAGTCCCAGTTGGGCTGAATACTTGCTTGCCTTATTTAGTTTTTCTTGCATTTGGCTATGTGACATCAATGCCAAGTCGTCTGCATAGTCCACTATCTATACATTTAGATACTGACATGTTTGAACTTAGCTGCTCCTCTTCTACAATAGGATTGTGAGGTCTGCTATCATATGATTTTGAGGCATTCTTCCATAGGATGTTGAGGTCTCCTAGCATATGATTTTGAGGTCTTCTTCCATAAGATGTTGAGGTCTTCTATCATAGGATGTTGAGGTCTTCTTCCATAGGATGTTGAGGTCTTCTTCCATAGGATGTTGAGGTCTTTTACCATAGGATGTTGAGGTCTTCTACCATAGGATGTTGAAGTCTTCTTCCATAGGATGTTGAGGTCTTCTACCATAGGATGTTGAAGTCTTCTTCCATAGGATGTTGAGGTCTTCTTCCATAGGATGTTGAGGTCTTTTACCATAGGATGTTGAGGTCTTCTACCATAGGATGTTGAGGTCTTCTACCATATGATGTTGAGGTCTTCATCATAGGATTTTGAGGTCTTCTTCCATAGAATGTTGAAGTCTTCTACTATAGGATGTAGAGGTCTTTTACCATAGGATTAAGAGGTCTTCTTCCATAGAACGTTGAAGTCTTATACTATAGGATGTTGAGGTCTTCTACCATAGAATGTTGAGGTCTTCTACCATAGGATGTTGAGGTCTTCTACCAAAGGATGTTGAAGTCTTCTTCCATGGGATGTTGAGGTCTTCTACCATAGGATTTTGAGGTCCTCCATAGAATGTTGAAGTCTTCTACTATAGGATGTAGAGGTCTTCTACCATAGGATTTTGAGGTCTTCCATAGAATGTTGAAGTCTTCTACTATAGGATGTTGAGGTCTTCTACCATAGGATTTTGAGGTCTTCCATAGAATGTTGAAGTCTTCTACTATAGGATGTAGAGGTCTTCTACCATAGGATTAAGAGGTCTTCTTCCATAGAATGTTGAAGTCTTATACTATAGGATGTTGAGGTCTTCTACCATAGGATGTTGAGGTCTTCTACCATAGGATGTTGAGGTCTTCTACCATAGGATGTTGAGGTCTTCTTCCATAGAATGTTGAAGTCTTATACTATAGGATGTTGAGGTCTTCTACCATAGAATGTTGAAGTCTTATACTATAGGATGTTGAGGTCTTCTACCATAGGATGTTGAGGTCTTCTACCATAGAATGTTGAGGTCTTCTACCATAGGATGTTGAGGTCTTCTACCATAGGATGTTGAGGTCTTCTACCATATGATGTTGAGGTCTTCTTCCATAGAATGTTGAAGTCTTATACTATAGGATGTTGAGGTCTTCTACCGTAGGATTAAGAGGTCTTAGTTTCTTTTCCTTATGGCCTATAGTTTCTACGGGATGAGGTAGCCTGCCTCATAACATACCCTTCCTAGTCACTTCTTATGACATGCCTTGTAGGTTACAGTGTTACTATTCTTTGTTTTCCT
Source organism: Ariolimax columbianus (assembly GCA_036924085.1). Taxonomy (NCBI): domain Eukaryota; kingdom Metazoa; phylum Mollusca; class Gastropoda; order Stylommatophora; family Arionidae; genus Ariolimax; species Ariolimax columbianus. The sequence goes on from JAVGWX010000002.1 coordinate 73,569,416, forward strand.
TTCAGGCTCTGGTAATACACTTCTGTATTTAGATAATAGTGGGCATAATGTCTGTCTCCTTGCATTGCATGAGTGTATATGACTGTGTTCCTCAAATAAATCAGTAAAATTGAACTGTAATAGCTTTACAATTAGCAATTGTTACGACATTTTATAATGATGCTTCACATAAAAACCTTAAAATTGTGATAGAAATTCAAAACACAGTGAGAATTGCTATAGCTGAGAGATAAAGTCGCTTGACTTTGAAGAAAAAAAAAAGCACAAAGGGGCAGGTTTTCAATCCCACAAGTTACAAGCATCCCATGGATTTAAGAGAGATGGGACCAGCACCTAGTCATGTTGGAGATTGACGAAACAACTCGGAATTCCGATGTACAAGCTGTACACATGAAAGATCACTTGGTAGTTGAAAATCGATAAGAGTAGACTGTAAGCCGCCTTCCTGGAAAATTATTAAGGTAACAAAATTTGTATTCAGTAGACACCCTAATCCCCCCCCCCCCCCCCCCAGGCTTAGTAAGCAGCAGGAAGTAAAAATTGCAACAACAACAAAAATTACCTGGCCACAGACATATGCCTGTTTGAATACCAGGACTATAACTTCTAAGGACTTAAACAGTGTCTGGCAGGTTGTATCATGGTGCAGACAAGCCACATGTCTTAGAAGCTGTTTAAAGATGGCTGTCTCACTAGTGATATACGCCAAACAGTATCAGCATCCTGTTATGCCTTTTATGTAGCCAAGGGGTGAAACCTATAGAAATGAATGTTCAGTATGGTGATGCATGCCTGTTACTTTAGAAAGTGTACCAGAGGGGTAAAAGGTTCTGAAATGCCACGAGCTTGGGACAGACTGTCCCCAATCGGGTCAGGCACACAGAGTAGTGACACCAGAGTTGATTGCAGCAGTTGAAGATATCGTGGTGGAAATTGCAGAGTGACTCGGACTAAAATAGCAGTATTTTTGAACATCGGTCAAGGTTCAGCACACCACATCGCCTTGATGTACCCTAGATTCACAAAGTGTCTGCCATGTAGGTGCCACAGCAGCTAATAGAAATGACATGTTGATGTACGAGTAGCTATACCCTTGTCCAAGAGACTTTTTTTCTAGGGCTGCTTCCTCTTCTTCTTCTGCATTCATTCTCAATATCTCGCAACCAAGCCCTGAACAGGGCTTTGCAAGTAGCAGGATGTAGCCCCGAGAACGGAATGCGTTGTGTCGCTAGTTTACAGTTTGACTGCGAAATTTGCACCTTTAGCCTGACACATCAGCCTTCGGCAGCATTTGATTGCAGTAGATACACTGAAAAATAATAGTCGAATGCCCCTTTTTATTAATAAATTCTGATTTTAAAAAATGTAAGGTTTTTATTTGAAGCACATGTGAATTTAACATCAAACTTTAAACAATATCTTGTCTTATTTAATTGGCTTGTTTGCCCTTATCACTGGACGACCTCATATCAGCTTGTTGTGACACATATGGTGATATTATTTCTGATTTAATGGAACAACTTTTCACTTGTTTATTTTGCTTCTGGGTGGCATCGGTGATCTAAAATGTTGTAGTTTATTGTATGTGTTTCAGTGTTATATTATGTTCTGTAGAAAAGATTTAACTGAACTTTAGACAGATCAATGGGTGTTAACTCTCCTTCAGCAGACAACAAAAGGTGTGGATTCTGATGGCTCTTGCAATTTGGTGGTTATATAATTTCATGGAATGCCCCTTTCCCACTCATGATCATCGATGCCCATCGTTCCTTTTCCTTTTGGGAATATCATTGGCAACCCTCCACCAGCATGTTCGGACGAGCTGCCATTTCTGCCTCTCTCTAGTTGAGGTACAAGTATTCAAGTTCATTTTCACAGTCTCTTCTCCAGGTGTCTGTTGGTCTACCTCCCCTCTTCCTTTTCCCCTGTGGATTTCATGTCAGGGCCTGTCTGGCCATGTTTGAAAGTGATTTTCGTAGTGTGTCCTATCCAGCCCTTTTACTTACATTTGATCTGTTGCTCCACTGGTTGTTGTTGACTCCTTTCCATAGGCCTTCATTCCTCACCGTCTCTTGCTAGCCTGCACCCATTATTCTCCATAGACATTTATTGATGAACAACTGGAGTTTCCTTTGTATTGCCTTTGTCGTTCTTCAAATTTCTGCTCCGTACAAGATTATTGATTTCTTCTTCGTTCGTTCTCAATCTCATGCTACCAATCCCTGAAAAGGGCTTGGCAAGTAGCAGAATGCAGTCCAGATAGATAACAGAATGTGTTGTGTTGTAGTTTACAGCTTGACTGCGACATTTGCACCTTTCAGTCCAACACATTCGACTTTAGCAGGCATTTTGAGAAACCGGGTTGCCTTCCCTCTTCAATCCCTTCTACTTAGCCAGTCTGCTCTGTTGCAGCCTGTTAATCTAGGATCACCATGTGAAAGTGTATAAGGGTCTTGACAGCTCTCATTCGCTGACCCTGACACTAGCAGTCAGTTATGGGTCGTTGACCGCAGCAGCTCATGCTTCTCAGCGTCTTGATCCCGGATTATTGACTTAACAGTGTAATTAAATAATCTTAATTTGGTATGGGTGATTAATTCCCTAGATTTCCATATATTATTCAGTAATAGGAATGCTGACCTTGCCTTTTCAATTCTAGTCCTTACAGTCTCTGTGCCCCCTTCCTCGCCCTGCACTTTGAGGGTCTATGCTAAGCAGAATCTTTCTTCTTCTTGTCTCTTTTTTTACTCCAGCTTTCAGGAAAGCCTGACTCTAGTCATTTGTAGAAGCATAGGTCCAACACGGCATTTGGCTTCCCTAACCAGCTTCAGGAAAGCCTTATTGCAGTAATTTCCAATGCGATTTCATAGCAATGGTTTTTACATAATGAGATTATTAGATCCATGCACAACTTTCTTTTGTCACCACTTGCGACATGCAAGAAAGGAAACAGCGGTTCTATTCTGTTTCCCCCGGAAACCACTTTGGTGGTATTTATCAGTTATTAACCAATTTTAAACGTTAAATATTTAATTAATGTAATATGGAAATAAATTATTTATGTTGCATGTTAAGTGTTCATTCATTTTTATAATTAAATACCCAGAAATCCAGCTGCAGTAAATGTCCAGTTGACCCAGATATAAATGGGTACCTGTCTTACAGTTAGAGAAGGAAAAGTCAGCGAGGAAGGGAACTGGTCTTCCCACCTCATACAAGCTGTGGCTAAGTATATTGGTCTTTAGCAGTTCATTCGCGACCAGTCTGCTAAAGGGCGTGTTGCCTTGGGATATCTTGGATTGACTTTTGATCGCAGCCTATCTTATAGGTACTATGTTGATCCAATCATTCGTAGATGATTGCTGGGTCTGGCAATGTACAAGAGAATGATGGCTGCCAACCTGAGTTGGTCCTGTCAATTTTAGATCTCATATTGCCAAGGTGGCACTGGGAAAGGTTGGGATGCATCCAGAATGGAGGAATGGGACTGGCCCTTGGATGCAGCATGTGAAAATGAGATACATGCTTGGACTTATGTCTGTCAAGTATAATAATAATAGTTACCCATTGTAAGCGAACATGGCAACAGCATCAGACTGTTGCTGTGAAATGTGTTGTCTGATGGCTGTAAAGACCAATCCTTGAACTGCACACCCTGCCACATACAGGGCACATATGCGGGGAGTCGGCTGTGGAATCATTGTGAGTATTGTTGTTTTTTTTTAGCAGCACGGTTTTGTTGAGTCTACGTGATGGCTATACTCTCTGCGATCTTAGCGGGTTCGATGATACAAGCTCATCAGATGGTACAGTCTTGTCCAAGTATCTCCCAGGAGGGGACATTAATATTAAAGCATTTCAGAGATGCTTTCAACGAGACTCTTCTGCCCTCCTGGTTACCGTCTGCCTGTTTTGTTAACAGTTGCTTGGGAATGCGTTTATCTGACATGTGAACGTGTCCCGTCCAATCATATCTGAACCAGTTTCAGAAGTGTATGGCTCCTCAACATGTTAGTATTGCTATGGATTTCAGACTTAGGCACTTTGTCCAGTCACCTGATCCTGAGCAGCCTTTGCAGAGAGCTCAAGGGAAATATATCAAATGTCAAGTTTAGAATATGCACTGGCACAAAACCTACATGTGAGTGGCCACACACAAGGGGTACTTACTGTACATGAACACTTCAGATATCAAGGGTGAAAGAATTAGGGGAGAGATATCGGGGATGGTACAAGCAGGGAAAATGATTGGTCATGTGACCGCAGCGAAGTCGTAAACAAAGGGGAATTCATACTGGAGATTCGTCTTCTTCGTTTATTCTCAGTCTCAAGCTACCAAGCCCTGACAAATGCTTTGGAAGTAGTAGGATATTGTCCGGAGAACGGAACGCATCGTGTCGTAGTTAGCAGTGTAACTGCGATATTTGTACCTTTCAATCCGTCACATCCGACTTCAGCAGGCATTTTTGAGTACTGGGTTAGCCTTCCCTCTTCGATCACTTCTTCTTAGCCAGTATGCTCTGTTGCAGCCTGTTATCCAGGATCAGCGTGTAGAGATATAGAAGGATCCTGGCAGCTCTGGTTTGCTGGTCCTAACACTAGCAGTCATCTATAAGTTGCTGACCACTGCAAATCATGGACTGCTCAGCATCTTGACCTCTCACAGTGGAGATAAAATAACAAGACTCACCCTGGGTAACTTAACGTCTTTATACTGGTTTAGAAGACTGCAGAGTCTGTATACAACCAGTTTCATTTACATCACATTGCGCTAAAAGCAATTTATTCTTAAATGCATTAACTGTCCCTGCCTCCACTACCTCCGGTGGCAATGCATTCCAAGCATTCACCAATTTCTGACTAAAAAAATATTTCCTAATATCTAATCTGGACCTCTCTTTACTTAATTTGTAGCTATGCCCTCTTGTTCTTGTGGGTGGCTGTATTTAAAAAAACAACTTGTTATAGTCAATGTATCCATTCCTCTGATCATTTTATAAACCTGTATTAAGTCACCACAGTAGAGTGCAGAGAGTGATGCAATGGGTAAGCGGACATTAAGGTTAAACAGCTAATAAGTGAAAGTGCCCAGGACGTTATGCCGATATATATAAATATGGATCTATGCTACGCAGTAAGAAAGCCAGTTGGGGCTTCTCTACTAGAGTGAGAGGCAGGGTCGTTGCTGAATGGAGTGTGCGATATATAACAACCTCCAGTATGAGAAAGGAGATCGAGGCAGCAACTTCTGCTCTCACGTGAACATCCGAGACCTCTTTGATGAGTGCTGTAATCGTCTCTGACTCGCAATCTTTGCTTGGGAGGGTACAAAAGGGCGGGATATGGCATGAGTGGATAGAGGACATAGAGGCTTCAGACCTTCGTAATCGTGTATGGATCTACTGCCTGGTGATGCTGAGGCTTGCACGAACGAAAGAGCAGACATTTTGACCTCGTGGGCATTTGCAGTGGGGGCACTGACAATGGATAGATGTGACATTTCGAATTTGATCAACGACTACCTCTTGGGTGAAGACACTGCAGTCAATGAACCAGCAATGGATAGATGTGACATTTCGAATTTGATCAACGACTACCTCTTGGATGAAGACACTGCAGTCAATGAACCAGCAATGGATAGATGTGACATTTCGAATTTGATCAACGACTACCTCTTGGGTGAAGACACTGCAGTCAATGAACCAGCAATGGATAGATGTGACATTTCGAATTTGATCAACGACTACCTCTTGGATGAAGACACTGCAGTCAATGAACCAGCAATGCATAGATTGCAAAGTTTTGAAATCATCCAGCAGAGAATGCCATCTTAGAGGACAGAGCAGGAGTATGTTCAACCAGCGAGAAATGGAAACCATCAGTATTTATACTCTTCGCCATTTACTAAGAAAGATTGAGAACCTATGGGTCTGCTCAGAGTGCAATGACGTTGATTCTTTACATCTCATATTCTTCCAGGGTACGGCGTTGGCTAGCGGTTATCCTTTACACACCTCACAATCTGAAGGTGCTGGGTTCGATCCCCATCACAGCACCGGCCGTTACCCCGGGGAAGCAAACCCTTAGAAAATGCAGGAGGAAGCAGACCCTTACATAAAATGCATGCCGAAGTCGGATGCACTCGGCCGACAGGTGCAAAATAAAAACCGTAGTGCAACGCATACTGCCTTGGGGAATATAGAAATAAGACGAACGCAAACAAACAAAAGAAAAAAACATATTCTTCCTCTTCTTCCTTACACTGTCAGAAGCAGACTTGAATTTGTTCAAAGAAAGTAGTGGTCATCATGAGGCTGTAGACACTACCATAGAGCTTATGTAGTGTTGCCACTGGTGATGGCCACATGTGCTTTATCTGGTCTTCGTATATCGGGCAATTTTGTAGCAGATGTTCAGGTGTCAATTCTCAATACCACAGGTGTATTCGTCAGTAGCACCTATCTTTTCTTTTTTTTTAAAAAATGGATGGTACCTCAATCTCAGTGGCGTACCGTGAAATCTGAAACAAGGTGTGCTTTAAAACTTTAAAATGTATTACACAAAATATATTAAAAACAAGTATATTATTTACTAATTTTATTTATAAATAAACTGGAATCTCCTCTTCTGTAAGAGAAACTGATCAATAACATCGTCATTTATTTCAAACTCAACTATCTTAAGAAAACAGTAAACATGGCCAACAAAAACACTTAGATTGAATCTCACAACCTGTCAATCATTCTGTTGTATCATATTATTAAACTACAAGGTGATGTGTGTATTCACATTTAATATCTTTGTTTCTGGAAATTAAAGTGTCAAGGCCAGGTCAAGGTTTTTCGGCATTCTACTGAGAACTAAAGAGCCAAAGCCAGGTCAAGGTATTCCGGCAGTCTACTGGGAACTAAAGTGTCAAGGCCAGGTCAAGGTTTTCCGGCATTCTACTTGAAACTAAATTGTCAAGGTTTTCCGGCATTCTACTGAAAACTAAAGTGTAAAGGCCAGGTCAAGGTTTTCCGTCATTCTACTGGAAACTAAAGTGTCAAGGTTTTCCGTCATGGTACTGGAAATTAAAGGGCCAAGGTCAGGTCAAGGTTTTCCGGAATCCAAGATGTTTAATTTATCACCATAACATCTCGACGAACATGGCGAACTTAGTAAATTATCTACACTGTTTTCCATTTTATAAAGGTTAAATTAATAAATATCTACACTTTTGGCCATTCTCTTACATAATTATATACAATAAAATAAACAAATAAAAATTGTTCAATACAAGGTATTTAGTTCTCGTTAACTGGTGAAAAGATGTGCTGCAAAGTTCCAACACCGCTGGACTTATCAGCACAACCGCAGTTTTCTTCGTGAACCATTTCTGCCCCTACTTCTGGTGTTTCGTGACTACCGGAAGCTAGACTTAAAGTGAGCTGAATTGCTTCAGCACGCCCAGAAAACGTCAAATCGAGATTGTAAATATAATGAACGAAATACAAGGGGCTAGTCATAAGTCTTTACCTTGTCTATGAAGGAGTAGGGGGAGAAAGTTGAAATTTGGCACATATGTAGCTAATTCAATTTATACTTGACTTGAGAAGTATGAATTTCCCTCCTCGACGGGTTTACCCGGTATGGTGCATGGCGCAACACACCTTATTGACATGATCTGCTACTCTAACGGTTTGTCAGAACGATGGAGAGATCAGAGGCCAGAACTGTGATAAAATTGTTGTTGTTGCAGGGAAAAATACCTACATAAATACACAGGGAGATGGAACCAATGTTTGAGAAATTCTGTCCTTCGTATGCTTCTGTAAAAAACTGGTGTATGCAGTTTAAGTGTGGCCGCTCCCATGTTGCTGATCTTCCAATATCAGAAAGACCATCCTCAGAGTGCAGTAATGAAAATGCTGCAAAAGTGAGAAAAAAATAATTGACCAGGATAAAAAAAATGACAATTGCAGAGATATCTAGGTCAGCAAAACTGAACGAAAGTACAGTTTTTATAATTATACACAACAGACTGAACATGAGAAAAGTGTGTGCCCGCGTCTGCTGACATGTGAACAGAAACGAGGGTTGATTGTTATGGCCAGTTGCTCAAAATGTGTCGGTCGGAAAACATGTTGCCGACCATGGAGACAGTGGATGAGACTTGGGTTCACCATTATGACCAAGAATCCAAAATTTCCAACATGCAGTGGAAAACCCCGGGCTCATCAACACATGTCAAGCCAAGAGCACAGAAATCTGCAAGAAAAGTGATGCTGGCTGTTTTTTGGGACGTCAAATGTGTCATATTGAAAGATTACTGACAACATGGTTAATGGGCAATATTATGCAGATGTCCTTACAAAACTAAGAAAGACATACAATAATATACTTGTTTTGAATAATGTTGCGTTAAAAAAAAATTGTTATTTTACGTGTTTGTTTCACTAGTTTCTACTGTTTCGAAATCCGACCTCAGTATATCCACTTCTGCTTTAGATGAGACACTACTGCATAGTTGTGAGCCATTCGTGAATTTTGCAATCATGGATCCGATATCAATGTCCAAATCGGATTAAATATTCCAAGAGCAAAAATGGTCCCAAAACCGAGCCCTGTTGCACTTCCCTTTTTACTTCCCACAACTCAGTGATCTCTCTGCCTTCTTCCCGTTAACCAATTTTCAATCCATTTGGCAACTTCCCTACCTATTCCATGTGATTTTAACTTTCTAAATATCTTTGATGAGTTACTCTATCAAAGGCCTTAAAAAAGTATCCTATACAATGGATTCAACGCCAAAGGCCGGCCACGAAAAAGGTTGCTTGAGGCGGTGAATGCCCCTGTGTATGAGGCACACTGTCAGGCTCTTTCTGGAGATCTTTTCATAACCTGACAGGCAAAACAGAAACAGCGAAAAGAAGAAGAAGATGATGTTGTTGGTGTTGTATAGGTTTGTTGTATTGTTGAGTTGAACTTTCATTTGATGAAAGTCAGGCTAATTTAATCATTGGCATAATCGTATTGTTTTATCACGGCACGTGGACCTGTACAGATGTAAACCTTTCTTGAACAACCAAATAAAGTAAACGTTTATACAGCATGATGGGATCAAGACACTATGCAGTGCAAGAACTGCAGCGGTCAACGATCCATAGCTGACTGCTAGAGTCAGGGCCAAAAAATCAGAACTGCCAAGACCCGTCTACACCTCCACGCGATGATCCTGGATAACAGGCTGCAACAAAGACTAACTAAGGAAAAGGGATCGAAGTATGAAGATTAACCCGGTACTCAAAAAAATGCCTGCTGGAGTCGGATGTGTCGGACTGAAAGGTGAAATATCGGAATCAAAATCCAAACTCCGACACAACGCATTCCGTTCTCTGGACTACACCCCGCTACTTAAAGCCCTTTCAGGGCTTCGTAGCGGGAGACTGAGAACGAACGAAGCCAAGCCATACAGCACCAAAACGCACCACAACCTTGAACGGACGCACCAGTTGTCTAAGACTATCGCTCAGAGATTAAGGTAGTGTTGACAATCCGTCTCTCGTTTGGAATAGTAGCAGATGGGTCTCTTGTCTGAAGTCTCTGATCTTCTGGGAAGTCAAGTCGATTACGCCAAGTGCTTCCCTCGAACAGCCTGGTAAAAAAAAAAATACGTCACTGGGACATACCTTACTCAGCCGTGGTCCATAGATACCAGGCTCCCTTCGTTCGCTTAGATTATACCTAGAGATCAACTAATGTTCGAGTCAGTGAGTCGAGACCAGCCTTTATTGGTTGGTCTTGACAATTCCACTTTCTAATGGTTGCTTTACTGTGACAAAGTTGTTTACCTGACTTGAAATTCGCGAAACAGTCAAGTAGATTGAAAAATTTGGGGATTACACAAAACTATGTGGCAGTGTCTCATCTAAAGCAGAGGTGGATATATTGAGATCGGATTTAGATTAAATTCGAGACTGGTCTGTGAGATGACAAATGGAGATTAATATAGATGAATGTACAGTCATCCGCATGGGTAGATCCAATATGGAACATAATTACAGAATGGACGACAACAATATTAGAATGATATGTAATGAAAGGGATATATGTGTTATAATAGAGCATACAGGTAAAGTGAGTGAGCAAGTCCAGGTAGCAGTGAAAAAGGCAAATGCAATGTTAGGTATGATAAAAATAAATATTAAACGTAGGAGTAAGGAGGTGATAGTCAAACTGTATAAAGCATTCGCTAGACCTATATTGGAGTACTGTGTACAGGTGTGAAGTCCTTATCGTAGAGGAGATATAAACATGCTGGAAAGGATACAAAGAAGAGCAACAAATCTGATAGTGGGATTCCAGAATTACAGTTACGAGGAAAGTCTAAGAAAACCGGACTACAGTGTCTTGAAAAGAGAAGAATTCGAGGATTATAAGATAATCACAGGAAAGGTTAAATTAGACTATAACAAGTTTTTTTTCAAAATACAACCACCAACGAGAACAAGAGGACACATATACAAATTAGCTAAAGAAAGGTCCAGATTGGATAAAAAGGAATATTTTTTTTAGTCAGAGAGTGGTGAATGCTTGAAATGCACTGCCCCAGGAAGTAGTGGATGCAGAGACAGTTAATGCATTTAAGAATAGATTTGATGCGCATAGCTTTTAGAGTAGGATAATGCAAATGTAACCGGTTGTCTACAGACTCTGATGAGTCTTCTAAACTAGTATAAAAACGTTACGTTAAGTTAAGTTAAGACAGCGAATTTTTTGGATTAAACAAAACAGCTAAGCTCGAGAAACATCAATGTGTACCTAGACAGACTTAACTTAACTTAACATCTTTATACTGGTTTAGAAGACCCTGCAGAGTCTGTATACAACCAGTTACATTTACATCACCTTGCTCTAAAATCTATGCGCATCCAGTTTATTCTTAAATGCATTAACTGTCCCTGCCTCCACTACCTCCCATGGCAATGCATTCCAAGCAGACACCACTCTCTGACTAAAAAAATATTTCCTAATATCTAACCTGGACCTCTCTTTAATCAGCTTGTAGCTATGCCCTCGTGTAATTGTAGGTGGCTGTATTTTAAAAAACTTGTTATAGTCTAATTTATCGATTCCTCTGATCATCTTATAAACCTGTATTAAGTCACCACGAATTTTTCTCTCTTCGAGACACTGTAGGCCGGTTTTTCTGAGTCGTTCCTCATAACTGTAATTCTGGAATCCCACTATCATCTTTGTCGCTCTTTTTTGTATTCTTTCTAGCATGTTTATGTCCCCTCTATGATAAGGACTCCACACCTGTACACAGTACTCCAATCTAGGTCTAACTAAAGCTTTATACAGTTTGACGATCACTTCCTTGCTCCTATGTTTAATATTTCTTTTTATCATACCTAACATTGCATTTGCCTTTTTCACTGCTACCTTAACTTGCTCACTCACCTTTCCTGTATGATCTATTATAACCCCTAGGTCCCTTTCCTTATCTATCTTTCTAATATTGTTTTCTCCCATTCTGTAATTATGTTCCATATTGGATCTACCCATGTGGATGACTGTACATTTATCTACATCTACAAATCGACTGGACTACAATAAATTGACAGAGCCCACCATGTGGAGAATATGTAATGTTCAGAAGATTGAAAACGACAATATATAGCCAACAGTGGATGCAAACCTGCAACATATTTAATTGATAAATGATTTCACAATACATCGGAAATACAGATGCTGCCTACAGGACGCGGGGGTAAAAAGAGGGGGGGGGGAAGGTAAATTATCAAAGGACAGAAACATTAGACGCACAGATTAGGAAAAGAAATTATAAACGAAACGCACATAACCTCACAAAAATAATGACACGAAAAGATATCAAATGAATACAAAGAAATTCAAATCCAAGGGGATATCTCACAGAGAACATTAACGACAAACTCTGACGAAGAGGCAGTTGAAACATGTTTGAAGACGGTTCCAGTCAAGAGAAGCAATTAGAGTAAAGAACAGCTTATAGAAAGCACACGAAACCTCATAGAAGAAAGAAGACCCACGAAGAAAAGACCAGATCGCCTACACTATGATGAGAACAATCAAGAAAGTGTAATGGAAAGCTGAACAGGATCAGAAACAAAACTGAAAACTAATTTGATCCGAACTTAAAAATAATCAGTCCCTGAAAGAGTTAAATTTGCAGTTTACTGTAAAAAGCTTAAATCCAATGTAACAAATATTTTTGAAGAAAAAGGAAGGTTCTTCTTGTTCTTGTTGTTGCTCTTCTTCTTCTTCTTCTTCGTTCAGTTTTTTTAGTCATATCGGATAGGTAGTTTCAATTGGCGCAAGGCCATGCCTTGTAGATGCTTGTGTGTTTTAAATTTGTATCGGTGCCTGGGCAACAGCTATCACACTCTATCTGTGACAGGCCCGGTTGTGTTGTGTATTCTGGGTTGTCTCCCATAGCTATTCCATCTCCTGGCGGTGACTGAAAGGCTGCAGGTCATTAGTTGCCAAGGTTTCCTTCTTTGTAGCTAGAGTTTATAGCTGCTCTCGCTCACTAGAATGTGCCCTTTATCCTAATTTTACTGAGTTTATTTTAGTTCAGGATCTAAAACACAAAACAAAACAAAAACCAACCCCCCCCCCCTTTCCACCAAAGTCAAGGATAGTTTCGTTATTTTCAGCCATGATCCTAGTCTTACCTTAATAATTCGTTTCAGAACGTCGCACATTTGAGTTGACTTTTACGTCACTTCCCTCACGTTAAGCAGACGGCGGCGAGAGCAAAGTTGTAATTAACAGAGATGTGTCACTTGTATCGATTGTGTTTCAAACAAAGCGATAGTCAATGGTCGAGTTGTAGACGTGACCACAATGCAGACTAGTCATGGAGCAATTTGATGCAAATGAGTTCTCAGGAGTCACCTTTGACTCTGAGTTCGAATCCTTCCTGGGGTTGTCGGCTAGTTCGGAATGCCCATCCTCTCAACAAAGTTTTGGTCAGTCAGGAGTACGAAGCTCACAATGTCCAGGCTGTGCAAAATACAAATCCGTAAGTAATAACAAAAGCTATGAATTTCATATGTTGGATATTCACTACTAGTTTTATAAAAGTGGTCAGCATCATTAACAAAAACAGACTCAAGGGTTTGTTGCTGCTTGCATTTCAATTTGTAACTTTAAAGTTGACTTTAGACTCCACTAGTCTGAATTATGTGACTAGCCTATCTCTTTATATTTATCTTCCTACAATCTAGTCTACTCAAATTACTCATAATTACAATTACTGGTTTAGAAGACTGCAGATTCTGTATACAGCCAGTTTCTTGGAGTGTGGTTAACCGATGTGTGAAGTCCATCTTTATACTTAATAATAATAGACTCAAACACTAGGCAAAGTAGACCCGACGCCTGTTACTGTGTTAGGCGCCATCTATGCTGCTCTTTACTAGTAGTTACTAAGTTAGTTAGTAGTAGTAGTGTCAAGTCTTAACAAACCATGGCCGGTGTTATGCTAAGTGACACAGTCGCCTCGCCTCTTACTACGTCTACATGTTCTCTGTGGGGCAGTGGTGCTATTCTTGTCTTTGTAATAGTGAAGTCATGCACAAAAGACCCACACAGACCACTCAGATTATGATCGGCAAGCAGTGGACACATACAGAACTTACGGCACCAGTGAATGGGCATATTCAGATTCTGATGTAATCTATAATAATAATGTTTGCCTAGGCATCTGAGGCCCGCTGTGTCGGTCGAACGCCACCATGACCAGTCGAAGTGGCGCTCTTCTAGATCACGTCTATGGCTGGGAAGTTGCTATCAGTTGAAGACGTGTTTCGGGGATGGTCTCTCCTGCGCTTCCAGTCAGCTGGTTGGATACACTTTGAACTGCCTTGAGTCTGGTGAGCTGGAACTTCCTCATCCAGTCGGACATGTCCAAACAGGAAAAAGCAACGTTGGTCGAGGACTTCTGATACAGTTGGGAGGTTAGTCATAGTAGAGACCTCGACATTTCCAAGAATATGCAGCTGATTGCGCATTTGAAAGACTCAGCAGAGTCCAGATTTCGGCTCCATGCATTAGCACTGAAATCACACACGACTGGTAAATGCACAGCTTTGAACTCAAGGATAATCTACTATTGTTCCACGCGTGGCGGAGGTCATTCGACAGCGAAGCCAATCTGTCTTGACATATGTGGGCTACTGCGTCCGTCAGATGGCATTGTGCTTTCGAGATATGAAAGTTCATTTACGCTCACTGCTGTGTGACCACGACTGCTATGTTTTCGGACCATGTATCAGAGCCAAGATACTGAATTTTAGTCTTCACCCATGAGATTGATAGTCCCATATTTTGAGCTGTACTTTCCTGATACTCAAGAGACTTGCAGCGCTATGCTATCTGGGCTTAGCAGGACTATGTCATCCGCATAGAGGAGGTCAGTGATGCACATTTGGTCAATAGGGATTCCATGGTGCAGAGGTGATCCAGGAGACAGTCGACAGCCTGCCAGGGAGCAAGGATGCAACCATGTCTGACTCCTGTAGATGTTGGGAATCTTTCAGAGAGAATGCCCCAGAGACAGATTCTGGCACCGGTATTCGTATGCACTGCGTTAATCAAGTCTAGAAGTGGAGCAGGAGTATCGATGCCTTGCATGGCTTTCCACAGCGCTGATCTGTCCACCGAGTCGACTGCCGCCTTTAAGTGTACACAACGCAAAGGGGGCGAATAAATGCGAGGTGTAACTCTGCCAGGAGATGAGACGCGAGGATGGCATCCACTGTTGATCGACCTGGCGTGAAACCCAACTGATGTGGGCGACATTTTGAGATGAGCGGTGGTTTCAGTCAGACCAATAGCATGTAGGCGAATACCTTGCCTGGAACTGAAAGCAGTGTAATTGGCCTGCAATTTTTGCAGTCCTTGTGGCTACCCTTTCCTTGGTAAAGGGCGACAACTATCCCATCCCATCGGCTGGAACATTTCGCGTCCTCCAGACGTGAAGGAAGAGGTAGTGTAGAATAAAACTGATGGGGTAAAATGCATATTTCAGCAGTTCCGGTGGGATGATATCGGGTCCCGTGGCATGTCCATCTTTAAGCTTGCGTATCATTGCCTGGACTTCTGCCAGAATTGGAGTGCTAGTCTGTGTAGTGTTCACTCCACCTAGCCACCACTTCTTCATGCATTGTGCAGGGTGAGCCATCTGGCTTGTTCACAAACGTAACACTGTCGTGGGCCTTACCTCCAGTGTGGAGAAGATTTATGGCCTGGTAGGCAGGCCTGAGGTTGTTAGATCTGAGAACAACTTCGACCGGATCAGCAATGTCACTGGAGAAACAGTCCCAGTCGACTCTTGTCGCAGCGCGGAAACGGCTTTGTTGCCGTCGGCATTTGACAGGGTCATTGCAGAGACTGCCACCTTTCTTTTGAAGTATGATGTCATAGGTGGTGTCAGAGAGCCACGGTTAACATTTAGGTTGTTGTGATCTCTTTATAAACTTGGCCACATCGCATATGGCGTCTTTTATGATAGACCATGCTGCCTCTGGGTCAATGGATGGAGTTTCCAGCAGCGAAGTGTTTCACAGTATTCGTCGGGCCGAGTTTGAGAAGCTGGACATTAATCTTGTGGGGCTGCGCCGGTTTGAAAGAGGCATATGGACTGATGGAGAACATTGCTGTCAGTAGTGTCAGCAGGCGGTGATCAGTGTTAGCTGTAGCTGGGGCCTCCACGCCTTGAAGGACACGGTAGGAGGTCACCCGGTCAAGAATTCTCACCTGGATAGGGTTGATTTCCGTCCTGGTTTTTTTTGTTCGTTCGAAATCTATACAGATTCGGATGCTCTCTGCTATCTACTTTATACTGTTTCCGTCTGTTGTATAGTATAGACCCTATAGAACTGCAAAACCATTCTCCGACCTGAAGATATGCAGACATGACAAAATGTCACTATTACTATCAAAATTAGTGATTAGTAATAGATGAATCCTTCACCTTTTTTTTCACACCAATAGAGTATCGAGCATAAACCAGACTTTAACTGCATCTTGCCCCTTTGCCTGATGCCTTTATCCACGCTTTTGTGGTAGTTTATTATAATGAGGCAACACTGCAATGCTCTTTTACATGATGAGGTTGCCAGTGCCAAGCACATCCTTCTTTAATTGGCCCTTTAACTTTTACAACACTCTTGGAAGGTGGCAGTGATTCTATTCCTGTCATCCCTAGTGCTACTAGGGTTCCAATACTATTTTAAATTAGTTAGTTAGAAAGTTGAAAAAGAGTTTTGCAAAAGAACATTCTTCTTCTGCTATCAGGTTTTTTGGTCATACTGGAACAAAGTCCTCTTCAGGTCCATTTTGCAGCCACACGGCTTCTGCGTCAGCTTAGTTCCCTTTGACCAGGTTTGGCATAGTAGTACTCTGTGGGCTGGGCACTGTAAGGTAGTGGGATGGTTGCCAGTTGTACTACTCTGATTTCCCTAGGCCTTTAAGTTGGCAGAGGCACTGGTGGCTTGGGTTAGTCCTTTCGAGGCTAAAGACCAGACTCCCTTCCTCCCCGGTTGTAGCTGATAGGGGTGTTGCCACAGCGTTAGTTTAGATTGTTGCATGACCATGTCTCTAGGTGTGTTTGCATACTAATTTTTCCCGGTGTCTGCACCGTAACTAACACACTCTGTCTTCGTATTCTGGGTTATCACGACTGCAAAACAGCAGGTAGGTTTGTTTACCAAGGTTTTCTTTCCCAAGGCCAGAACTTGCGGTTCTTGCTTGCTAGAATGTACACATCATAGGACATATGGAGTATTTAAATAGGGGTAGTGTTCCATTCCATTCTGCCATTTGGTCCACGATTACTTATTTGTCTAGTTATAACTGACTTAGATCACATCTGACACACCATATCTGGAGGCCATTCCACCATCTGTCACCTGTGGATGAGCCTGGTTGCATAACAGATGATTAATATTTATGAACGGCATTTGCCTAGATCTAATTAATGTATTGATAGAGTATTTGAATTAAATGGCAAAGGCACACTCACAGTGTTTAACTCATGCAACCGGCATTCTCCAGTCGACCTAGTCAAAATTGGTACCTGACCTATAGTTAGAAAAGGTAAAGGAAACTGGACACATCACCTCAAACAAGCTGTGGCTTTGTATACTGAAGAACTCCCTTTACCAATTATGAAGAACTGAGGAACAAAATAAAATAGCGTGAGTTATACGTTAGCTAAGCCATATGTGTAATGCAGATAGAAAACTTTGAAAAGTAATAAAAGAGTACTGTAAAAGAAGAACGTAAATTAGTAGAACAAAGTCCTGTCGATAGTTGTGTCAATATTTGTGTCCAAGGAGATGCAACATGACAGACAACAATGTAAAAATAGAGATGCACCAGTTTGAGCATTTCGCCAAACAACTGAGTAAGCTTCTCAACCATCTTTTGACCGCCAGCTTTGTAGATCTCTTGCTGAGAAGGCATCAGCTACAGGAGCTTTGTTGTTTGAGAGGAGCTCAACCACGGTCCTAGATATTAGTCAAAGTTCAGCACACCACATCATCCATGATGTTCTCCATTTCCACGAAGTGTCTGCAAAGTGTGTGCAGGGACAGCTGACTTCAGAATTGATATGATGGGGTGCATGAGTGGCTACACATGCGTCTGAAATACTATTTTTCTAGAGCAATCCATGCATTTTGTAGGTGCTTGGATGAAAATATGACTTGCGTTTGAATTGTATTTAAGTGAGGTAGAGTTGAGCACTGTCAGCCTCACTCTCTCTTCCTGATTCCTTTTGATCCAGTGGCAAGATATTATCAAGATGACTGGAGCAGTAATCCAGTTGCAGTGGCGTGACCAAGGGGATTTTCTGTCTCTAGTCTTGCTCCAAACGCTCCACAGTGAGTTGCTGGTAGCCGCCTTGCTGCCATTGACCAGCCACTAGTTCTTCAGCACAAGTGCTGGGAGACTTGTATATTGAATGCAGTTGGGGATCAAGATGCTGAGCAGCGCATGAGCTGCAGTGGTCAGCGACCCATAGCTGACTGCTAGCGTCGGGACCAGCGAACCATAGCTGCCAAGACTCTTGTACACCTCCACGCGGTGATCCTGGATAACAGGCTGCAACAGGGCAGACTAGCTAAGGAGAAGGGATCGAAGAGGGAATGCTAACCCGGTACTCAAAAAATGCTTGATGAAGTCGGATGTGTTGGACCGATAGGTGCAAATATCGCAGTCAAGCTGTAAACTACGACACAACGCATTCCATTCTCTGGACTACATTCTGCTTCTTAAGCCCTTTCAGGGTTTGGTAGTGGGAGATTGAGAACGAATGAAGAAGAAGAAGAATGCAGTTGAGACTACGTTAAAAAATGATAGTTGTATGCCAATGCCACTTTTTCTTAAGAAATTTTGAAGTAAAAGAAATTGAAATTTGAACCACCCTCGTATAAATAAATGCTGAATAAAAATTATTTGTGGCCACATAGTGTTAATACGTTCAGCAAACCCATACCTATTTTTAATTAGCTTTTAAATTGGTAAAACAAGGTGAGAGAATGATAGGAGAAGTGCTAGTCATAGCACAACAGAATACCACAGAGTCATCATAACTCTAGGCAGGGAATACAGAGAGTGGTGCAGAGTGAAAGCAGATCTTGAAGCTGATCAGCTGATAAATGCTAACACTCAGGAGTGTGATGTTATATGTACAGATGGAGTGGAGAAAATAAGATTGAGGCTTCTCTGCTAGAGTGAGAGGTCAGGTTGTTGTTGGGTTGAGTGGAACATGTTGCACAACTTCCAGTATGAGAAAGGAATTTGAGGCAGTAACCTCTGATCTGGAATAGCTACTTGAGATGTCTTTAACAATGACAGTCATCGTGTAAGACTCCAAATCGTCTTCTGAAAGTATAGTAGAACTGATTAATGCATGAATGGATAGTTGCAGATGAGGCCTCAAACCTCCAGGAACTGATCTGGATCTACTATCCTGGTAGAGCAACGAAAGAACTGATATCCTGATTATGCAAGCACCCATTATGTGATATTTAGAAGTCTATCAATGGCATCCTGTTGGTAGATGACTCAGCAATTTACAGAACTACAGTCCAGCATGGTTGGATGCAGGAGAGGATGGATCAAGAGTGTTTACAAGCTACAGGAACCATCATCATGCACACCCTGTTACCATTCACATGTGGTCACCGACCACATATTCTTGTATTATGTTACTTCAAAACTGCATTTAATAAGTGGTAACTAAAGAGAGTTGGTCATAGGGCTGGCTACCTCATCCAATACATCATACAAACTTTATGCCACAAGACAAATAGAAAAAAGATCTCTACATTCCAGGTTAGAAAAGGTGTGACTAAGTAAGTGAAACTATGATATACAGTAAATCTGATAGCAATGAAATGTGTAATAACTTAATGTTGCAAATCAATGTAATTCATATATTGGGTTTGTGTTAATATTTTATGCAATACCTGGTGACACCCAAGTATTATTAGGAACTGAAAGGAGAACAGAAAATAACAACATAGTAACCTGCCAGGCATGTCGTATGAGTCAATTACGGACGGTTGGTCATGTGAATGGCTATTCCACTCTTCTTCTTTGATATTTATCATGAAAAGGATGTTTGTGATCCTGTGTCCTGACACATCCTATTTCAGCATGGTATTTATGAAACTGGTTTGCCTTCCCTCTCCAAAATCTCTTAGCCAGGATGCAGGGTTGCAGTCTGTTTCCAGAGCTGCCACTTTGAGGTGGAATAGAGTCTTGGTCAGTGGTGGTTCACTGACCCTGATGCTGGCTGCTGTCAGCTCATTCACAGCTGCATCATCGACCCTGCTACCTCATCCTGTAGCAATATTAAGCCACAAAAAAATAGATATGGGTAGGTCAAAATTTGATGACTTGTGGGTGTTTGTTGAGCTGACACGTTTTTGATTGATTTTGAGCCTAGATCTTTGACTAACACATGCTAAGTTTGTCTTTTGCTCTCATCCTCAATTTCTGTCCTGCCTGTCTCATGAATTTCTCAAGTTCTATTCGTCAAATGTGTCTTGGGTGGTCTATGTGTTTCTCGACTTTCAGAACAGCTACTGTCCCGTAATGTCATTCTCCCCTTTACTCAAAGTATGTCCTATTCATTGCCAGTACTGTTTATGATCAGCTCTCAATTGCCAAGTTTTATACCACAGGTCCACATTAGTGCCCATATCATACCATTTGAATCATAATATTATGTGTAGGTATCTGTTTATGAACATTTTCACCATCTGTGTAAGTGGTGTCTTTGTTGATCGCCAGGCCTCTGATCCATATAGTAGTACTGCCTGTACATTAGAGTTGAAAATCTTCTCTACATAGCTTGACATCCTATAAGGAGGTTCTGAACTTTTAATTAATACAAAAGTGGTAAATCTGATTTTCTGTTCTAGGATCAGACGACACCCATATTGCGTTGTATAACCATTTGGTTGGAAACACAGACGTCAACGAATAACTCCGTTTACATTACGATTGACTACTGTATTTTTTTCCCTCAGGATTTAGACCGCTTGGACTACGAGCACAGAGTCAATTTCCGGTTCCTGAAGAAGAAAGTTATCAGTACAGAGTAAGTATTATGCTATCTGCTCTGTGTGGGAACAACTTTTCAACAAATAGTTGCAAATAAATATCCTGCATTTGAGCAAGGTGCTCTTCTTCTTCGTTCGTTCTCAATCTCCCACTACCAAACCCTGAAAGGGCTTAAGTAGCAAAATGTAGTCATGAGAACGGAATGCGTTGTGTCGTAGTTTACAGCTTGGCTGCGATATTTGCACCTTTCGGTCCAACACATCTGACTTCAGCAAGCATTCCCTCTTCGATCCCTTCTCCTTAGCCAGTCTGCCCTGATGGAGCCTGTTATCCAGGATCACCGCGTGGAGGTGTAGAAGGGTCTTGGCAGCTATGGGTAGCTGACCACTGCATCTTGATCCCGAGCAAGGTGTTTGAATGGAGTACATTGTTTGGTGATGCGCTACAATTAACATACAATTAAACAATTAAAATAAAAAAAGAGTCCAATCACAAAAAAATTCTTGCAATTAACCAGCTTTGTTTCTATGTGTACGGCGAATATAGGGCTTAATGGGCTGCTTCTGGCGATTTCAACTTAAGCTGGTGCTACTCAGTCAGTGAATCAAACTGTAAAGAGTTTTCTCTTCTTTTAGTTGATCATCTTCTACCCATGAAGGTGTATAGGTTGTATTTATTTTATATACTTGCATTCAAGTATGCAAACAAACAGGCATTTGACTTGTGTCTTTTGCATGATGGAGGGGCAACTTACTTTTGACCTTTGTACAGGTCCTTATTGGATAGGAATTTTGTTCCTTTTTTTTTTTTTTGCCCGAACAGTGGCTAACAGCCTACTCTTTTACGATTTTAAATTACCAAGGGTTCTTTAACATGCACAGGGTGTACACAGGACCTTCAAGTTCATTGCAAGTCTCTGATAGGACTAGGTGCAATCTCACCTGTCTTTAAACTTGCAGGATTCAAAACTCACTGTTTCATGTTTTCACGTGTTTGTTTCTTGAGTGGTGGTCGCTTACTTCTCAACTGTAGTGACCTCACCCCATGGTATAAAGAGTTAATATATGTATATTTTAATCTTAACCCGCACAATAATTTACGCAACTTTATCTGTGCCGCCATTATTTTTAGCATGTCGCATTTTAGTATGGTTGTTGACTTTGAGAGCCTATAACCCTTTTGTTTGTTGGTCTATAGATATAATTTTGTTGTGTATAGAAACATAAATGAATATAAAACTTGTTGGTGTTTTGGTTGTGTGTGTTAGTTTCTGAGATACAAGAAGATGAAGGTGAAAATTTATAAAACAAAACACAAACATTTAGACTCACCGGTAAGGGAACATCACTCCTCAATAAATCCATTCAATTCACCACAAAGCACTGATAGTGGTTTTAACATGATCAGAATGTCTGTTAGTGAACATTAAAAACATATTTATTTCCTTTACATATCAACCTCACAAAGATCTGTTGCAACAACTTCACCATTCTCAATAATGGGCTGACTGCCATCCGCGTAACAAAGATAAACGTTTCAGATTCATTTTAATCTTACACAAAGGGCTTCCCATTGGTCAAATAAATCTGTGTGGAAGGATGTGACATATTCATCATAACAAACTTGATTTGAGTCAATCTATAGTAGCCTGGTTTGGTCATGTATGAAAAAAACTGGTGCGGCGCCGGGTCTTGGCAAGAGGTGGAAACGAAAATGTATTTTTTCAGGTTAGTGCTCTCGACTCAAGAGTTGGATAAGGTTGTTTGCAAATGCTCACAACGAGTAGATTACTCTTTTGTGCACCCTGAAAAGGACGATGGCTGGTTCCAGTAGCTTCCCTCACATTCCGAGCACGCTGATGAAGGTGGATTGGGGTCCTACAGGTGGTTGTGCTTTGCTTGGATTCATCTGAGTGTCACTTACTACTACATGGATCATGTCTATCTCTCACCTCGTTAGCCAGACTGCCATGAAAACATCCCGTTTCCAGGGAAGGCTACTAGGAAGCCGAGGTGAGGGTCTTTGCCAGTATGTTTTCTCTGACCATGAGTAATATGTCTGATCAGTATATTTTGCCTGATCAGTCTTCTTCCTCTGGATAAAGTTGAACAGCCATAGATGCTCTCCATCTGTTCCTATTTTGTGCTATCCTCTTGAGTTCCTCCTGAGACCCCATCTGTACTGGCATCTTCACCAGGTGTTTTGTGGTCTCCCCACTCATCTCTTTTCCTGTGGGTTCCAGGAGTAATGGTTACTAATGTTCTGTCAGTCTGACCAACAATATAAGATCTTCCTGAGGGTGTGTCCTATCAATTTTTGCTTAATCTCCTCGATATCCAGTTGAATGGATTGTTGGGATGTTCTTTACCAAAGATCATTAGACTGATGTTTAGATTTAGTACTAGAATTGACATGTGTTACTAGGGCTCGAAAGGGGGGCACAGAATAATAACACTGGCTTGTCAGGCATAGGCAACTGAGGAGGGTTTAGCATGAGAATGTCTAACACATCCTGTAAAAATGTTAAGCCACACAAACATGGGCAGGTCAACATTTCATGAGTTTGCATGTATTTGTTGAAAGCTCCACAGGGAACTGAAAAGATTTGTATGATGATTTATTACTAGAATTGACATTGTTGCTGTGATAGAAGTTTGTGTTGGTGTGTTAATAATTTCTCTCATTTTTTTCAGTTTGCTTATTCGGAAGTTCAAGGCCAAGCAGGAAGATATCCTTTTTCTGCTTGTGAAATTTAGTTGTTTAGATTTGCTGTTGCCACTGCTTGTATAAACATTATCGTCTTGTCAAGTTAAAATGAGAACTAGGACCATAGTCGCCAAAAAAGACATTCTGTGTGAAACAAAAACATCTAACATCAATATTGAGCTATATAAAACAATAATCAACTCACATATCTGGCCGTATCACTGTACGTTTCTGAAACATCTCTAAACAAACACAAACAGGATGAAAATTCCGTAACAGTTTCTGAGATGTAGTGCTATCGCAGGATGCAAAGCGTGGACTGGACAGAAAAAAAAAATATTAAAGAAACAAGTGTTTATAGATATAGAGGCACATAGACAACTAATGAAAAGTATGCAAAAAGGTAGATTACCTTTGCTTATAGTCACAATATTTAGTAAGCAGAGACCTACTAATGACAAAAATTTAGATACAAATAAAAAGAGAACTACTAAGAAACAATTGCATCACATAGGCATGCAAGAATATCAGGGTGTAAACTTATGCTACGGTAAAGAGTTCCGCAATTGACAGTAACATAACATGATCAGTCGACTTCAATGCCAGTCACAAGACTGACTAAGAGAGATCAGTGGCATGTCATGATCAGAAAGACTTCAACACCAGTCTCAAGACTGACTAACTGAGATCAGTGGCATGTCATGATCAGAAAGACTTCAACACCAGTCTCAAGACTGACTAACCTGTTAATAAACAGTTGGAGAGGAGAATTTATGTATTCAAATTTGTATATAAAAGAATGACGCAAACCTCATGGAAAGACAGGAAAATAGATATCTTGGCGAAATTAGGAATACAAAGAAAATATTTTGCCTGAACCTGACTAACATTTCTGATCAGTATATTTTTCCTGGCCAGTCGTTAGTCTTCCTTCCCAAATTTATCTGTTAGTATGTTAAATGCCACTTATTGTGGATGGAAGAATGTTTGGAGGTCAAAAGCAACTTTTTTTGCACACATCAGAGAAACAATAAAAAATAAAATAAAACCTCTGCACCTGATGGCAGAAAAGGAGCCATTCAGTCAGGTTAGTCAGAGCTTGTTGTGCATGATAACAACAGGTGTGATGTTAGTTTTGTGAAAGCAAATAAACATAGCAATGGATGTGTTATCTTCTTTAACATGTACCACAATGCGACGCACAAGGTACAGAAATCCAGGACCTGAATTTGAAGCTGGACCGGATGACGAGGTTAGTGCTACCACAAGTTGTCTATAGCACTTCTGCTGCCATACTTGTGTGTATATATCTTATTATTTCTATACTTTCAGACATCAACTTGAAAATATCTAAAGAGTGCATTGGTCAGACTGAGGTTATTGGTATCTCCATAGAGCGTGTCCCCCTTTCTATACTTTCAAACCACTTCTTATTTTGTTCACTTGAAAATATAAGATCTATATATGCAATGTTGTTACTTGTATAAACTTCGCCGTCTTTTGTAGTTCACATTTAGGTCCATAATGTTTTTCTTCCAGTGTTGTCTTTCTAGGTCAATGGGTTTGCCTCAGCATATCATGTTCAGGTAGTTCTGTAGTATGTGAATTGCAGCCTGGGGTGTCTATCCTCAAGTACACATGACTGAGTAACGAATCTTCCATTTTATGTGCATGTGGCTGCGGAGTTGGTTGTGTGCTGTTTTGAGGCACAACACCACAGTTTGCTGGCTGTCTGTTTATCTTCTGGTAACTGTCTTGTGTTAATGTTCATGGCTTTCTGGTTAATTTGATAATTTTATTTCCTTTACTATGTAACTATAGTCCGTTTCACAATGGTTGCCGTCTAATATCTCAATAACCCTTGCACCGATAAACCTTAATTTTTGCACATGGTCCTATATTTCCAATGTCCCAATGACTTTATAATTTACATTTTGTCAGATAGTGCAGTTTTCTTAAAGCGGATAGTTCCTTTGATCTTTTTTAGCAAAGGATTTATTTTGTTCCTGCAGAGAATAATTTACCATAAATAAAAATGTATGTCTTTGGGCATAGACATCACTTCAATTCCAATGAGATTTTCTACATTAGTTACCAGATAATTTCCTTTTTATCGTAGTTCATGTCGTGTAGGTATTGTAAGAAGTAACTGCGTATTTCATAGAAAGAATGTGTGAAGATGTACAACCACATGATATATAGAATATAGAAAGTACATACTTCAGATGAATTGGTCCAGTTTTATAAATAGATGCTGAGTAAACCAATAAATGGTTATACTTCAGTTCTGAGATCCATCTTCTATCTGATTGGGGTGACCCTGTAAAGGACTGTTTTGCCAAAGTGATGAAAACTTCTGTGTCTTGGAAAACAAACATGGAAGTTAATTTCTCACTTAATCAGAGTCAGACAATTCCAACAAATTGACGACTGCTCTTGGCTGAACGAACGACAGTCCACATTTTTCCCAATAGAGTTCTTCCTCTTTTAAGTAGTGGTCCTCATATTTAGCCCAATTATCTGTATATTTGAGAGGGCAGCAATTCTTTCATATCGCATGGTTTGAAAGTTTTATTTTCAGCTGCTCCTTGTCCATTAACTGTTGTCCAAATGAGTTCAAATGGGATTAAGTGTGAATGGTAAGATGGCAGCCTCAAACACATATGACCATGCTCTTGGATCAGCTTGTCTATATGAAATATCTTTTCCTTTCGTGTTTGCTTGATAAGGGAAAGCAATTCAGGTTTTAGGTATGTGTTCTTTTGTGAGTCGCATCTTTTGTACAGGCTTTTGTCTTCTTGTGTTACTGCATTGTCCATTATCAGACAAGAGGGTCTATCTAAGGACAGAAAAACAGTTTGTCAATCCACACTCTAAATATGTTACCATTCATCTCGGTATGAAAGTCCTAATTGTCCGTATAATTTGAAGGAAATACAAGTTCAGCGTTCTTTACCAGCTCATTATGTCTGCTACCTGCATGTGCTTTTATCAAGCGCTGTCCTTTGCCACTTGGGACTAATCTTTAATCGTTTCATCCGCTGAGTGCCATTCCTTTTCACTTGTGGGGTGAGCATTTATCCATGTTTCATCCACATACACAATATCGTAACATTGTTTTACACATTTTGCGTACTTCACGTAAATACTTGCTTCTCATGGATACTAGATGCCACTTCTCACAGATGACGTTTCTCCTACTAGCATACTTTCTAAAGGTAGATACGTCTTCAATGCAATTGTATGAAATGTAAAAAAAACTTGACTTTCAGACTCATTGTAGTCACGAACGTTAACAATTAGTTAAGTTACGCCTATACACAATCATTTGTATTGACACACCGGAAGGCTCACTAGAACTGTTGGCTGTGAGTGTGCTTTGGGTTAAAGTTGGGAAAGATTTTGTGAAACACTTGGAAAATGTTATTTAAAAAAAATACTCACTGTTATGAAGGGGTAATCATTTAAAAAGACTGGTTTCATTAGGAGGGCTGGTTTTTGTATACCCTAAAGAAAGAAAATTGTATACTATATGTTTGTGGGCAAGAAAAAAATATTCACCATTGGGACATGGTGATCTGCAGGTTATCCCCAAATTGGAAATATTTTGTTCATATGAAAGCTGAGATATTAATTTTAAAAACACCGCAGACATTGGGTAACACACTATAGTACATTCAGTTACTCATCTCCAGTGTCCCTCTTATATCAGTTGATCTGCTCTCTTGTTACACTATTGGTACTTTAACTTTATATCTAATATTGTTAGGGTATTTTATCTACATTCCTTTTTCTCCGTTCTTTACTGAATTCCATTCTGATCCATTTGTGTATATTCGGACCCAAAGGTTTTGTAGATATTCTTTATCCAGGAAGCTGAGAGTAACCGACCTACACTGTTCTGTTCATCCATGTCTAGTATTCCTTTCCTTTTTGTTTAAATACATACTGGTAGTCCGTGCTCCTCTCTCCAAGGGGTTTGCTCTGGCATGAACTTTAGGGGGATGTCAAACTTCAGGTATATCTGTAGTTTGTTTGCAAAGGATATTCAAATGAATATGCTTCCTGATTACAAGTAGAAGTGTTTATCGAGTAAAATGGTGCATAACTGGGTCAATAAATTTTGTCAATCACATGGTCGTCCTGTTCAGATTGCAACAGATGCATCTGTGCGGCAGGTGGTGGAGATTATTGGAGCTGGCGGGCGAGTAACGATAGACAGTGTAGCAACTGCAACTGTTCACAGGGATTAGACTACAGCATAATGCATGATCCCACCTTAGATGTAGGTGTTTCGCGAATGATGAAGAAGTGCAAATGTGGCTGATGCAGCAGATCAAAGACTTCTGAGCTGCAACTTTTGGTGCCCTGATAAAGCGATGGGAAAAGTGTATCAATGTTGGTGGTAATCGTGTTTAGAAATAGGGACATAAGTGCAATAATAAATGATTTTCAAGTTCGTATCTTAGCCTAAGACTGTTCTCAGGTGTTATCCTCTACTTTCACAGAGATGCAGATATCTTGTCACAACAGCTGAAGAAAGCCATGGAAGATGTCAAGCCACTGCAGGAGGTAGGTTCAATTCTTTTGTCATTGTTCCAGCTATTAGCCTTATTTATATTAAATAAATTGAACAAAATTATTTTCAAAAGCCATACAATCACATTATCTATGGCATAAAGTATTTATGATAATAATTTATTTTAATATAACGCGTTAAATGTCGTTTATTATGGAGGGGAAAGTCCCACTTAATTTGTATATTTTTACTTGCCACGTGTATTTGTATTTCTGCGTGATTCTACCAATAGCATTACCACTTAGCTCTTTGTCTGTTTCCCTGTCAGAGTTTATTTCAGACGTATTTAATATCCACATACAATACAGAAAAATGATCATTGGCCTGATCAACAAATAAGTGGTGTCTTGGCTTTTGAAGTCTTAATTCCATTGCACCAAAAGCCATATGTTTAAATATTTACCCTAAAAGGAAATAACTCATCATTAAATGAAAATGTGCATATGCCAGACATTCTGCCATACCTAAGGTCATTCTAAAAACCTAAATGTTGTAACTAAGATGCATGTGGTTATCAATGTAGATTGGATGACAATTTATGTTTTTCGTGCGATTGATTTCGATTGGGTGGTATCCTAAAGGGCTAGGGCCCCATATTAGGTACTTTCGGAGTTAGAATGTCAGCTCCTCGCTGTGCCATTAACCTCAGTATGATCAAGGTAATAGATCTGCACAAACCTCTGAAGATTTTAGGTCTCTATTGTCCACTATCCACTAACTCTGTGACCACTCCTGTAATTTCTAAATACAAATAGAGTGTCAAACATTGACTGTCCTGTTTAATAATGTTTCAGATAATCACCTCAGAGCTGAAATAATAACCTCAATCTCCGTTTTCATACTAGAGGTTATTGTCATGTACAAGATTTGTTCAAGAGTTCCAGAGCTTTTGAGGCGATGTGATTACATAACAATTTCCAGTCAGTGCATTGCCTAGTGATGACTGATTTTAATGTAAAGTACTGTTTCCCCACGCATTTCTGTTCTGCTTCTTTTTTTTTTACTCTTGTAGCTGATTGTTTACATGCAAATTTTGCTTCAAGCACATGTAGACATTCACAGAGACTCATGAAATGTTTAAAAAAGTTTATAGGGATCAGTACATCAGATGTGCGCGCTGTTACGAATGGTTTAACCGTTACGATGCCGCAAAAATCTTTCATAATTTTTCAAAACTTCATATTTTACTATGGTTGTTGACTTTGAGAGCCTGTAACCTTTCTGTTTGTTGGTCAATAAATATGATTTTGTTATGTATAGAGGCATAAATGAATAAAGAACTTGTTAGTGATATTATTTTTGTTGTGTGTTTGTTAGTTTCTGAGATACAAGACGATGAAGGTGAACATTTTTTAAAACAAAGCACAAACATTTGAACTCACCTATTGGGGAAAGTCGCTCCTTTATAAATACATTGAAATCACAACAAAATATCGATACTGTGTTTATAATATCAGCACAACTGTTAGTTTCCACTTCAAACGTATAAATATATCTAAATAAACAGATCTACCTCACAAAGATCTTTTACAACTTACTTCACCATTCTCAAAAATGGGCTGACTACAATCCACGTAAGAAGAAGATAAATCGTTTAAAATCCATTTGTAATCAAATATTAGACACCTTAACCGGCTCGAAACCTTTGTAGATGGGCATGACGTACTCAGCATAAAGAAAAGAGCATTTCTATGGTTTCCGTGCTTTGTTATTCATGGAAAGAAAAAGAATGATAGCAGAGTACAGTGCTTCTTGTATCATGAGGTGTACTGAAGAAGGTGGATCATTATCCCCCTGACTGAAGCGCATTGCAAGGCTTCTCTGAAGGATTACGACAACGGTGATAGGATGTTGATCTACCACCTTGTTGGCCAGACTACTGTAAAGCAGATACTTTCTAAGAGCACTGTGGAATTTTTATTTTTTTTTGCGTTCGCCTTATTTCCCTATTCCCCAAGGCGGTGTGCGTTGCACTGTGGTTTCCGACTTCAGCATGTATTTTATGTAAGGGTCTGCTTCTTCCTGCATTTTCTAAGGGTTTGCTTCCCCAGGGTAACGGCTGGTGCTGTGATGGGGATCAAACCCAGCACCTACGGATTGTGAGCCCTGTCACTTATTCACTCGCCCACGCTGTCCCCTCACTGTGAAAGTGAGGTGGAATCTTTCTTGGACAGTATGTTGATCCTGACCCTTATGTTAGCCGTGACTCATTCCATGAACCGTTAATCTGAAAGTGGATTTAAAACACGGTATTGTAGTTATCAGACTGCTATGGTGAACATGTCTTATTTTTGATGTAGTAGAGTTGTGGGTTTTTTAAGAAGAATATTGTCTCATGGACAGCAAAGGAGACTATTGACAATTTGCTACCTACTGACAAAGGCAACTTATTACATACATCAGAACAAGACAATACATATGTAAAAAAAAAATTGTACACACCTAAAATTACGCAATCTCTATCTTTTGGTAGTATTATGGTATGCATTCACTTAAAATGATGTCTGACCATATTCTCTAAATCTTCCAGGAGAAAGAGCGGCTGGAAGGAGAGTTAAGGTCATCGTTATTTCAAATCAGGGAGCTGAATGATCAAATTGATGGAGATAGGGTAAGCACAATGGGTTTGGATAGTTCTTTTGTTCTTCTGTCTTCCTTTGTCAGTGACTGACAAAGGGGCCTAATGACAGCAGCTAACTCCCTCCACTTCACCTGGTCTCCAGCCATCTTTAGTCGGCTTATCTATTTGTCTTCCCTCCAGAGTCCATAGGTCCAGAGTCAACAGGCATTGCAGTTCTGATAATGGTGTCATGGTCTCTTCTACGAACGTAGCCCAACAAAATCCATTGTCAACCAATTGTGGTGATGTTCATATCTTCTTACTCAAGATCTCATCTTTACACTTGGGCAACTGAATGAAAATAGTCTGGAGTGTGATGAAATGAACCTCTATTTCTCAAACCTGGACAAGGCATTTGATAAAGTTACCTGGAGTATACTCTGGGAATTTCTGGAATGGAAGAACTTCCCAGCACCCTTGATCTGCACCATGCAGAGTTCTGCAAGATTTGCAGAAACCATATTAGGACAGGAAACCAAAAGTTCAAGACCGCCCGTGGAGCAAAGACAAGGTGACATTATATCAACATGTTTTCATACATCTCATGAATGGTGATATCAAAGCCTGTAAGGAGAGGACTAAAAAGTACTCAATGGTGTCCTGGAAGATGAGGCCAGTCTGTATATCAGAGCTGGCGTTTGCATATGTTGTGGTCCTGATTACCAAATCAGAGACTCATGTCCTGATCAAGCTTCAAATCTGGAATGAGGAGTTAGAGAATAAGATGCAGTTCAAAAACATAAACCATGGGGGTTTTGAGAGAAGAGACATGACATTATGATATTTTAATAGCAGCAGCTGGCATAGAAATAGGTAATAGAACTAAGATGGCTGTATACCCCTCCATCAATGTACCAGTTTTGACTTACAGATGTGAATCATTGGCAATATTCAGAACCCAGAAAAGACAGCTGACCGTCTCTGAGATATCTAATAAAGGTGGTCCAAGTATAACAAGAGACAAGGTCAGTAATCAGACAATGCTGTACAATCTTGAAACCCAGCACTTGCAGTTCCAAGAAGAGCAATCTCAACTTTGGTGGTTTGACCATGTCATGCAAAAACAACAAGGCTCCTGATGTCCAAATTTCATTGCATAGAAAGCGCAACTTTAATTATTGACTACACCTTATATCTCCTTATCAGAAATAACTACATCAAACGACAGCTATGCATGTGCCTTTTATAAACCATATTTTAGGTTTACTTTGAAACCTGAAATTTCGCAAACTTAATAAAAGAATGCAGCATGTTAGAAGTTAGCATCAGGCCTAAATCATGTTTTTTGTTTGTTTATGGACTGTGGTACCTTGTGAATGAAGCTATATGAAGGAATAATCAATAGCATGGTGCAATGTTTGAATTCTTTCTTTCCAAACTTATTGTGTATTGATTTGTTTGAATCTACCGTTCTGTTTCAAATTAAGTATAGGGCCACAACTATAACTGTCCCTCCTTATAGGAAGCCTGTACCCAAACATCTGTGGTGGCAGTTTTATTGCCTTGATCATGATGTGGTTGCTAGTTCCATGCTCAACCCTCTTTATTTGCCTTTTAGAACATGTTTGCCATGCCGAAGACAGATGTGTCGGACCGAAAGATGCAAATATCGCAGTCAAGCTGTAAACTAGCGACACAACGCATTCCGTTTTCTGCACTACATCCTGCTACTTGCAAAGCCCTGTTCAGGACTTGATAGTGGGAGATTGGGAACGAACGCAGAAGAAGAAGATTTACAACTGGAGGGATTTATTTATATATACCAAGAGTCCTAAGGCAGCGAGGAAAGGAACTGGCCACCCAACATCATACAGATTGTAGCTTATATACTGAATTCTCTAACAACTTCATTTCATGGCAGTAGTTTTGCTATTATGGGACAAACCTTTGCTTTTACTTTTTTCAGTAGGGAATTCCAATACACAGACACACACACATCCCAACCTCTAGAGGATAATTTTAGGCTTTCAAGATGCAGTTATGTTTCTGTTAATTAATTAGTTATTCCTGCAATTTTAAATATCCAGATATCCACCAGATGGCCTGAGCCCTTGGTACAACATGATACTCCAAGGCAAAAGATCGAAATGACTAAAAAACATATGGGTGCTTGTTATGCCTGATTGAATACCAGGATTAGAGATTGAAGATGTTTGTAATGCATTTTTTGAGTTGTGCAATGTTGGAAAGGGTCGAATGACATTCTGACATGTCTTAGTCGACCTGTACTTCTACAGGGGCAGATGCCCCTGTGCAGGTCCCAGCTCTGGTGTGAGCTGGTTGTAGCCGGGAGGAGGATTTGCTGCTTCTGGTGAAATGAATACATGTGACAAGAATGGTTGAAGACTCATGATATAGACAGTTGTTAGTTACGCTTGTTAATTACACCCAATGTAGAAATCTTCCAGAGGTATAAATTTATGATGTTGCTGCTTGTTTTGTTCCCCAGGCATTAATGTGCCAACGAACAGCGCGGGATGATCATAACCGTAATTTGGAAGTTGAGGTGACGAAGTTGAAGAGGCATAACACTACTCTGACTACAAGGTGAGTTCCCCTTTTTGAACTGCCATTGTCTGCTATAAGTTAAATCAATTTTGAGCTATGTAAAAGAAAAATTGCCATACATATCTGGACCGTAGCACTATACATCTGTGAAAAATTGACTCTAAAAGAATGAAAAGACCTTACAAGCTTTTGAGATACAATACTATCAAAGAATGAGCTGGACAGAAAATTTTAGTAGGGGCACATAGATAAATAATGAAAACTATACATAAATGTAGATTGCCTTGACATGGAGGCCTACTATTGAAAAGATTGAAGGCAAAATTCAGGGGAAAGGTTAAGGGCATCCACAAAACAAATACACAAAGGTGTGCAAGGACATCGGGGTTCAAGACTATGCTGAGCTGAAGAGATCTGTCGAGAAAAGAGGACTGTGGAGCGACATAATCAGACGACTTTCAAGACCAGTCTCCAAGACTAACAGAGAACAGTGGAGTGATAAGATCAAATGACTTCAGCAGCACTCTATGGGCTGATGATGATTGCATGCGTTGTTGCTCCAGGAGTGTACCTGTACCTTGTGGAAGATACCACATAATTTATAAATTTATTTTCACTCACTATACATATTTGCATATCTGCATTATTCGATCAGTAGTATTACCACCATCACTTTCTTCTGTGTCTGAATCTGACTTGTATTGAATATCCACATATATTGCAAGCACATGGTCTGATCAAATAATGTAGTTTCTTGATCTTGAAGTCTTAATTCCATTGTCAGCATTCCCTAAGTTTATAAAAAATATCACTGCATTCATATATATACATATACAATGAACATTATCTTTGTTTTTTTTATATTCAGGAAAAGATTCTGATTTTTACTCTACTTCTATACATATATATCTAAATGTATGTAGAGGAAATCCCCTTCCCATAGAATAAAGAGCGAAGCCAAATGTTGAAAGGAAAAAAATGCCAGATGTCCTAGTTTCATTTGAGACTGAAATGGTCTCTGCAGTATTTCTATGAGGACATTTACAAGCTTTCAAAGTTTGTCTTCAATCTGTAAAAATTGTGACTTTTAAGAAAAGCCGTAGATTGAGTCATTTCTTAGCAGAAAGAAATCCTGTTCAGTGTTCTAAAAAGAATACTTGGATGCTTATTGTGTTCTGTCCATTTGTACAACGGGCAATCTCATTTGAATTCAGTCTTTTAAAGGTTGTAGAAAAGACTAGTCAAACATAAATGCCTTGAAACCCTTGATGAGACCTGAAACTGTTGACTTTACTCTGGAAGATTCCTCACATAAGAAACACTTAACTTGACCTGATGTTACAGGTCCAACTATGTAAGATCCCTCACAACTGAGTTCCATGACATGATCTGAAATATTGACCAGATTGGAAGATTCCTCACAACTGAAGTCCACAAGACAAGACCTGATCCTGCTGGCATGACTGGAAGACCCCTCACAACAGGATATGATCCAATGAAAACCAGCCAATAGTAGTCTCCTTCGCAGTGCTCAAGAAGTTAACCCCTAATATGAATAAGTGGAGAGCACCCATCACAGCTCTATATTCCAAAGGGAACGTGAAGTTTAGGTTTTTGTCATTGTTGTTCCACTATTTTTGGCATGATCGTGCTGGTGTGTTTGTGGATTCTCTTCCAAACCTGGGCTGAAGCCAGAAATGTACTGTCCTGACACCAAGCAATTGAGGGGTTGCATTGGCTATGTGTCATGGTACCTGAAACCAAGGTTTCATTTCTGGCCACTGATTGTTCAGGATAGGCTTAGTTCTGGGCTCTAGACCTGTGATCAAAGGAATTGGATTGTCACATCCTGAGCCACTGTGCCTTTATGACTGACCATGGTTGTCAGTATGCTGGTTCTCCTTTCCCAGGTCTGTTAGGTGTGGTGCTTGATTCTTCCTAAGCACAGAGATTGTATGTGGTCCTATTGCTCCTAGTGTTTAATCAAGGCTTGCTCCTTTAGAACCCTGGGAGTTTGCACGCTGTGTTACCACGACCACCTCATATAGAATGTGGTTCTTCACCTCGAACTGAGCAACAGCCACCAGTCTTTGAGATTATCTAAACCAAGAGGCTAACACCACAATAGAGAGAAATTTCACTAGGTCTAGGATATGCCAAGACCAGCCTGTCATAACCCATTTGTTTTCTGTATCACAGACTTGATCCCTGCAGAAGTTTTCTAATACATCATACAAAACATAACATGGCTTGAATGATAACAAATGAAACATCTCCTTAAGAAGCCAAAGTTGACCACTGTAGTTGTCCATTTACAGGAAGCCTGTATCAAGGCAGTGAAAGTTTCTGTTGTACACTTTCTTTGTTGTAAGATGCACATTCTTTTCCCAATTAAATGTCTCTAAAATCAGGATGTGTCTTGGAATCAATAGCATATTATAATTGTCCTAAAAAATAGTTGCCTGGCATCTTCTGAATGGGACTTGAGGCAACATTGCTATTATGTAATGCATGGGCAAATTTGGTAGTGGAACTTCCTGTGTTTGCCTTGTTATAATATTATCATTTAAATTTAGTTAATTTTGAACCCTTATTGCAGATCAAAATGGTATCAAAGATTGAAGTTGAATTGAGAAGAAAATTTATTGCACATGGAGAGAACATGCAAATAGAGCGTCAAGAGGTGAACATTTTACATTAGTGGAGGAAATATTTGTGGTTGGAGAAATGATCATCATTCTATATTTTTGTGCAACGCTCTTGATAACTCAATGGATGATACATTATGGGATAGTGCAGATATCAACAAGCGACTCTCAGAAGAATCATACTGGGAGTGTGAAGTTGACCCTGATATTGATTCAGAAGGAAATTATATATCTTCTTCTTCTGCGTTCGTTCTCAATCTCTCGCTACCAAGCTTTGCAAGTAGCAGGATGTATTCCAGAGAACAGAATGCATTGTGTCGCAAGTTTACAGATTGACTGCGATATTTGCACCTTTCGGTCCGACACATCCGTCTTTGGCATAGAATTTATATACAACATAACACCTAATAAATAATTTGTTCTAGTAAATTGATTGATATTATTATTTGTTTTTGATGGTGGTAATTATGTGTCTTAGAATTGCAGTTTTGGATTTGTTGTGTTTGTGAGGCCGAAATTATGGCGTACAATCAAATGTATTTAGAATAAAAGAAATACTGTATTTAGTTTTACATCATATATTAGGAAGTTGAGACTTGCATCACGGACATGTGAAACATGCTGACCAAGGACTAAGCTCCTACTGTAATTGTGCTTCTGGAAACAGGCTATGTTACAAAAGCCTGGCCGATGAGGCATAAATCGACATTGTTATCTCTGTAGTGGTGAGCCTGCTGAAAGCCTTGCATTGCACTACATTACCGCCTAGAGGATTCTCAGGTCCATCTTCACTACACTGAGGGACATAAGTAGGGCCACTGCAAACTCGCTACTGGTGAATATTCATCAAGGGGGAAGAACTCATGTGTAACTTCAAAAACAACACGATACCATGCTAGCCTCAGGCACAACTCTTTTTTGTCCGCTTTTACCACATACATAGAAGGTAACAGTGGCCCTATTCTCTCATCCCTGGACACCACCCAGGTGAATAAAGATAATTTGTAATGATAAAATAGAATCAGTTCTTTTACATTGCAATATATTTTTTATTCACAGAGTCCGTGGCTTAGATGCGCGGTTGAAAGAGTTGCTATGTAAGTATTATGAATCTTGTCAATTTTTGTTCTCTTGTTTTAATTTGTCTGTTTAACTTAATGCTTGCAGTCATTACTAACTAGCACATTTGATTTAAGGTTTGGGACCATGTTGTTTTCTCAGACTAAATGAGCAATTACTGGGTACTCAACATGCAGAGCAAGCAGAACTGTAATGTTTGGCATCTCTGGTGCAGTAACTCATTGTTGTACATTAGCCAGAAAACCATAGCACTATAGTTTGTTCCAAAATTGCTGAACAACTTTAACGATTTATATTAAATAATCCCCTTGACAGAATGTAATGAAATTTTGTGTGGATATAAATAATAGTCATGACCTTAAGAAAGTATTTTTTGCCCATCTAAAACTGTTCTTCTGTAAGTTCTTCTTTATTTTGGATTAGTAAAATAACACTGATCTGAATTTGTTAGCCTATACAAATTTTACAGTAACACATTCCAGTATTCTGTTCAATGTGTTACATCGTCTCCAAAAGCAAGTTATTTACAGTGAGGAATCGGGAATTTTGTGAAAAACAATTAAAGCGAGCCATTCACACATCTTTTTGCTCCCATGTATGTGGCGTATCTACACGTCATTTGTTTTCCGTTAGGAGAGGTTCAACGATCTACTTTCTGATCAATTTAGTAATGAGTTTAAAGTGCAAATTTATGACGATACAGAAGGTGACTGTACTGGTGTATAGTTACTTCTGCTGAAAAGCCAGAAGGGAACATTTATATCATGACATACAAGATCCTAGAAAGAGAACACAACATGTGCTAGGCATAGTTAGAATAACTTTTTCCACTTGGATAAATCATGACTTAAAATCTGTAAATAATAGTCGGAAAGTTAGGAAAAGGGAAACCGATGATTTCGATAAAGATGTTATTGTACGTGAGATTGTGAAAATGTTTAGGGGAAATAAACTTGTTCTTGAGCTTGATGACCCGTTCCTCAGCATAGCTACGGATCCAACTTCGTCTCCAGCAGACCCTGTCTTGGACCGCGAAAGCAATTGGTGCCACAATTGGACATTGGAAGGGACAAAATGTGGTATTGCAGTTGGATATTGAAATATCTAAAACCGCTTTGTGGATGTTAGGTGCGGCGGTTTTCCTTTTTTGAAATCTGTTAGTGGCAGGAACATAGTTTGTGGAAAAACCACAACTCATTGCCATACCATTTAAATACCTTAGGCACAGGATGGAAGGCTAGTATATTTGGACAAATCGTCTGTAAATGCTCAACATACATATGAGAAAGAATGGCAATCACTGGATGGAAGCAAGTAGCAAGGGTCAACACATTGTGATAGCACATGCAAGTAGCAATGAAAAATGGTCTTATAAGTGGCACAGAACTTCTTTTATAAGCACAGTCCACAAATGGTAGAAACTAACGCACTGAAATGAATGGAGATATGTTCAGCAATTGGTTGGGGAACACACTTCTTCCCACTCTGGATATGCAGTCATGTCTTGTAATCCATTGTATCATAATGTTACAACGCAGGAAGACAAAATTCCAACTTTATCAAGCACGAAACAAGTGATCAGGAATTGGCTTGCAAAAAAAAAAAACAACCTTATTGTCACAATTTAAAAAGTTATTGCAACTTGTGAGGTGGTCTAGGAAGACAAAGATGTCTTTAATTTACAAGATAATTCCAGAGCATGTCCACATTTCCCTTCGACTACCACCATACCATTCACACATCTCAAGCCGAAGAACTTGTTTGAGCTGCAGTCAAAGATTAAATTGCCACACAGAACAAGACTTTCAAACTGTGTGATGTAAAAAAATTGACACTTGATGCCCTCTCAAAAATAGATACTTAGTGCTGGAATAAATGTGAAGAGTATGTGCTCCGAGAGGAAGAAGCATATTGGCAACGGGATGGGTTTTTATCCATCCCTTAGCAGTAGTTAATTTCTTTGAGTCATCAAAATAGAGCAGTTCACATGCCAATCTCAGTTGCTGACATCTCCACCAACTGCCTGCCTCACAATATATTAAGAACTGCATCTTTATGAATACAAATTATGTTACTGCGTGCCAAGAAAGTACATCAACTGATGAAGACTAATAGCAACAATCAATGCTCTTACTGTCCAAGGTTCTGTAATATCTAAGTGGATACTCTGTCACATTCGCACCAACAAACACTACCATGTTTTTTAAGCAGTATGAAAGATAGAGTAGTCCACATTTTTTTGTTGGAAAAAAACCAGCAACAACTGTAACTTTATTTTTCTGCTTTTGCACAACAAATCTTGAGTAACGTGAAGATCTCAAGATCACAGTCTCATTCAAGACCCAGGCCGCAAAAAGAAGCATAACATGATTTGAAAGCAAAAGAACATTTAACGTTACATATACTCATGCAGTGAAGTTCTTTGCGTCTCACTGAAATGTTACCATATGTAGTAAGGATACACCTTTGAAAAATGTCGCCACCATTTAGTGTATTACTGCAAAATCTAAGGTTTGATTAACATTATGTTGTGCATATGCAAAATTAGGGATCAAGATGCTGAGCAGCACATGAGCTGCAGTAGTCAGCAACCCATAGCTGACTGCTAGCGCCAGGGCCAGCGAACCATAGCTGCCAAGACCCTTCTACACCTCCACGCGGTGATCCTGGATAACAGGCTGCAGCAGGGCAGACTGGCTAAGGAGAAGGGATCGAAGAGGGAATGCTAACCCGGTACTCAAAAAATGCTTGCTGAAGTCGGATGTGTTGGACCGAAAGGTGCAAATATCACAGTCAAGCTGTAAACAACTACACAACGCATTCCGTTCTCTGGACTACATTCTGCTACTTAAGGCTTTTCAGGGTTTGGTAGTGGGAGATTGAGAACGAACGAAGAAAAAGAATAAGATATGCAAAATTATATAAGATGACTCAATGCAAAAACTATTTTTCTTGTGAATTTGTTAAACATGAAATCTTAAGGTCATAAGAAATATAATACCGGTTGCAAAAAAAGAACTGCAGTAGTTTTTGAGAAAATTTAGTGAGATTGAGTTCACAATTTTGGAATGAATTATAGAAGATTGTCTATTTCTTTGATATCAGGTTCACTGGCATCGTCTCTTGCTACATTAATATTTTACGCTGGGTTGAATGTGAGAATCATTTAAACTTCCTTATATACTGACTTAAAGTTTTGAGGTTTGAAAACCTTTCAAGGGGACGGCGTGGCCTAGTGGTTAAGTGGCACGGCTCACAACCAGAAGGTGCTGGGTTCGATCCCCATCACAGCACCGGCCGTTACCCCGGGGAAGCAAACCCTTAGAAAATGCAGGAGGAAGCAGACCCTTACATAAAATGCATGCTGAAGTCGGATGCACTGGGCCGACAGGCGCAAAATAAAAACCACAGTGTAACGCACACACGCCTTGGGGAATAGATAAATAAGGCGAACGCAAAAAAAAACCTTTCATACCATTGTGTAGACTACCCTGTACATTTATCTTTTTTTTTTTTGCACATTTTCTTTACCTTTTTTTTCTCTTTCTGTATATTTCTGTCTTATGTTTGTAAATTCATTTCCTGTATCCTTATTTGTGTGTATGTGCGCACGCACACAATTCCTGTAAACTGTGATGTTAACACATTAAAATATGTCATGGTATTTCACGCATGCCCATTTTGGCCAAGTAAATTGAATCATGTGATCTCCATTTTTCAGCGCATTTTTGACGGTAAACAATATATATAATAATATGCCCATAACTTGTGAAGGAAACAACATAGGAATTTGAAATAAGTTCAGTGAAAATTTCAGCTCGATATGTCTTTCTGTTCGCAGGTTATGGCCTCTTCGGACAAATATACAAATATATTTACAAATTTTGGGATTTGTTATATTAGATTTGTGTGAGTACATATACTCATGGTTTCATGTATTGATACATGTTTGTATTTGTGCGTGTATATATATATATATATATATTTATATATATATATATATGTAGGCATTTTATGTGTTTTATTGTAATTATATTTATCATTTCATGTTTGACATACTCTGTCCTAACTGACACACCGGGTACTGAGATTCACACATTCCTGGCCACTCTCTGACTAATGGCTGCTGCCTTAAATCATATTGTTTCCATTGCCATGTCCAGTCCAATTGTTGCGATTCGTTCAGCGTTTTTGTTTGTTCTATGTCCTGATGAAGATGTAATGGCCATAAGCATAGGTTTTGTTTCGTTTCTGTCCCTATGTTTGGTTACTGGCCCACACCAATTCATACTATTATCGACCATTTACTTTCAGTACCAGCGCATTTCTATTAATTTTTTTTACCATTTCCAGGATAAACCTCACATGCATCAGGGTCTAGCCCATAAAAATTATGCATGAACAGCAAAGATTTCTTAGCGTCTCAGGTGAAGCACAAGTGTTTTAAATAAATATATGCAAGGTCATCAAATATTGAAGGTTTTGAGATAATGGAGTTGCCAGCCCCATTGACCAATCGTCCTTATGACTAATGTTGCCACTCCACAAAAGAAATTTTGCGTAGCGCAGTGGTTAGCTAGCTGGCTTCGCATCTGAGTGGTCCTGGGTTCATTCCCCAGTTGAGGTGGAAATGTTTTTTCAGACCGCAACGGCTCTCAGGAAGTAAAAACGGCGAGGGAGAGGAGATGGCTACCACCTTCATATAGCCAATCCTTTGAAATGTGAGATCGCTAACATCTCACACCCCTACGGCAGTAATGCTATGAGTTACTTTACTTTAATATTGAAAATTGTTAATTTTGTTTCTATATTAGGACATGTACATTTACTTTGATTATTTTGATATGGTATTACAAATTTAATAGCAATAGAAAATGTTGATAGATTTTTAAATGAGAATGAAAGTAGTTTTATAAAATATTAATAACTAAATTACTTAACAGACTAAAGTGAAGGTTACTTCAATAAACAAAAAGTTCAATGTAATGTCAAGGCATTGTAGCATCAATTTAACCAGGTCAAGATCACAGTCTATGAGGAGAACCTTGTAATTGTTTTTTTCTCGCCAATTCTTGGATACCCGGAGGAGTCCTTACAAGGGTACAATGCTGTTCATTTTCAACTTCCAATCGTTGACGTTTTTCAACTTGCAGCAGAGTTTAAAAGACTGACTCACAAAGATATGTTGACACAAATGGAAGCAATACATGGATAGCTCTTTCTGCTATTTTTTGGTGGGAATCGCTTATCAATCACCAAATTTCTGTGATTGATTTCTCATCTTACATTTCTCTTGCTTCCTAATCAGTCTTTAGTTCCAGAATTCTAAAAGAATTTTGTCAACTGACAATTTTATTGGATTTCACACTAAATCTAACTCATCACTGAGTTCAAGAACATATAGACTGAATTCAGTTTTCATTTGCTGTAACATTCTGCAAAATTCAGAAGGTATGTGGCCATTACCACCAGCAACAAGAACTAAAGACAATTTCTCAAACATAGCAACATTTTAAATAATTTGTTAACCTTAGCGTTATGTAATCCTGGTACTCAATCAGGCAGTGTCTAATGCTAGGTAGCCAAATTTTGTTTAATACAATCTTTTGCTTTGGAGTGCCGTCATGTTGGACCAAGGGCTTGATGTCCGTGTGGTTGCGTAAAGTTGTAGACACCAATATATCACTTTTTGTGCCCATCTATTGTCATGCGTATGTACCAAATGCCCCGTCTATCCAAACTTTCTTAATAATGTATCTATGGTGTCATTGAAAGTGGTTCAGCGCCTGATTTCTGTGTTGCGAACTCAGCCGTGTAGAGAGACTGTTGACTTCATTGTCTTTTCCCTTTCAATTTTCCAGTCTGCTCATGAAAGCTTTTAAGTATGCAATTTGACTTGAGTGACATGCCCCTTGCCAATATGATTTTAATTTCGCTTTAATGATTCTTCAAATTTTCGAGGATCTTCTAAATTAAAACCAACATGTGGTGTAGGAAGTCATGATGGAACATAAGTAAAGTGTGTAGTTAGACCAGTTAGTTAAGATTCAAGGATTATCGCTTGGTTGTTTGTGCTTCCGTAACAAAACTGAGAAAACACACGTAGTCCGTGGACATTATGAATGTGACTGAGATGTGATGGGAAAAAACTGAGCCAGGCAAGACATCTTCTCTAGCAGAAGAAAACTGACGACGAACCACAAATAAGAATTAATCGCAGAGGCTACGGAGATCATGCTCTGTTGCCGATGTATCCAGTGGATGGTGTGGAGTAAGGTGGATGCTGAAGGAGAGTAAGGGGAGACAATAGAAGAAAATAAGATAGACAATTAAAAAAAATATGTACATCAGATATTGGAATTACTGCAGTGCTAGCCAGCAAGGAGCCATTCTCCAAATAATGGTCTATGATTTTGACATACTCATGATCCAGGAGACCTACTTGAAGAAGAATGTCACCATCAAATGTCCAGCTCAGAAGACTGGGTCTGGCTACGTACGTGAAGCAAGAGCTCCACACATGGATAGATACTAGTACCAGTAAAATTGAGGATGTCGAAGTACAATGGATTGGAGTGACAATCAGTAACCAAGATTATAGGGTTTATAACTTGTAAGCACATGTAAATCGCTTAATTGATTGGAGAAAGTGAGATTTTTGGGCAGAAATGTAAGTTATGCCTGGCAAAGTGTCTCATTGCTGGTAACTAATGCTAGATTCAAGTAGTGGAGAAAAATAAGGCAAGGGATCGCTTTGAACCATACACTACTCAACATAAACCTCACTATCGTGAATGATGGGCGGCGAACAAAAATGACATCTCGATCTAGAGACACAGATGGTGTCATCGATCTGGCACTGGTGTCAACTAATGTTGCCCACTCCACAATAGAAATTTCAATATCAGTATAGATAAGGCATCATGCCAGAAGACTGGCTCCATAGCTATCTGCGCCCATTCCCTAAACCTGGCAAGGATTACACACTCCTCAGTAGCTATAGAATAATTACTCTACAGAAAGTTTATTGCAAGATCCTCTAGGAGATAGTCACCAGAAAACTAATGTCCCATTTAGAATGTAAATACATTCTACCTGATACCCTTGACGGTAACAGACCAACGAAAGAGACATGGGATAATACTAGGACGTTACATGTGATGTGTATGAGGGCTTCCAGTCCAGGCAGAAAACTGTTACAGTTGCTTTAGACCTCGAGGATGCATACAGCCGGGTCAATTTTGCAACCTTGATGCACATGGCTGGTGAGTTGCATATCAGCAGCCTTGATGGAGAGAACAGTTGGACTCTGAAGGTGGCCAACATTTAACACACAGGGTCCAGCGAAACACTAACATTTGCAGATGACATCCTGCTGTACAGGACTGGTTCAAGTATATAAGAGATGGTCAAAGACCATTAGGAGGCCTGACAGGCAATCTCACAATGGTGTGCCGATTCCAGGGCGAGGAAGATCAATCCTAGCAAGACCTGCATAGTGGCTGGCCCCCAGGATGTTACCTCCGACAGGTTGAAATACTTCGGGGTAACCTTTAGTCGTAGCAAGCGAGGCCCATGAGCACTCAAGACCATGACTGCGGCAAATGTGGAACAATGACTGCTTTTCATTCTATATTGTCAGCTAGTACTCTCATTTGTTGATGACGGACTGGTCACCCTCACACTATCAAGATTACATTCTGAACGGCTAGAACGTATCTAGAATGAAGAGATTTGATTTGTTCTGAGATGCACTAGGAATACCCTAATACTGGAGATGCAGTACATGCTGGGACTTTTATCTGTGACATCTAGATATACATTGACACAGGACAACACATATTTGCAGGTTACCACAAACAGGCGGCACCCACTGCACAAAA
Source organism: Ariolimax columbianus (assembly GCA_036924085.1). Lineage (NCBI taxonomy): Eukaryota > Metazoa > Mollusca > Gastropoda > Stylommatophora > Arionidae > Ariolimax > Ariolimax columbianus. The sequence continues at coordinate 73,614,050 of JAVGWX010000002.1, forward strand.
ATGTCTCAGACATCAAGGTATCAAGAATCGAGAGGTGAGCATCATGGATGGCGCAGGCAGAGAGAACAATTGGACAGGCGACCACAGTTGAGATGATAGTCAAGAAAGAAGAATGGGTCAACACTGACGATAGATAGAAGGACAGATTACCACAGCAGAACCATCATGTAGTCAAGAATGTAGAGAGTGGTGGAATGGAAGAGCAGAAATCGAGGTTAACAAACCTGATAAATGCTAACAGCCAGTGCAGTGATGCCATCTCATAAATACCGATGGGTCGGTGCTACGTAACGAAATATCTGGTTTGGGCTTCTCTGCTAGAGTGATAAACAGATTGTCGCTGTGCAGAGCGTGGCACACTGAACAACCTCCTTCAGTAAGAGAATTGGGATGGAAACATTGACTGCAGCTCTGAGACGGCTATTGAAGACCTCGTTCACAGATACAGTCATTGTGACAGGCTCCAAATCCTTACTTCGAAAGGTACAGAAGGGCTGGCTAAGGCAACATGGATGGCAGTTGTAGAGACATCAAACTTGCAGGAGATGGTGTGGTTCTGCCCAGATCATTCTGCGGTTCAGGGCAACAAAGGAGCTGGCATCCTGACTTCACTAGCACCAATGAATTATTGTTGTTATTTAATGTCCACAGAGTATGTTTACTCTTTTGTGTGCCCTGAAAGAGGCATTAAGTGGCAGTTTTTCCTCACATCCCGGGCATGCTTATGAAGGTGGATTGTGGTCCTTCAGGCGGTTGTGCTATACTTGGCGTTATCTGCATGGTGCTTACTACTATGGGGATCACGTCAATTCACCTCATCAGTCAGACTGCCTTGAAAACAACCTGTTTCCAGGGAATGCTACATTGAAGAAAGATAGTGGTCTTGGTCAGTATATTGTGCCTGACGCGAAGTCCTGGTCAGCATGTTGTGCCTCACCGGACTAGTGTCCCAGTTCCTTACTAGATATGGATAAAAGTGACATTTTTAAGTCTATCAATGACCTGCTGTTAGATTATGTCACTGCAATAGATGAATCAGCAATTCACAGACTGCAGATCTTTGATATTGAATGAGCTTCGAGTGGACTGGGGCCAAAAAGTGGATGGAGAAGAAGTGTGTACAACCAAAGAGCTGCAGGATTCGTCAGTATCCACACCCTTCGCCATTTACTGAGAGAGATGGAACACAAGACTGTAAAGATGTTATGTCTGCAGTGTACTTTAGTCATAGTATAATTGGTGCTATGGAAGAGTATGTAAGGTGCTTAAGGAATAATATTCAACATTCTGATTCATTTCACATTTTTATATATACTGTAATTCTAAATTCCTGCAATTATCTGAAAAAAACAAGGGACGGGTGAAATTAATAGCAGGTATAAATTTCAAGCAGAAATATGGCTGGAATGTATTAACATGACCTGCTTATATCAGGATGTGATTCTTAGCAATGCATTATTTTGGGGTTGAGCTGCACATATCTGATCATATGCAGACTGTCAGGCTGAGAACTACTGTTGTTGATAAGTTCAGATAACTGATCAGGGCCCATTAGATAAGAGGGCACACAAGTATTTGTAGTTGATAACAATACTGTAGGCCTACTTTCTCCATATTTCACCTGACAACAGTATAGAACAAATGAGCATTTTTTTAACGCCTTTATGCCAGTATGTCTCAGTGCTGAACAATAGTGCCGATATGGTTATTGCTAATAAAACAGGCTGGTAGATAGATGTATTTGCAGGGCCCATATTTGAAGCAAAGAATAGTAATACTGTGGCTTGCTAGGTAGGAAGAAGAAATCGGTCTTAGGTAGACTAAAAGTGGTAAGATAACATCGAGAAATGGACAAGGAAAATTAGGTCAGATTGCACCATCAAGACAAGAAATAGAATATGTATGAGATCCATTCATGCAGGCCTTCCGATTTGGAAATGGCAACCTATCTGATTTGATCTGCATAAACAATCTACTTATGAATTTTAAAAAATGATAATATGGGTGTGCATGTATAATATATATGCAAAAATATTAATGCACACACAGAGATATATATAGTGAGAGAAAGGCATGCACATACACACATAGGAGTGTCTCACACAAAAAATGAATACCAGGTATTTATTTTTGCAATTTAGGTAATCCAAGATTTGTAATTTAAATGAAAGAAAAATGTGATTATTTTGGTCTGATGCCTCTGTTCAAAACTGCTAGCCATTTGTCCAGACACTGATGACAAAGTCATGAAACAGTTCATATTTGATATGTGCATATTCTCTTTCAAAGACTGCTTTCAGTTCAAATATTGCTGCAGGTTTTGTGCTATAAACATTATCTTTAAGGAATTCTCAGTGACTTGAGGCCTGGTGAACGAGGGGAATATTGAATGCTACCTCTTTGCCCAACCCATATGTTCTGCAAATTTGCCGTTACATCATAAAGGTAATGGAGAGGTGTTGCATCTTGCTAGAAATTAAAGTCCTTCTCATCAGCAAAATTCTGGCGAATGCGTGGCATGACAGAATCCTATAGCTAGTTAAATAAACGGCAACATATGCACTATTTTTGGGGAACACCCTATATCTTATATAAAAAACAAGAAAATACATTTATTGGTTTGTCTGTCTTGCAAAAACTTTTGAATGGGGAGATCTAGCCACGTGAAATTTGCACTGTTCATTCTGTCTGAAATTTCAAGATCAGCAACTATTTTCAACTTGCTGCATTGTTTCATTCCCTTCTTCTTTTTCTATTGTCGTCTCACTTTCTGCTAGGTTGTAGCCCATTGTCGCGGTATGTATTTGTCTTTCACTTTTCTCGTGGCTCAAGTAACATTATTCTTCATTTTACAGCAGGTCTCTTTTACTCTGTCTATCCACCTTTTCCTCGGTCTACCTCTAGCCCTTCTTCCTGATGTTCTCCAGTAAAAGGTTGCATGAACAATATGGTCTGGTTGCATTCTCGCAATGTGGCCAAACCAATTCATTCTCTGTTGCTCTATGTACTATAGGCAGGGAATTGTTCCAACCTTCTCCCGAATACTCGTATATGTGATTCTGTCTCTTCTGGTGTTGTTAGTGACCTTTTGTAGGCACTGCATTTCGCAGGCTGCTAACTTTCGTTCCTGTGCCCTATTCAATGCCCATGTCTGGCACTGGTAGCACAGAGTTAGAATGAAGATACTATTGATCATCTGCTTTTTTGCTTGGAGGGAAATCTTGGGGTGCTTTAGTAGTGAAGACAGCTGGTATGTGACAGTGTTTGCCCTCTCGTCTCTATCTCTCTGTCGAGTCTGCCATCCTCAGTAACAACATCTCCCAAATACTTAAATTTTTGTACCTGCTTTATTTTTGTTTCATTCACATGAATATCAAGTGTGGTGTGCTTTCTATCTACATTCATTGCCAGGATCTCCCATAGTTTACTTCTGCTTACTCTATCGAACGCCTTTTCTTGATCTATGAATATAAGGCTGTTGTTTCCATCGTATTCTATAGACTGTTCGCATATTTGTCTCAATATAAATATTGCGTCTGTGCAGCTCTTTCCTCTCCAGAACTCGAACTGATTATTTCCTAGTTGGGGTTTCAATATCGGTCTTGCTCTTCTTTCTTGTATCTTTGCAAATATATTGCCTATGTGGCTTAGAAGAGAAATTCACCTTTTATGTTTTTGCACTTGTCGCCTTTATTTTTCCGAATAGGAAAATTAAGTTTAATTAAATGTTTGCTTTCATAACATTTTTTGGTATACAGTATTTATTTGGTTGCTCAAGCCCTAGGACCAGTCCATATTTGCAACTAATCAGTATAAAGGGAGTCAGTCCTTTGACCGTAGTCAACACGCAAACATTATTTTTGTTAAAGTGGCTGCTCATTGTACTTGAGTGCAGTGCTGATCTCACGGAGTTTTCTGTATTAGCTTAATATTTCGTAACATGAAGTCACTACCAAATTGTTGCATTAGCATTTTTTATCTAGTATGCATATGTAAGATATAGCCTTTAAACTTGAAGTATGTTTCTGTTTTACTGATTACTGTTTAGCCTGTGGTTTTGCCGTTTTTTGGGGTGTTTTTTTTCGGCTTCCATTAGTCTCCCTTTTCGTTGTTGTCTTTGCTTCTTCATGGTCAGGCACATCCCCACAACTAGTGCCAATATGAGGCCGAGACAGATGCCGGCTATGATGAGCCCTTCAGTCAGGTAGTCTGGCATCTCGTACACTTTCAGAATGCCTGTTTCTGTATCCGAACTCGTTTCGTCGCTACATGTGTATGTTTTGGCATCTCCGTATGTGGTGTTGGAAATAGTTAGGGTTCCGTTTGCAGCCCAAATTCTACCAGAGGTTGGAATGAACGTGGAATTCTCATGACTGCTGCTAGCTGCAGACCATCTCAAGTAGATAGTTTTTGTCTCATTATCTGGGTTATTGCAGGTGAATTGCACATCCTGGCCTGGATTCACAGCCAGCATGAAGGGATTCACCTGGAGGCTGGACAAGGCTATTTCACACACTGCAAGCAGGCAGGCAGCACAGATGAGCATCTGATACATCATGCTGATGGGAGTTGATTTTTTGGTCTTTGTGGTTGTAACTGGTGGTAAAGGATTCAGTTTTGGTCTGATTGATTGTAGCGCTTGGTGTTGCCCAATTTATTGTAGCAGTTGTTGTCGCTGAAATAATTCTAGCACTTGCAGCTGAATTTATTGTCACAATTGGTTTAGTCGAATTAATGGGAACAGCTCATTCTTTATTTTATCGTATCACTTATTGTCATCTATTTGATCATCATTCTTATTGTCATCTATTTATTCGTAGTAATTCTTACCATCTAATTAATCATAACAGTTCTTGCCATCTATTTAATCATATCACTTTTCATCTAATTATCTAATCACTTCTTGTCATCAATTTAATTGTAGCACTTGTTAGCACAGAAATACCGAAGCCACCTGTGCCCGTCTTCTTTCAATTCCCTTGGTTATATAATGTCTCATCATACATATCTCATCATATGAAAACCCTTCTCAAAATCCGACTGTAACACTTGCTTCTTTCTTCCTATTTGTGATGACAAAATAACTGGTACACAGAAGGTCCTAGATTGTCTGTCACTGACAAAACGAATCGGCAATTGGCAAGACAGGTGTTGTCGAGTGTGTACTGTCACCAAGTATTGCTTGTCACTGGGGCAGGAATTGTGTTTGTGGCAGATCTTGGTCATTAACTATGGGTCAGACATCCAGGTGTGCACACCTGTGACTAATCTGTCAAGAAATAGAAGCAGAAGATTATAAACAACTCTCTCACACTCAACCTACTAGTACAGATACTAAAAAAAACCAGGACACTAAACACATACATGTGTCTATTTAATAATCCTTTTTTACAAATTAATGCCATAGGACTTTGGGGAAACAGCATATGGCCCGTCAGCCCATAATCGTATCCCTGACCTGCTGTGCTCCTAAAAACAATTAAATTCATGATGTTCCAACTGTACTGTAATCATCCACTTTGATATGGAATATAATAGTAGTAGTAACAGCATATTGCAGATGAAGATATGGATATCATCAGATTTTGTGGACAGATGTGGCTATGTCTGCTTTTGAATATGGCTGTGCAGCCCTATCTTTTATCTGCACACTCTACAAGGGGTACACAAGAACACTCTTTGTGGCTACGGCAACATTTTCGACAGCTCGCTACTTCTTGGCTACATTTGAGATTTTCTGCTCAGCTAAATGAGCACCTTGCGTGATTACAGAACCCCAGGCTGAGTGGTCCAGTGCAAGCGATCCCAAGAGGCAACATCAATATGGAGAATGCCTTTCAAGGAGGCGCTTAGGGAATCTTCTTGCTGCCCACTCAATGAACACTTGAGTGCACCATAAAGGAGTTGCTTAGGCAGGCCATAGCTGGACATGCAAACCTGGTCACTCTGCATGCAACAGAGTATATATACACACATATACATACACATATAATATAGGTAAACACAGTATTGATAAATAAAAACATATCTCATTACTACCATAGTTGATTAGCAAAATATGGATATGTTCACTCAACAACATTTCTCAGAAAGTGACTGACTACACATTGTTGTCATATACTTGTTTTTTGTTGTGATTTATTCATTGCTTTTATTGGTTCTCCGTCCAAGATGAAGGCGTTGTGGACACAACGAGGGTCTTGGTTTTATGCCGTCTCTGTGTTGTCACAGAGCCTCTACCTATATATGTTTTTATCACTATTGACCTTCAGTACCACTACATCTATAATAGATTTATTTAGTCTTCTATTACCATACATTTGATCCTTCAACTGTGTTGTCACTATGTTCCTCTCATGGAGTTGAAAGACTTGGAGAGTCTTTTGTTTGTATGTCCTCTCCGCATGAGCAGGTCTGTGTAGTGGATGTTGTTTTTTCTACGCTTGAATTAACATTTGATGATTTAAACTATATGGATCCAACATGTGGTTTATTTCTGATATCAGTGATATAAACTATTTATTTCCAATGTATGATTTGGTTTATGATATCAGCTATATGTATGGAAACATATGGTATGATCTCTAATATTGGTGATATCGACTATATGTATCCAACATGTGGTTTCAATTCTGATACCGAAACATCAAGCTTAAGTATCCGATGTTTTTTTAAAATTCCCATATCAACATTGAACAGCTGCGTGAACTAATAATCATGGTTTGTAGCAGAATGCAAATGTTTATCACATAATTGTTATCACTCTTGTCTGATAATTCATGTAGCATTTGTGTTATCAGTCATGCTTAGCAATAACTGCTACTATTGATATCAAATTCTGTCTGTAATTCATTGTTTGGTCATATCAGCGGCTGCTAGACTGTTTCAACTGTTTATTGTCCACTTTGATATGGAAGCTGTGAGAAATACAAGGCTATGTTTGGCTCTGTTATGGCGGAGAGTAATGTCTGATTGATGGTTATACAAAATAATTTGACTTTTAGTTTTAGCTTCATGTGAAGCATAAGGTCACCACTACAGCTCTACACAGGAAGTCTGTATTTGAACATTTGCAGTGGTGATTTCAGCAGCAGCAGTTCTACATAGCTGTGGAAGCCGCTCGTACTAAAAAGTTAATTCAACTTTTGACATTTCTTTGGTGGCAGGTAACAGTGCCTCTTGTTACATGCCGAGGGTTCTTCTGATTATAGTGCAATGCGAGACTCCTCAGTAAGGTCACCCATAGGGATTACAGTGTTGATCACCACCTCGTTTATCACTGTTGTGATGACACAGGCTGGTTCTAGAAACCACGACGAGGACGTGAGGTGGGGTTTTGGCCTGTATCTTTTACCTGACACTGTTTACTCTTTGCGGGCATTGGATAGGACAATCATTATGGAAACTAGTTAACATTACAAGGAAGTTTCTGTTCTGGAATCTCCATGGTCAGATCAGTATGTTTCACTAAACCCTGATGCATGCCTCTATGTTTCACTAAACCCTGACGCAAGCCTCGACCCTCATAGTTTTACATGGTAAGGTTACTAGCTCCATGCACATCCCTTCTTCTTCTTCATTCATTGTCAAATTCCTGCTACCATGCCCTGAAAAGGGCTTTGCAAGTAACAGTATGTAGTCCACAGAGCGGAATGCGTTTTGTCTTAGTTTACAGCTTGAGTGCGATATTTGCACCTTTCGGTCTAACACATCTGACTTCAGCATGGCAGTATCGGTATCGGGTTAGCCTTCCCTCTTCAATTCCTTCTCCTTAGCACGTCTGCTTTGTTGCAGCTTGTTATCCATCATCTTCGTGTGGATGTGTAGAATAGAATTAGCTGCTCTATTTCGCTGGCCCTGACACTAGCAATCGGCTATGGGTCGCTGACCGCCGCAGCTCATTTGCTGCTCAGCATCTTGATCACAATTTTAGAGACAAAATTCATGCACATCCCTTTTTTGTCACTTTTTCAACATGATTGGACGATTTCAATGGGCATGTTGTTTTAAAAAATGTGAAACATGGACAGGGCCTAGCAATCACACCACACAAAAAAGACATGTAAAGTCCATCTGATAGATAACAGGGCAATGCAGTGCTAACATAGATCAATGCAGGGCTAACATAGTTCAATGGAATGCTAACATAGATCAATGCAGGGCTAACATAGTTCAATGCAAGGCTAAAATAGTTCAATGCAGAGCCAACATAGTTCAATGCAGAGCCAACATAGTTCAATGTAGGGCTAACATTGTTCAATGTAGGGCTAACATAGTTCAATGCAGAGCTAACATAGTTCAATGCAGGGCTAACATAGATTAATGCAGGGCTAACATAGATCAATGCAGGGCTAACATAGTTCAATGCAGAGCTAACATAGATCAATGCAAGGCTAACATAGTTCAATGCATGGCTAACATAGATCAATGCAGGGCTAACATAGTTCAATGCAGGGCTAACATAGATCAATGCAGGGCTAACATAGTTCAATGCAGGGCTAAAATAGTTCAATGGAATGCTAATATAGTTCAATGGAATGCTAACATAGTTCAATGCATGGCTAACATAGATCAATGCAGGGCTAACATAGTTCAATGCATGGCTAACATAGATCAATGCAGGGCTAACATAGTTCAATGCAGAGCTAACAAACTAATTCTCAGCAATTCCACTATTCAACATTGCCAACACATTTATATTGTCTCTCTTCTTCTTCTCTTATCTGTGAATGTAGATGTTTTAAAAAAATATCATTGTTTGGAATCTATTTGCAATCGAGTGTGCATACAAACAGGTGATTGGCCAGTCGTTACTTTTGCATGGTAGAGGAGCCACTCTTTTGACCTTCGTGCAAACGTGCACTTCGTGCATTATTGGCTAACAATTTTGTTACCTTTAGAATTTTTGGCAGAACAGCGACCAACATCCCGCTATTTTGTATCTTCGACTGCCAAAAGTTTACGTGCACAGCGTGTGCACGGAACCTCCGAATTTAACGTTTGTCTCCGATTGGAAACGCACCAGATCTCTACTCATTTGAGACTGAGGGACGCGCTAAGAATTCAAGCATCCACCTTTTCAGGCTTTTGTTTCATGAAAAGCGAGCGACTTATCTACCAGTTATAGCGACACCCCTGCTAGTAGGCACGCCAAATAATATAACCTAACAACACAGACTATCTAGTCCAAGGTTCTTCAACCTGCTTTCCGCGTGATTGAACAAAACTATTTAAGTAGCTTATTTGATTTTTAGTAATTTTCCTTATCGACATCGCAAATACACCTTTATAATGTTCATTTGTTGAAGAATTTGTCCAACACAGATTTTGGTTTATCCTAATCAGCTTTTTAGGAAAGTCTGATTGTAGTCTTTTTGCTTTGCCGTTTCATAGCGAAAATTGTACATAATGAGGTTGCTAACCCCGCTAACGTCTCTCTTTAGATGCCTCTTACGACATGCAAGGAAGATTAACAGGGATCCTGTTTGCCTGGAATCATGATGTTGGGTGAAGGGGCTTTAAATGAGAACATTTAAAATGTATGCCATTATTACGCAAGTTGTCAGTATCGTTGCACAAAGAGTGCCTTGCAATTGTATCACGGTGTAGAGGAACCACATTACGCCATAGTAGCCGTGTAAAGATGGCCGTCCCAATAGTGATATGCACAAAAGAGGGTCAGGGTTGTATTTATCCGTTTTTTAGCAGCGAAGGGATGAAGCCTGTCGAGATTCATCGGCAAATGATGATTTAAAAAGTGACTCATACCTGTCACTCTCTCAAGTGACTTTCCACAAGGCGAAACAAAAAGAAACCGTAACACAACATGCGGTGTTGTCCCACTTCTTGCTCTTCACCCGGGTATACAATTTCTTGAGGCTTTCACTTCCGTCAATATTAGTACTCCATTGATGAATACATACACTCACAACAATCCTCGTGAGGTTAATGAATGGTATAGAAGTGACCCATCTCGTTTGAGGAACCCTACCTAACCCAGATGTAATTGTGGCACATAACTTAACAAGACACCCCACCTAAAACCCAACCCTTCTTCCCACGTACCCCCCCCCCCCTCTTTCCTTTCCCTTACTTTGGACAGTGGTCAGGGAATGCTTGAGGTTAGTACATGGACACGAAGGTGACCGAAGAGCTTGATCGGGTCTGGAAACACCTTGGACAGTGTGGTCAGGGAATGTTTGAGATTAGTACATGGACACGAAGGTGGCTGAAGTGCTTGCACATATTCCACACATACCCCACACATACACATTTTCCACACGTCACGCACATACACGTATCCCACACATAACAAGCATGTCACGCACATATACGTATCCTACACATCAAACATATACACATACAAATTCATGCATCACACTCACATATATTCATTTAGCCATGTGATCTACACATATATATACCACACACATACACTCCACATGTGATCCACATATACCACACATACATATTCCACAAATCACAAACATACATACATATTTCCCACACATCACACAAATCCGACATATCCACATATCACAAACATAGATCCCATACATACACATGACCCATGTATTCAGAGCGATCATAAAATATAAAGTAGTAGTTACCTGTTCAGTCATATCCGTGAAAGAAGGTTGACTTGTCACCACACATCCCAGAAGAAACTTCTCAGTTTATGGGCCGCTGCTAGCACCTGTGCGCATGCCGGTGTGTGCGTGCAGGTGTGTGCGTGCGTGTGTACGCATGAACCCGCCGGCTGATATGTTCACAGATTACCGACACCCAATTTATGGGGTAATTAGAAACTAGGAGTCTCAAACACGCGGTCCACGGATTACCTGTGGTCTGCCAAACGATATCGTGGGACCCTCAACACAAGTCTCATCGCAATCTAAACAAGCCGTAATAGAAGAAGAAGAAGAAGAAGAATGGTCTTGAGCTATACAAGACGAATTGAAAATGTCCTCAAAAGAGAAATGACGATAATCAGAAATAACTTGGGATCCTGGTATTCAAACTTGACTTGCCCTTATCATTTCGTAAATTATCTTGACTTCACGCAACTATTGGCCAGTTATCTTGGCCCGATGCAACCCTTATGTCAGTTATCTTGACCTCACAATAACCCTTTGGTCAATTACATTGACTTCTTTGGGCCCAATGGGTTTAGGTTTAAGATCCCTTTCACAAACTGCCCGCTTGGTAGGAATGGTGATCAGCGGCGCAGAAGGGGTAACAGCAACAACGTCTTTTCTTTCGCTAGTAACACACCCTCACCCCTCCTCACTCTCCTCCTTAATTCTCTCTCTCTCCTCCCCCCTCTCCCATCCAGATTTGTGAAAGATTGACGGATCGTTTGGCGAGAAAAGAAACAGGGAAGGTACAATTTAGGCCGACACGGTCTGCTCGCTGAGTGCAGAGACCTACCAACACGCCAAATCTTAATAGCTGTCTATCGGAACTTGTTTTACAGCCTCTATTGTGTCGCTAGGTGGGCGATCTTATTTTTTTCAAGGCATGCTTTTTTTTTCTAAAGCGAGCGATACCAGCTTAAATCCCAGTTGGCAACACGTTCAAGTCGACTCAACTGAAAGTTGGTACCTGGTTTACGGTTAGGGAAGGCAACTGCCCACTATACCTTATTTTAAAAAAAAGAAGTTGGGAGCTAGAATGTGACTCGACTACCTTTACATTGCCACGAGCAACGTTTTACATTTAACTACCAGGTTTTGTCATTTGGTCTTACTCTCCCGCCCGATCCGTATGTTGTCGTTGTCCGTGAAAGATATCGCTTTGCTTTTTGGTGATTTAAAATAGTGAATTTTTCCACGTGAACACAAATAGAACATGCCCCGTAAAATCTCGCCTATTATATGCACTCATGTTTAATTTAGCCAACATTTTCTGGTAAAATAAAAATTCGTGTATAGTAAACATCATGATTTATCCAGACTTTATTTGATGAAACAATTGTTAAAAAACTGAAAGTTTTGGTAATCATCATCATGTCCTTTGCAGAACGTCGCTCTTATGACAGCCTGTCTGTAGGAAACTATATTTCACCAGTCTTCCGGTCTGCTCCAAGGTCAAATCCAGCGTCTCTTTGATGTCATGTCCATCGTCTTCTCGGTCGGCCCCTTCCCCTCGTTCCATTGACCATGTCTTCCATAACCACTCTCTCCAGTCCGTTGTGTTGTTTGACATTTCTAAAAAATGTCGACCGTTTATCGGGTTATACCCAAGCAGCGAAGGCGCTGTCCTCTTTGACAGGAGGAAACCGACCCCGCTCTGTCCACTTTTTGTCCCTCCCTAAGAAATAGAAGGTTTCTCCGGATGCGCACACACAGTGTCCTTGACCTGCCCATCTGTGCTCTGATATTCCTATGATATCAATCCCGGTTCTCTCAAACTCCTGCCCAACCATGAATAGCTTCCCCTGGTATAGGCTTGTGACGTTCCAGGTGCCTATTCTTAATCTAGTTTTTAGTCCACCTTTTGAGTTTTCCATTGTAATGCAGTCGGGCTCTTGGCCGTCATCTCTATTACTTGTACAGGCTCCGAAAGTGCCCTCTTCCTCAGTTGGTGTCGATGATCTGCCTGGCTTGAGGGCCTCACCATCAGATCTTTGAGTTCTGTTTGTATGGACTGTCATGTGTTTCTTGGCATGTTTGCGTTCAGTAGTTTGCCATTGCTTTCTGAACGTTGTTCTGGCCGCTTACAAGCCTCGGTCCCTGGTGCGCCCTTAGCCCGATACTAGCCGCTTACAAGCCTCGGTCCCTGGTGCGCCCTTAGTCCGATACTGGCCGCTTACAAGCCTCGGTCCCAGGTGCGCCCTTAGCCCGATACTGGCCGCTTACAAGCCTCGGTCCCTGGTGCGCCCTTAGCCCGATACTGGCCGCTTACAAGCCTCGGTCCCTGGTACGCCCTTAGCCCGATACTGGCCGCTTACAAGCCTCGGTCCCTGGTGCGCCCTTAGCCCGATACTGGGCCATTTCGGCTCCTTCCTTCGAAGTCGTTGCCGACTAAGTCCTCCGTCTGTTCCGCCAGCAGCCGTGTGCACTGGTCAGAGGCGGAATTCCACTTTTGTCTGCTCACTCACGCAGTTTAGCCGACTAGACAAAGCCGCTGCCTGTGGGGGGGGGGGGGGGGGGGGGGAAGAGTGGCTTGTCGTGCACAGGCAAACTCTAGGTGCCATACCTGAGCTGGACAGAAGTGGGGGAACCAACTAGGATCCTGGCCATCTAGGATGTGGCTGCCTCTCACCGTGAGGTACTATTCCTTACACACTTCTGTCCTCCCCCCCCCCCATCCCCCATCCCCCAAATTGGTAATAACAAACCGAAATAATCACGCAACATCTAAATTTTAGCTACTTTGATCTACCTCATCATCACTCTCAATAGAAAGAAGCTTATCTAATGTCAATTCCAATATATCCGATACACAAGAAAAGACATGCACATTCAATTTCGCGTCATTTTCTCTGCCATCTTGCGACAAACTTTTCAATGTAGGTAACTTTCGGGATCGAAAATGACGTTTTTTTTAAAGTCCTCATCGAATGACGTCTCTGCATCGAAGGTTGACGGTAGTGGATCTATAAATGTCCCGTGACAGGCTGGTACACTCAGTCAAACTGTGTCCTACCTCATCTTGATGTTGTCTGTACATCTGCCGCCCTCTGGCTATCTTGCCCTCTGGCTATCTTGCCCTCTGGCTATCTTGCCCTCTGGCTATCTTGCCCTTCCACTCTTCCCTCCAATATAACTTTCAATTGACATGACCAAAATATTTAATTTTGTCTGGTTTTTACTTCTTTCAGAATTATCTTCTCTACCTTGAGTTGGCCCAGAATATCACTATTTATTTTCCTATTTTTCCAAGAAACTCACCCACGTTTTCTGAATACCCACATGTCAATACTCTTCTCGATTTTCTTGGGCAAGGTCCTGGTTTCTACTCCGTACAATAAAACTGAATGGACATTGCATTTAATTATTCTTATTTTGAACCTCTGAGATATCTGCTTGAACATACGTATATGTCACATGCTGTTAAATGTGTTCTTTGCCATTGCAGTTCTCTTAATGATCTGCCTTTCGCATTTGCTATCCGCCGTTATTAACTGACCAACGGGTATTGTTGGTTGCGAATGTCTACAATGAGTAGGTTTACTCTTTTGTGCGCCCTGAAAAGGACGTTAAGTAGCGGGGTGCAGTAGTTTTTATCACCCCGAGCATGTTGATGAAGGTGGACCGTGGTCCTCCAGGTGGTTGTGCTATGCTTTACGTCATCTGCGTGTCACTCACTACTACGGGGATCACGTCGATACCTCATCTCGTTAGCCAGGCTGCCACGAAAACAACCCGTTTCTAGGGAGGGCTACTAGGAAGCTTAAGTGAGGGTCTTGGTTAGTATATTTTGCCTGACCCTGACTAACATGTCTGATCAATATATTTTGCCTGACCCTGACTAACATGTCTGATCAATATATTTTGCCTGACCCTGACTAACATGTCTGATCAATATATTTTAACTGACCAGACGCTAGTCTTCTTTCCCGACCAACGAGTATAAATGGCTTGAAACTTGTTCCAGAATTTCTCCATTTGTGTGGATGTCAACTTGTGGACTTTCTTTCCTTTTGGTGAACAAAATACCTTTTTTTTAGTACTCCCGTATAAGCACCCGAGTATTAGCAGGCCAAAATGAGTAAAAATTGTGTGTATCATACTGGAGATTTTATGGTAACTGCTTAAACAATTCTAGTGGTTTATTTTGATTGGTGCTTATTGGGGGAGAAGGAGGGGAACAGAAAGTGCGTGACCACAAATGGAACATACATGAATAGGGAAGGCTAACCGGGTACCCAAAAAGGCCTGCTGAAGTCGGACCGAAGGGTGCAAATTTCGCAGTCGAGAAGTTTAAGTTTGTATGCCTTATAGTTTCTACATGATAAAGTAGCCAGTCCCACGCACAATCAGCCTTAGACTGACTTGCCTTAATCTCTATTCCATCTCACAACATGTCATCCTGTTAAACTTGCATCCTCCGCAGGTGAAAAAAAGGGACTTGGCAGCAGTAAAAGTGTGGCTGAAAGACGGCTGGAGAACATGGCTCTGGCCCTTCACGAGGCCCAGGTTGGCGTCTATAATACTCTTGTCTATTTATTTGGTCATTTGGTAAACTTTCTACCACATTCTCTCTTTCACATTTTTTCTTACACATTATTTCACATTCTTTCTTTCACATTCTTTCACTCACTTTCTTTCACTCACTTTCTTTCACATTCTTTCTTTCACTTCTTTCACATTATTTCTTTCACATTCTTTCACATTATTTCTATCACATTCACATTATTTCTTTTCACATTCTTTCACATTATTTCATTTTCTTTTACATTCTTTCATATTTTTTTTACATTCTTTCATTTTCTTTTACATTCTTTCACATTCTTTCTTCCTCTTTTTTTTTTCCTTCTTCTTCTTCTTATTCTTCTTCTTCAACCACCAACAAAATGTTATTTACTTTTGTATTCATGTATCACATTGAAATCATTAAATCACAACCTATTCAGCTTCCTGGGGAGCATAGGTCTTCAACAAATATGAATCGAGCTATCAAATGTTGATATTTTTATATCTGTTTTTGTGGCTCAAAGTTTCAGCATAAGGAAATAGCCAGCCGCATGCTCTTTAGTCATCTCTAATGACATGCTAAGCAGGTTACTGTTGCTCCTCTTTCAGGCCATTGGTAACATTCGAACATGTATAACGTTTAAGGTATTATTTGTAGAACTTTCTTTCAAACCTGACAACAGTATTGTAGAGTGTGTGAGCGGGTTAGGATTCAAAACCATGAGCTGAGAGTCTTTACGCAAATGTTGTCTTCATGCTACACCAATCTTTTATTTTAACTTAACATCTTTATACTGGTTTAGAAGACCCTGCAGAGTCTGTATACAACCAGTTACATTTATTACATCACCTTGCTCTAAAAGCTATACGCATCCAGTTTATTCTTAAATGCATTAACTGTCCCTGCCTCCACCACCTCCCCTGGCAATGCATTCCAAGCAGACACCACTCTCTGACTAAAATTATTTCCTAATATCTAACCTGGACCTCTCTTTAGTCAGCTTGTAGCTATGCCCTCGTGTTATTGTGGGTGGCTGTATTTTAAAAAACTTGTTATAGTCTAATTTATCCATTCCTCTGATCATCTTATAAACCTGAATTAAGTCACCACGAATTCTTCTCTCTTCGAGACACTATAGGCCGGTTTTTCTGAATCGTTCCTCATAACTGTAATTCTGGAATCCCACTATCATCTTTGTCGCTCTTTTTTGTATTCTTTCCAGCATGTTTATATCCCCTCTATGATAAGGACTCCACACCTGTACACAGTACTCCAATCTAGGTCTAACTAAAGCTTTATACAGTTTGACGATCACTTCCTTGTTCCTATGTTTAATATTTCTTTTTATCATACCTAACATTGCATTTGCCTTTTTCACTGCTACCTTAACTAGCTCACTCACCTTTCCTGTATGATCTATTATAACCCCTAGGTCCCTTTCCTTATCTATCTTTCTAATATTGTTTTCTCCCATTCTGTAATTATGTTCCATATTGGATCTACCCATGTGGATGACTGTACATTTATCTACATTAAACTCCATTTGCCAGCTTACAGACCATTCTCGAATTTTATCTAAATCCGACATCAATATATCCACTTCCGCTTTAGATGAGACCCTACTGCATAGTTTTGTGTCATCAGCAAATTTTGCAATCATGGATACCATATCAATGTCCAAATCATTTATATATATCAAGAACAAAATTGGTCCCAAAACCGAGCCCTGTGGCACACCACTTTTCACTTCACACCACTCAGAGTACTCCTTATTTATGCCCACCCTCTGCCTTCTTCCCGTTAACCAATTTTCAATCCATTTGGCAACTTCCCCACCTATTCCATGTGATTTTAACTTTCAAAATAATCTTTGATGAGGTACTCTATCAAAGGCCTTTGCAAAGTCTAGATAAATAAAATGTTGTCATTTGTTGCATCATTATTTCTTTTTCTGACTTGGAATAGATGCACATATGTCAGAGACTATACACATATGTCATATAACATACACGTATATGAACATAGATCATGGAACAAACACACGTTTTGAACATAAATCATAGACCATATACTTATATTAACATCGTAGAACATACACACATTCATGTAGATCATATAACATACACACATATGAACATAAATAAAAGAACATACACACATATTAACATAGCTCATAAAACATTCATGCATGAGAGTAGTTAATGAAACCCACACATATATGAATATAGATCATAGAACATGCACATAAATGAGCACAGTTCCTGCAGATAGAACATGAACATGTATATTAGAAGATACACACATATATAAACATAGATCATAGACTATACATGCACATAGCATGCACATCATAGAACATACATGCACATAGTATGTACATCATAGAACATACATACACATAGAACACACACACACATATGAACATAGACACCTAGATATAAAGCATACACACATATATGACATAGAGTAGACACACATATATGGGCATAGAGTACACACATATATGGGCATAGAGAGCACACATATATATGAACATAGGACACACACACACATATATTAACATAGAGCACGAATACATATATAGGCATAGAGAGCACACACACATATATAAGCATAGAGTACACACACATATATATGAACATAGATCCCACACGTATATGAACATAGATCAGGCACACATTTACAAACATAGAGTACACACACATATATAAACATAGATCATACAGACAACTATGCAAGGATTTCACATATAATGTAACCACCCATTTTCTGTTGCAGGATATTTGTAACTTGTACTGGGCCAAGCTGATGTCTTATGGTAAGTGACTATTGCTTACTAGTATGTCAGCCTGTCTTTCACAATGTATTGTCACATAATATTATACAAGTTCTGCCCAATCCATGAAAGAGCCATGGAAGCCATAATGATTATGGGAAGTAGAGGGAATTTATTGCTGGCCTTAATGACATCTGGATGATGGTCCTCGGTCAGCCATTGACCAAGGACCTAAAACAAAGGTGGGGCCAGGTAATGCAAAACACAAACCTGTCACCTTGAAGGCAACCTGTGATCAGTCAAGAGACTATGGGAGGACAAACCTGACAGAAATATCTCTTAAAATCTTTGCACATCAATCAAAAAGTCTAAACTTTTCAGCTCTGTATGGAGCACAGGTCTTCATTTTGTCATGGGCCATCCATTTTAGCTCTATCCCTTGTCTTTTCTGTTTCCTTTATGTTTCTCTCAGAAGAAAACAAATAAGTCAGCGATGCAGATTCCTTGCAGTTTTCTCTGCATTGCATCATTAGCTCTTGTGGCAGAGAGTCTTCCTGTTTCGCAAATGGTTGAATTGTATTTTTCTCGTCGGTTGATTTGTCAGTATTTGTTTAAGCTATTGTTACTTAAATTTTCTGCAGGAGGAGTTAGCCTAACCCTCCTTATTCATCTATTATGATATGCTTGACATATTTACAGTGTTTCTATTTTTCCCCTTTTGGGCCCCAGCAACATTTGGGAAACTGAATCCACATTCCCAGCAAGTAATAACCTGAGCAGAACGAAATTAGCATCAACAAACATGGGAAATAACTCATAAATGCCCAGCTCTTTACCCAGGAAAGGGGTTAATATCTATTAGAGTAAGAACATACTTTTGGAAAGTACGAGGCATGTTCAAATGAAACCAGACCTAACTGCACCAAGTGAACATACGTATGATGCGCATGATGTCACTTTAGATGTAAACAGCACATACCAACCGCCAAGTTTGCAAAATCGCATTATCCTCAGACTCATAGTGTCCTCAGCAGACCGTTGAAAACATGGCGGGCGTAATACAGAATCTGTCTATAGTTGATCAGCGAGCGGTGATTCGATTTCTAACAGCCAAAGGATGTCAACCAGTTGACATTCATCACAGAATGCAGGCAGTGTATGGTGACAAAAGTGTGTCGATACAACAGTGAAGAACTGGACAACGATGATTAAAGAAACATGTGAGTTAACGAAAGATCTTCCGAGACCAGGTCAGGCGCATATTGTTGCATCAGAAGATGCCATCAGCAAAATTGATGCAGCAATTCGGGTGGACCGTCACCGGAGCTTACGTTCGCTAGCAGAGAAATTCACTGTGTCACTAGGGACAGTTCAAATGGTAATTAGCAAGAAACTGAAGTATCGGTAACCATTAAGAACACCTTCCAATACTTAAGTTTTTCTTCTCTTGGGGATCCCATGTCAGAGCCTGCTTGGCTGTATTCAATGATGTCTTCCTCGTTGTAAATCCTATTCAGTAGCATTTTCTTCTCCTAATTAGTTGTTCTAGTGACTGTTGTTGGTTTCTTTCCCACGTCTTCATTCCTCACCATGTCCTGTTACTTAATGCCCATTATCCTTTGTGGGCATCTGTTAAAGAACGAGTCAGCATCTGTTAAAGAACGAGTCAGTTTTATTGTCTTGGTCGTTCAAAAATTTTTCCTCCATACAACAGCACTGACTTGACACTGGCGCTATATATTCTAACTTTGGTATTAATCTTAAATTTCTCTGAATCTCCAAAGTGTCAGGCATGCCCCTCTTGCCTTTCAAATTCTGGTTCTTACATCTGCGTCTGTACTTCCTGACATATCAATTGTGCTGCCCAAATAAGTAAAGGCATCCACATCTTTCAACGACTCTCCGTCTCGCATGAATAGTTCTTTGTTGATCTGGTTAATTTTAAGGAGCTTAGTTTCTTCGTGTTGATATTCAGACCTAAATTGGTTGATTGTTCTTTCACCCTATCCAATTTTTCTTGCATTTAGCTATGACTGTGTAACAGAAGTGCCAGATCATTGGCGTTATAACTACCAAGCAGAAATTATAACAATAAACAGCTTGCAGGTGTAGTTAATAAGCAATAACAATGTATTTAACAAAATAAGTATGTAATCATTTTGTTTGGTTGTAGGAAGAAGCAGGAATTAATTACAGTAACAAATTAAATGTTTTAGTACGAGCTTCCTGTGCAGGGTAACAGGGGTAGTCTCATGCTCCATTGGGAGTGAGAAAGAAGAGGGAGAGTGTAATAGAGAATGCCCTTGTTGATTTTTTTTGGTGTCATCACACTGATCTCGTCAATTGTTTTCTCCAGGTCTGACAGCAGGCGAGAAAAAACCAAACATCATACCTAATGGGCAGAAAGCTTTGGTCAGGAAGTGCGTTAGCAAAAGTAAGGGTCTTCTTGGTATTCACTCTTTTCTGTTCTTGTTGTTGTCTTCATTTTATGTCTGTTCTTGTATTGTTGTCTCCATTTTATGTCTGTTTTTGTTGTTGTCTCCATTTTATGTCTGTTCTTGTTTTATTGTCTTCGTTTTATGTCTGTTCATGTCTTGTTGTCTTTATTTTATGTCTGTTCTTATCTTGTTGTTTTCATTTTATGTCTGTTCTTGTCTTGTTGTCTTTATTTTATGTCTGTTCTTGTCTTGTTGTTGTCTTTATTTTTTTGTCTGTTCTTGTTTTGTTGTTGTCTTTATTTTATGTCTGTTCTTGTTGTCTTCATTTTATGTCTCTTCTTCTTCTTGTCTTCATATTTTGTCTGTTCTTACAATTGTCTTCATTTCCTGTTTCTTCATTCTATCGTCTTCATTCCATGTCTCTTCAAGCTATTGTATTCTTTATATGTTTCTTCATACTATTGTATTCTTTCTATGTCTATTCTTACTATTGTCTATAGAGTAGAATACTCTCCAACTCAAAGACTGCACACCCCATCATTCACAAAGTGAAAAAGACTAGTGTTGAGTAATCTTCTAGGTTTGAAAGTAATCTCTAGAAATAATACCCCAAATATTATAATACACATTTCTTTACAATTTCGTTCACCTTGTTTTCCTAAGACCATGTGCATTGCACTGCTATGTGCCTCATAGCCCAGTGCTTCCGACATCAGCATGCATTTTAAAAAATGAGCTCACATTCCATAGGGGTATGACCTCGCTAGTTCATGAATCTGAGCACATACAAGTTTTGGTTTATGAGCCATACCACACCGCTAACCACTTAGCTATGCCCCCCCCCCCCTCTCCATGCCCTATCCCCTCCACACCCCATATATGATAGACAAATAAAATAGTAATGTGTCTTCCATGGAATCAGAAGATGGAGGGAATTGTTTTTTGCTTTCAACTTCCACCCATTATTGCATCTCTTGTCTCTAAGTTTGTTCTCCATTTGTTTATGAACCTTCCTTTGCACCTTTTCCCCTGGGGTTTCCAGGACAGAAATTTCCTAGTGATACTGACCTTGGCCTTTCACAGTGTGTCACCTATCCAGCACCACCTTCTTACTAACATTTCAGTTTTTAACTTGTCCTTGTTCTGTTCTCTCCCATAAGATTTCATTTGTAACACTTGTCAAACTACTGCAGGCCAAGGATTTGTTGATAAAAGTACTGTAATCTCTCAACCATTTTCATTCAGGGTTAATTATGCAGATATCTGTCTTTCCATTCAGTCCAAAATGTAGAATTTATGTGGGCCAAAATTGTATTAAAAATAAAATAAATAATTATTGATCAAACTGAGCTAAAATTACAATAGAAACATCGTAAGACACATAATTAAACTATTTATAGCATGAAGTATTCATAATAAAGATTTTATATTAGTATGAAGCGTCAAATGACATTAATGCGCAGGTGGAAATTGATGAGAAACATTTTTTTGTTGGGCACCTTCCATGTCATGTATTTCGCTGATATAATATGTCAATTTCTTTACACATTTCTTTCGTATTATGTGTCCAAGTCAAAAGTTTGAATCGGGTGTGTGTTTAATATTCACAAGTAATCCAGGTGTGTGATTATTGGACTGATCAAATAATAAATTATTTCTCAGGTCTTGAAGCACAACTTATTTGTGAAAAATGATTTGAGTTTCAATTATAGTAACTCCCCATATAGGCAATAACCTTACAGTTAAACATCAATTACAATGTCTGCGCACACTGCCTTTGTCAGTGCTGGTAGCCATTTACTCCTAGCTGAGATTGCTCGCCTCTCAAGAAATAAAATTGTGAAACAGTGGGTGTTTGAATCCTGCACATTTTAAGCGTCCCCTGGTCTCTAAGGAAGTGAGAGCGGCACTTAGTTCTATTAGAGGTCCTGTGTACATGCTGTGCGCGTAAAAGAACCATTGGCAGCTGAAAATAAAAAAAGAGCATGCTGTTTTCTGCTGTCTGGGTAAAAATATCTAAAGGTAACACAATTTCCACACAATAATAGGCCCCTCCATCATGCAAAGACACAACTGGACAATCACCTGTTTGTTTGCACACTCGATTGCAATTACAAGCTTGTATATGCAAAAAGACCTAGACCCCAAGGAGGTAGAAGAGAAGTGACTCATGAGTGTAGAGTTTTGATGGTCATTATTGTGTAATCTACATACATTAAACTTTGGTGTATATTTTGTGTTTCTACAGAAAATGGAGCTGATGCCGGTGAGACAAACGGGACAACTAACACAGCGGTGTCAGATGAGGATACCTCAGGAAATAATCCTAGTGATGACGACAGTGACTTTGACAACGTAGATAACAACATTAGCGATGTGGATCTCGAAGATGGAGATGGTGCTACAACATCAAGCATTATTTCTGAAAATCTGCCCAGTAGTTCAAAGCCAGTGGAAAATGAGATAGATACACCTGTGCCTGTTTCAGAGTTGCTCAAGAAATCTTCAGAAATAGTCAGCACGATTTCTCAGAACAGCAAAGCTGGAGTTATTTCACAAGCTGACAGTTGGAGCTCGAGGAAGCAAATGGAAAATGGAATGAGAACTAATATGCCAGTTAATGAGATTGATGTATCAAAGAAATTTCTGTGTGAAACAACTCCTCAGAGCTCTTTGTTAGCAAGTGCTTCCCAGAATAGTACCCCAGAAAGTACTTCACTGAATCGTCCTGCAGAAATTACTGTCAAGACATCTACAGCAGAAAGTACTTCCAAGAATCATACAGCCAAAAGTACATTCCTTAATTGTACACCAGAAAATACTGTCAGGAATAGTGTAGCAGAAAGTACTTCCCAATCAGGAAGTACTCGCCAAAGTCTCCATCGAAGCCCAAAAAAACAAACTGAAACAAAAGCTCCTTCGCCAGCTGCAAAGACACCTTCATCTGCCAATTCACAAGCAGACACACATAAGTCCTTCCGGCCGAAAGTGGCAGCTGCTTCACAGAACAGTTATCCTAGAAAACAAACAGGGAATGAATTCCAAACAGTACCTGCTAGAGATCTGAAGGGGCATCAGAAGTCTACAGAAATGGTGAGTAGGATTTCTGGACCAAAGAATAGAGGTACCACAGGAGTAAATGAAAAAGTTGAGAACGGAAAGAATACCAATGCAGATGGTGTGAAGATAGCTACCAAGAAACAGAAGTGTGATGCTGTGAAAGTAAATTCTTCAGAGGTTGGTTCATCAGATGAATCGTCATTATCTTCATTATCATCGATGTCATCATCATCATCATCAGAAGATGACAGTGATGATGACAACAGAGACTTGTGTATCCAGAAAAAGAGTTTTAACTTTGATGAAGTTTTCTCTCTTGCTTATATCCAAGATATGTTATCTCCCTTACCAGAGTCTCCGAACCCAAGTCTATCAGCAGTAAGTTGCAATGTTTCTTGGCTTGTGGATGTTGTTGTTTAGGTTCCATCAGTATTACCCTTCGATCCAATTCTGTGTCATAGTATCTGTATGTGTTTTTTAGTTGTTGCATAGTACCATGCATGTTTCATTTATCCGAGGAAAAAGCATTTTTCTAACCTCTTTAAGTGCCCAGCACTCAAAGTGGGTTTAATGTGTGTCTATGTGAAAGTCTGATGAGGATGTGTGTGTATATGCAAAAATATGAAGGTCCGAGTGGGACAAATAATTTGTGTGTGAGAGAAAGAGAAAAAAGGTGTATGTGTGTGTGTGTTAGTCTGAAGGTGTGTGTATGCAAAAGTGTGTGTGTGTTGGTGTGACAAACTTGTTTGTGTGTAAATACTAGCTTGTGTGTGTGTGTTTTCGTGCGCACGTGCTACATAGAAAGCAAGTCAAGCAGTGAGTGAGAGATGAGTAAGTCTGAGGTAAAGAGAAAAAGGATAGGAGCGACAGAGAGAGAGCATGTGTGAGTGTGTGCGCAGTCCTTCCAGCTGACAACTTTTGATTAATGCAGATTGTAAGGCGCCATCAACTGTAAGATGCATCCAAATTTTAGAAATGTTAAAATGTGAAAAGATATGCATCTTAGAATTGAACAGTAGCTTTCTCGCCTGGTTCGCGTACTGACGTTGAAATATAGGACTACTGTACTCATTTGCATGTCATTAAAGGTGACTAAAGTATACTGTGCATTTGGTTATCAACAACACCGTGTAAAATATATTGCCAGAGAAACCTTCACTGCAAGAGCACACAGAGTGTTTTTGGCACATATTTCCTGTGTGGAACTATCAACAGTAGTGCACTGTGCTCCATAAGGAAGGAAATAGAGAAGTACTGTTAGTTGTACTGTGCAGGTTGCTGCTATAGCTGAGAGGTAAAGCCTTTGCCTCTCAAGAAACAAAAACATGAAATGATGGCTGTTCAAATTCTGCAAGTTTCAAGCATTCCCTAATCTCAACTAAAGTGAGATTGGCGCCTAGTCCTATTGGAGATGGATAAACTCGGATGTCATGTGTACACGTTGTGCACTTTAAAAACCCCTTGGCAATAGAAAATCAAATAGAGTAGGCTGCTAGCTGCTGTCTGGGCAAAAATGATAGAAGTAACAAAATTCCTCTACAATAGTGGCATGCATGAATGTCAATTGGAAGCTGTCCCTCCATCATGCAAAGACACAATAGACTAATCATCTATTTGTTTGCACACCTAATTGCAAGTATATACTCCCAGGGGTTGTTGTTGAGTGTCCATAATGAGTAGGATTACTCTTTTGTACGCCTTAAAAAGGATGTTAAGTGGTGGGTTGTCGTAGCTTTCCTCACTCACATTCTGACTGTGCTGATGAAGGTGGCCGGGGTCCTCCAGGCGGTTGTGCTATGCTTGGCTTCATCTGCGTGTCACTCACTACTATGGGGATCACATCGAACCTCACCTCGTTAGCCAGGCTGTCGTGAAAACAGCCGTTGTCAGGAAGGCCTGGGTGGAAGCCGAGGTGAAGGTCTTAGTCAGTATATTTTGCCTGACCCTGACTAACATATCTGATCAGTATGTTGTTCCTGACCAGATGTTGGTCTTCCTTCCAACCTTCAAGTATAGAAGAGGAATGACTAAGAAGAGTGAGAGTTGTACTATATGTTGAGGTCTGTATCTTTGCTTATTTTTTGTTGCAGATGTCCCCAGTCGATGAATTAGAGGATGCCAGTGATCCCGTTAATAATAGTTGTACAACAACCTCCCAAGAGTCAGCTGCCCATGAATATCAAGTACATGCAGGAGGTGGATGCACCGGTAGTTTGACACCATCTTCTGAGAAGGAAACTTTATTGAAGTCTGTCTGGTCAAGATTTCCAGAAATTAGCAATGCTCTCTGTTCACTATCTTCAGACAGTGAGATAGATGATGACGGTGACAGACCTGGAACCCCAGACTTTTCCTCTGATGCAACATATGCCACAAGCAGCACAGTTGGCAGCACTAAGAACATTCCAGAATTTGTCGAGAAGCATTCAGACAGTGTTGAACCAACAAATGAAACAACGATTTCAGGAACAAAAGCTCAAACCATAATTGGATCAGGTTATGAAACTGTTTTACTACATTTACCTGCTCAGACTACACCAGTATCTGTTTTGGAAGTTCATTCTTCAGAGTCTACAATTGGAAAGACAACATCCACAACACTGAATGGAAACATTATTGGTCATACAAATTTAATTGCTGCTGAGACTCATTCATCTTGTCATGGAAGAGACTGCAAGAAATCCGTTTTAGATTCAGAAAGTGAAGAGCTGAGCTGTGCTGAAGCTGGCAGCAGCAAGAACCTTCCGGAGTCTATTACACAAGACAGAGCCTCCAAAAGAACTAGGTCACAAGCTGGGAGTCTTGGATTCATCACAGAGGCAGAAGATGCCATTACTACACCTGAAGGCTTGTGGACAGGCACATGTGGTCCAGACAGTATATTGAGCAGTAAAACTCCAGAAGATCTGAGAGTTTCAGAAAACATTTTCAGTATTTCATCCTCTTCAATCACATCACATGGACAGAGTTCATCAATGGATGTGTTAGAAGTCCACAACATTGCAAAGGTTCAAATATCATTAGCTGCTTTGATCGAGGCCTCAAACTCTTCAATTACTCAAAAACCACCAACAACCCTATTAAATGTTAAAATACCACCAGGGATTTCGTCGAAGGTTCTGAACCTTTCAAATGTTCAAACACCATCAGAGACTTTATCTAAGATTCCAAACCATTCAGATGTTGAAACGCTATCAGAAACTTTGTCGGAAATTCCTGACCCATCAGACATTCAGTTGCCCTCACAGACATCATACCATGTCGACACTCCAAGGGGCATATCTTGTGTACAATCCCCTATAGATGTCTTACCCACAGCTCAAATTCACCTGGAAAATGTATGCCAAAACCAGCCTCTGTCATGGACTTCCCCTCCAAATCAAAGTCCTTCAAAGGCCCATACACAGATGCCTACTGAGGATTTTTCACATACACAGACTTCTTTAAAGAATTTGTTCCATGCTCACATACTTTCAGAGAGAACACAGTCTGAAGCTCCGTCATTGACTCTATCCCATGTCCAAGTTCCATCAGTCACTTCATCAATTACCCAGGTTCTATCAGTCACTCCATCATTTGTCCAGTTTTCATCAATCACTCCATCAATTACTCCATCAATTGTACGTGTTCCATCAGTTAGCCCATCAATTACGCAGGCTCCTTCAATTACTCCAATTATTCAGCTTCCATCAGTCACTCCATCAATTATCCACATTCCATCAGTTACTTCACCAATTACCCAGGCTCCATCAATTATCCAAGTTTCCACAGTCACTCCATCAATAACCCAACTTCCATTAGTTACATCATCAATTACCCAGGCTCCATCAATTACTCAGCTTCCATCAGTCACTCCATCAATTATGCAGCTTTCACTAGTCACTCCATCAATTACCCAGCTTCCATCAGTCACCACATCAATTACCCAGACTCCATTAGTTACTCCACCAATTACCCTAGTTACATCAGCCACTTCATCAATTACCCAAGCTCCATCAGTCACTCCATCAAATACTCAGGTTCCATTAGTCACTCTATCAGTTACCCAAGTTTCGTCAATCACTTCATCAATTGCTCATAAGCCATCAGTTGCTTCATCAATCTCCAAAGTTCCACCAGTAACTCCATCACACTCTGTAGTTTCTTCAAATGTCTCAGAGACTTCATTATTATCTCTATCCAATAATAAAGCTCTTTCCTCGACTGAAGCTCCTTCAAATGTTCCATCCAAGACTTCATTGAGGCCATCCAAGACCTCATTATCAGCTCCATTAAATACCCCATCAATGACTCCACCCAAGACCTCATCATTGGCTCCATCAAAGACTGATGCTTCTTCAAATGCTGCTTTCAAGACTTCATCTAAGCCCTCATCGTTGGATTCATCCTATGGTGAAGCTCCCTTAGATGCTCCATCCAAGACTGAAGCTTTTTCTTCAAATGCTACATTCAAAACATCATCATTGACTTCATCCTTTGCTCAAAGCACCATGAAAATTGAACAGCATGTTCTTAATTCTTCAAAGACCCTTTTCTGTGTTCAGAACAATTTGAGCTCTTTTCCTCATTCCCAGGATGGTTCCGGCAGTACCCCATATGTTCAAACTTCATCAGAACTTTCAGATGAAGCTAATGATTATTGTGAACATCCGATCCACAATGAGACCATCCTGGGGGATTTAAGTGACCTTAGCAGCAATAGCAGTGATGATGATGGTGGTGGTGGCAGTGTGAAGACATTACAGGTCCAAGTGGATGGAGGAGATTTGGTTACATTGGATACGTCTAGTGCAGAATGTAGAAATAGTAGCATGGAACATAGTAAAAGGAACAGAGAATATAGTAAGAGAAGCGCAGCACGTAATGAGACCATCCTGGGGGATTTAAGTGACCTTAGCAGCACTAGCAGTGATGATGATGGTGTTGGTGGCAGTGTGAAGACATTACAGGTCCGAGTGGAGGGAGGTTTGGTAAAGTCTAGTGCACAATGTAGAAATAGTAGCATGGAACATAGTAAAAGGAACCGAGAATGTAGTAAGAGAAGCAAAGCACGTAATAATAGTAGTATTGACGGTAGTAGGAGTACAATACAAAATTGTAATATTAAAACAGAACGTAATAAAGATCAGACAAAATGTAGCAGGAAGTCAGTAAGAAATATAACTTCACACCGAGTGACACAAGACATGGATGTGAGTGACAAGGAGTTGCCTGAGAACAATTCTGGTTTATCTCGAATGGCTCTAAGGAAGCAGACAAGCTTGACGAATAAAAGTGAGAGGAATCTAGTGACAAACAGTGACAGTATTAAATGTAGGTTAAATAACAGAATGAAAAACATGAGGCAGACAGTTGTTCATAGGTCAGAAGACACGGCTGCTCAAAACAGATCCAGATGTTTAGATATGGATTCTGTTGCTAGTGTAAATAAACCCGGCATAGAACTTCCAAGCACAGAATATAGTGAACAACTGGTATTAAAGGTTGATTCAAAGATGGAGACAAAAGAGAAGCATGTAAGTGATTCAGATTTAAGTGTGGCCAAATTGTCAGAGAGTGATTCTAGCTTATCATCTTTATCCCTGAAGCTGCAAACTAGGGCTAGCTTAGAAAGAAAGGTGGAGGATGGACTGAAGAGAAATGATAAAAGTGTCAAAAGTGATTTGAACACTAGGGTTAGAAAAGTACGACAAAGGACCGTTCTTAGTTCAGAAGATGAAGCTCCCCAAAGAAAATATCAGAGGAGAACCAGAAATGTGGATAAGAATTGTGATGTGAGGGTGAAAGAAAACATTCCGGTGAAGTCAAAAATTTGGAAGCCAATTTCTAGTGACAGTCTCAACGGTGAGTTATCAAACATGAAAGCTAGTCCACGCACAAGAAAAGTTAGTAATAACAGCTCCGGTGATGTTAGTCCTGCAAGAACAGAGAAACTGACTTGTGACAATCATGAGGGTGTGAGAGCTAGTCCACGCACAAGAAAAGTTAGTAATAACAGCTCTGGTGATGTTAGTCCTGCAAGAACAGGGAAGCTAACTTGGGACAGTTACGAGGGGGTGAGAGCTAGTTCACGCACAAGAAAAGTTAGTAATAACAGCTCTGGTGATGTTAGTCCTGCAAGAACAGGGAAGCTAACTTGTGACAGTTACGAGGGGGCGAGAACTAGTCCACGCACAAGAAAAGTTAGTAATAACAGCTCCGGTGATGTTAGTCCTGCAAGAACAGAGAAACTGACTTGTGACAATCATGAGGGTGTGAGAGCTAGTCCACGCACAAGAAAAGTTTGTAATAACAGCTCTGGTGATGTTAGTCCTGCAAGAACAGGGAAGCTAACTTGTGACAGTTACGAGGGGGTGAGAGCTAGTCCACGCACAAGAAGAGTTAGTATTAACAGCTCCGGTGATGTTAGTCCTGCAAGAACAGGGAAGATAACTTGTGACAGTTACGATGGGGTGAGAGCTAGTCCACGCACAAGAAAAGTTAGTAATAACAGCTCCGGTGATGTTAGTCCTGCAAGAACAGAGAAACTGACTTGTGACAATCATGAGGGTGTGAGAGCTAGTCCACGCACAAGAAAAGTTAGTAATAACAGCTCTGGTGATGTTAGTCCTGCAAGAACAGGGAAGCTAACTTGGGACAGTTACGAGGGGGTGAGAGCTAGTTCACGCACAAGAAAAGTTAGTAATAACAGCTCTGGTGATGTTAGTCCTGCAAGAACAGGGAAGCTAACTTGTGACAGTTACGAGGGGGCGAGAACTAGTCCACGCACAAGAAAAGTTAGTAATAACAGCTCCGGTGATGTTAGTCCTGCAAGAACAGAGAAACTGACTTGTGACAATCATGAGGGTGTGAGAGCTAGTCCACGCACAAGAAAAGTTTGTAATAACAGCTCTGGTGATGTTAGTCCTGCAAGAACAGGGAAGCTAACTTGTGACAGTTACGAGGGGGTGAGAGCTAGTCCACGCACAAGAAGAGTTAGTATTAACAGCTCCGGTGATGTTAGTCCTGCAAGAACAGGGAAGATAACTTGTGACAGTTACGATGGGGTGAGAGCTAGTCCACGCACAAGAAAAGTTAGTAATAACAGCTCTGGTGATGTTAGTCCTGCAAAAACAGGGAAGCTTGCTTGTGATAGTCACAAGGGTGAGTTATCCAACATGAGAAATAGTCCATACACTAGAAAAGTTAGCAAAGACAGCTCCAATGACGTTAGTCCTGTAAAACTTCCTGGTTTGATTGAAGTTAGAAGAACTCGGCGTTCTAGTCGTTTAAGTGAAAGTAGTACCTCGTCTCAGACAGAGTATGTAGACAAGGCAGAAGGATGTAAACTGAAATCTTGCTCGCCACTAGAACAAAATGAAACTGAGGCTTCTGCTACTCCTGAACTCAGAAATATCAGACAAAACCACAGGGTAAGCAATTTAATAAACATAAAGTGTGAAAATGATCGGTCAAAAAATTCAGATTTAGTGCATTTCAAACCGTCATCCTCTTCCATGGTACAGCATATGAGGAGATCCAGCAGATTGAGTGAAAGCAATGTGCCTTCTATGGGGGTGAGGATCAACATCAAAAACACAGAAGGCTTAGTTGCAGCAAGTGCAGCTACCAAGCTGTCTGGTACACAACGGCAAGTTGAAGGACCTGACATGTCTAAAATTGAGAAAAAGTTTGAGAGTGTGTCTGAGAAGAGGAAGGGTCGTGTTTATATACCTGTGATAAACTTTGTGAAGGCGTCTGTGAGTGACAGACAAGTTCTTGTACATGAGAACAGGGAGGATTGTGTTCATATATCAGAGAATGAGACGTATTTAACTCGTATATCAGAAAATGAGGATTTGACTTGTAAATCAGAGAATAAGAAAGAATTGACTCGTATATCAGTAGAGAAGGATTTGTCTCATAGATCAGATAATGAGAAGAATTTGGTTCATAGATCAGGTAATATGAATGAACTGATTCATAGATCAAACAGTGTGAAGGATTTTGTTCATTTATCAGGAAATAACAAGGATTTGACTCAAAGATCAGATACTGTGAAGGATTATGTTCACAGACCAGAAAATATAAAGGATTTTGTTGATTCCTCTGAGGAGAAGGATTTAGTTACTTCATTTAAGAATGTGAAGGATTTTGTTGATTCCTCTGTGAAGGGTGATTTGAAGGGAATTTCAGACAATGCGAAGGATTTTGTTGTTTCCTGTTATAAACATGATTCTGGTCAATCCTCCAAAAATAAGAGGGATTGTGTTGATACGTTAGAGGATTTGAAACCTTCTGTTCATGCACAGAAGACTATGGAGAGCTGTGCTTATACATCAGAGAAAGTTGTCAATGATTCTGTTTATGAAAAATGTCAAGGGTCTGTCCTCGCACTAAAGAATACTATCCATATGTCTGAAGATGTGACAGATTTTTGTCAGAATTCTCTGGCTGCTTCGAGCGATGATATTTGTGTAACCGATGTAGCCAAGAATGCTTGTAATGTATCTGAGATAACCAAGAATTCTGTTAATGTATCCAAGATAACCAAGAATTCTGTTAATGTATCCAAGATAACCAAGAATTCTGCACATATATCCGGGATACAGGAGGAACCTGTTCACAGTTCACAGAAAACTAATGAGTCTGTTCGCATTATTGAGAAAATAGATTCCATTCATACACATGAGAATGTTAGGCAAGTAGAAAATAATTCTAGAGGTATAACTGTTGAACATGCTTCCACCATTATCACAAATAAAAGCCAAACCTCAAAGAAGGGAACTTCTACAAGTGGAAAAAATATAAACCGAAAAGGTAATTCATTTTCAAGTAAAAACATCAATGAGAAATCTCAAGAACAGCAAGTCTGTGTAAATAAAAATGTTCAGAAAAATTCAAAAACTGTGGGGATTAAGTCTGTTCAAGCTTTATTTAAGACTGACACACCATCGCTTTCCGACATTTTTAAGTTTTTCAAATTACCACCTCGTCTTCTGTTGCCCTTACCTCCATCTCCGCCCCCGAGTAGCAGTAGCAATGACTCGCCATTTGCTAGATTTCAATCAACTGCTCCCATGAATGTGCTGAAAGTTGCACCTCAAACCAGATCAGAAATGGGCACTGCTGGTCGTAGGACAGGCAGTTTGACTTCTCAGATGATGGAAGCAAGAAAGATGTTGGCAAAGAGGCAGACGGCTGTCCCAACGTAAGTTTTCTTGTGATACTATGTTATATTATCCAAGTTGTTGTTGTGTGTGTTTTACTATGAATGAGAGGTAAGACATCTACCTCTCAAGAAAACAAATGGGCTAAATGGTGAGGTGTTTGAATCCTGCATGTTTCAAGCATCCCCTGGTCTCAAGGTAGGTGATATCGGATGTCTAGTCTTATCAGAGATTGATAATTTAAATCGAAGGATGAGTACACGCTGTGCATGTAAAGAACCTTCAGCAGTTGAAAGTTGAAAGAAGCAGTCTATAAGCCGCTGTCTGGGCATAAAGATTAGGGAAAAGTAATTAAATGTTTCCTACCTTTCCCCTGGCCTAGTAAGCTGCATTGAAGTAAATCGCAAAAACAGCCAACTACAGATAGATTTTGACTACATGACAGCATGGGGAGGAAGACTAACATCTGGTCAGGCAAAACATACTGATCGGACATGTTAGTCGGGGTCAGGCAAAATATTCAGGCCAAGACCCTCACCTCGACTTCCCCGTAGTCCTTCCTGGAAATGGGCTGTTTTCATGGCTGATAAGGTGAAGAAGGATCGACGTGATCCCCGTATTAGTGAGCGACACGCAGATGAAGCCAAGTATAGGACAACCGCCTAGAGTACCCCAGTCCACCATCAACACGCTCGGGATGTGAAAAGTTACAATGACCCGCCACTAAACGTCCTTTTCAGGGCACACAAAAGAGTAATCCTAATCATTGCTCATTGTGGGCATTCATCATCAACAACAACCTGAAAGCATTCATACAGTTTTGTTTGATTGGAATACTAGGATTCCAATCAAACAATTTGCTATTGTCTGAAGATACTTGTGAGGAACTCTTCACTTGGGGCTGAAGATGCTGCACAGAGAATGAGCTGACAGCAGCCAGTGACTCATAGCTGACTGCTTGCATCAAGGTCAATGAACCAAAGCTTTCCAAGGCCTTTTCCACTTTCAAGCGATGGGACTGGAAACAGGCTACGCTAGTGTAGTCTGATTAAGAGAATAAGCATCATAGTGGGAAGACAAACCCATAGTCTAAAAGCCATCTGAAACTGGATGTTTCTTCAGATATCGCAGCCTCGCTGTAAACTATGATACAACGTTGTTTTCAGGACGAATGCTGAAGAAGAATTTTTCACTTTTGACAATGTTTCTCTGGTACAGGTTACACTGGCTCTTCTTATATCCGGAGAGGTATTAAATAAGCTGAGGTTGACGTCTGACAGCGTACGAAGAAGAAGAAGAAAGAAGAAATAAGCTGGAACTGGGCCCTACACACTGTACTGTAATGTTAGGCCTCTCAGTAGACTCACAATGATGGGTTTCACAGTATAACACAGC
Organism: Ariolimax columbianus; assembly: GCA_036924085.1. NCBI lineage: Eukaryota > Metazoa > Mollusca > Gastropoda > Stylommatophora > Arionidae > Ariolimax > Ariolimax columbianus. The sequence goes on from JAVGWX010000002.1 coordinate 73,648,009, forward strand.
CAGGAGCACAGCTTGGGCATGAGGTGGGGTCTTCATCAGTTAGACATAGCGCTCACATTCACTCCAGTAGATTCCATGGAGGAAAGATTAAGAAATTGACATTTCAAGCTTATCATAAAATTAGACTAAAGAAGTCTGTGCATTGGGCTAGTAAGGTCACGTGTTCAACAAATTGCTGCAGAAGCCACCACAGCAAGAGCTTGTGTACTTGCTTTGCTACAGACTCTTTAGACACTTTTTACTAAATGCTTGAATGGTGACAGTGGTCCTATTATTTCCTCTCTGGGTACCACTCTTGTGAATTTATTAGTTTTGCCTAGCTGTAGGGAGCGGAGAGTAATCAGGGTAAAGTGAAACATATCGATGAAGATCCCTAACCCATGGCCGTGTATGCACTTTTGGAAACAGGCTGTGTCTTAGCAGTCTGGCCAACGATGTGGGAATCGACACTCTAATCCCCATGATGGATAGCCTAATGAGGTCCACCATCTGAAGTATGCCTTGGGGGTAGGAAGAGCCACTGTAACCCGGTACCAAAGAAACATCAAGAGTTAACCTGCAGCTTCAAACAACAGCCCAGCTGTAAATCTTTATAAAAGTTGAGACTTCATACAGTGAGGTCTCTAACACAGGGGTCCTCAACCAGTAAGGAATTCTCCCCCTAATTACTTAACAGAGTAAACTGAAGCATAATTAAATCATTGAAATTCTCTCTCAAATGTAATAACGGGTATTGGAAGATGCAAAATGGGAATCAGGAAGAGAATATTGGTGGCCAAATCTGTTTCATCAATATGAATTGTATGTTAACATCCAAACAAGTCATTCACAGATACAAATGAGTTATCAGGTTTTATGTACACTCGTCTTTACAGTATGGTGTAGAAACATGGACAGATTGGAGAAGAGAGTTGATGCCTTTCTTCTTCTTCTTCTTCTTCTTCGTACGCAGTCAGACAGTAACCATTATTTTTTCGAAAAAAGCAGCGGTCATCCTGAGGCTGTCGCCACTGCCATAGAGCTTGTCTTGCAGTTCCACTGGTGATGGCCACATCTGCTCTCTCTGATCCTCGTATGTCGGGCAGTTCTGCAGCAGATGTTCAGCGGTCATTTTACCAGTACCGCACGGGCATTCGTCGGTACACCCTATCTTCAATTTGTTGAATAGGTGGTACCTCAGTCTATTGTGGCCAGTGCGAAGTCTGAAGACAACGACCTGCTCTCTTCGGTTCAACTGGTAATAGGCATCGTTTTTGGTGTAACCAGTATGTTCGGTTTCCAATTTGGTCATGTATCTGGCTTTGATAAGCGGTTTTGACTCTTCGTACGTCATACTAGTATCTGTTTGTGGTAGTCTTGCACCTTCTTTTGCCAGTCTGTCTGCCTCCTCGTTGCCTTGGATGTTGCAGTGTGATGGGACCCACTGTACCACTACCCTTTTTGGTGCGGACTGCTGGCACAGTTTGCAGAGTGCTGCTCTTAAGTCATTAAGCTCAGTATTTTTCTGGCTTTTTAGCGCTGTGACTACGGCGAGAGCATCTGTAAGCAGGACTATATGGCTTTCATTTTCACTGTGTGTCACCATTTCTTCCACTGCCGCCCTCAGTGCCTCTGCCTCTGCTCTGAAATTGCTTGTGTACTTACCAGTAGCGAATGACAGTGTTATTTTTCTGCCATTTGGTAGGTTCAGGAATGCTCCTGCTCCTCCGTTCTGTGTAGTATTTGTTACAGAACCGTCGGTGTATGCATGGGTCCAGTCCATGCTTGGGTAGCTTTTCGTTATGAAGCTTAGGGTAGTATCTCTCCTTTCTTTTTCAGTCTGGCAGTTTTTGTTTGCAATACCTGGTATATTTTCTACCACCTCTGGAAATATATGCTGCCTCCAGGTAGGTTTTCGTACAGTAGTGATGGGTTTTGGTGTTGTTAGTGCGTTTATGGGATCTTCGTGCATCTTTGCTTTGGCTATTTCTGCAAAGTTTCTCCGCTTTAGTTTCCCATTTCCCAAATTGTTTAGTCTCTGGTGCATTGGATGGTCGGTCAGTCTTCAGAGTTTCTCTGACTGCAGCTGGGCCCTGCAATCTCTTCTATCGGTCATGGATTGCAGTTTTGTAATCTTTTCAAGTTCTACAATTGGCGTTGACTTCATGCCACCTGTTATAATTCTCATGGCTTGGTTTTGAATTTTGCTAACTTTATCGAAGTTCGCCTTCGCTGCTGTTGTCCATGCCGCAATGCCATACTCGAGAACTGGTCTCACTCTTCCAGTGTACAGTTTCTTTAGTATGCCTTCGTCTGCTCCCCAGCTTGTGCCGGCAAGTTTCCTCATGATTGCCATTCTTTCTCTGGCTTTCATTCGGTTTCTCTCAATCTGACTTTTCCATGTCATGCGCCGATCAAATGTGACTCCCAGATAGGTTGGGTTGTCGTTTAGCTGCAGGAATTTGCCATTTAGACTTAATTTGGTATTTTGGGGTTTTAATGAGAGCGAGAATATTGTGCATGTGGTTTTCTCCTCGTTTATTTTGACCAGCCATGAGTTCGCCCACTCTTCCAGCGATGTTAGGGCCGTCTGCATCCGATTTCTTGCTATGGTGAGATTCTTTTCAGAGGTCCACATAGCCAGATCGTCTGCAAACATTGAGCTATGGACTCTTCTTGGTATATTCTCTGTAATATCGTTTATATATACCAGGAAGAGTGTGGGTGACAGTACTCCCCCTTGGGGTACTCCCTGCTCGAGTGTCACCTTTTTGCTCATCTGCCCTTGTACTTGGACTCTGGCCGTTCTTTGTTTGAGGTAGTGGTTGATCCATTTGTACATTTTCCCACAAACATCACTTCGTCTTAGCTTGACTCTAAGTCCGTCTTTCCAGACTTTGTCAAATGCCTTTTCCAGATCCACCCAAACCGCTACTGTGTGTTTCTGTGCCTGGTAGGCATCTTCTATCTCCTGGGCTATGAGGATGACCTGGTCCTCAGTGGATCTGTGCTGTCTAAAGCCAGCTTGCTGTGGAATTAATGATGCCTTTCAAATGTGGATATATAGAAAAATTAGGAAAAGAAAGAGAAAAAAAATAAGAAAGTAGAAGATATTTAGGTGTGCTAAGGGAATAGAACAAAATCAGAGTACGACACAATAATTAAGACTACCTTTGACTTGAATTAGTTGCTTGTTTCTACAAGATGGGTTAACCAGTCCCACACACAGACCTCCTTTATAGCCTCTTACTTCATACCTGACAAGCTGGTTACAGTGTTACTATTCTATGCTCTTCTTTGGGCCATTTATAAAATGTGTCCACAAAATGCTGGCATTTGTTAAACCCTTCTCTCCCTTACATCCACCACTGTCCATATTTGACACCAGCATACACCACCACCAAAGCCACATTTTATAATCACCTACCTATACAATAACCATTTGTATACAGATAACTCAATTTAATTATGTGAAACATGAGTTACTTAATAGTCTCTTAGTTTTTCAAGATTTTTAGTCTAGAAAGATTGGAAAACATTGTAAGCGGGGCAAAATAAAAAAAACCCATTTGTTATGGTTTAGCTGGATAAGCGGCAGAAGATGCAGTGAATGATGACATCGGCCAGTGACTCATAGCTGACTGCTTACTACAGGGTCACTAAACTAGAACTTTCCAAAACCTATTTCCCCTCCAACTGGTGGCTCTGGAAACAGGCTACATCCGTGCAGTTTGGCTGAGATAATAGGGATTGAAGAGGGAATGCAAAACTTGTCCCAAAAATGTAAAATAAAAAGATCCCGCAACCTGTGCAGCGCATAGGAAATATAGTGTTAGGCCGATATTATTTTGTAACCAACGGCACATAGTGGATGATGTGGTCAGCATCACGCTGTCTGCCTTTACTTCCCAGATTTTTATGGTACCCATTTTCTGTGGCTGGGTCGACCACAGGGGCCAGTTTGCGATCAGAAAAAAAATCTTGCACCAACTTGGGATTTAATCCAGATCTTCTGATCACTTCGCTACCGTGACCCCCCTACCAAAAAAAATGTGCAACACTGAAACTGGATGTGTCAGGCGAAAAGATGCAGATAATGCAGCCTTGCTGTAAGCTATAACACAATATAACAAAACATCAGTTTAAGAACAAATGAAGAAGCTGGACAGTAAGAAGTGTTCAAAGATAAGAGGGTTTGTTATGCTTTATAGATTTGTATGTGAGAGAGGGTTGCCATATAGTGTGTGTGTAAACTGGGTGCACACTTTCAATATTAATACCACTTCTCTTTTATCTCTTCCACCATTCTACTCACCTCGTGGTTTACGTCTATTATGGACATCTCCTTTCAGGGCACTGATAACGCGATACATGATACCAACACAAAGCAACAAAGAAGGCTCTCGCAAAAGCTGAGACCTTACTTATACAATGAAGTCATAACACTTCGTTCCTGACAACGGGGTTGCCACTCAAGAATTGACAAATGAAAGCATGAAATGGTAGGGTGTTTGAATTCCACAAGTTTCAAGCATACATGGTCTCAATGGGAGGTGAGGCTTAGTCCTATTATAGACATACTATAAATTTGGAGATCTTGTGCACCTTAAAGAATCCTTGACAGTTGAAGACCCCACTTGCTGTCTGCGCAAAATTTTAATTAAATTCCTCCTAAAAACGCCATCTACCTTGGACTAGTAATTCCAGGAGAAAACCTGAGAAAAAAAAAATAAACCCCTAGTGCCATCTCCAATAGTCTGGACTAACGTGTCTTGCCATTGTATCAAGGTAACTCAAGACGAGAGTGGGGTTAATGATAGTTCAAATTTTCCTCACTTTAATTAAAGCACACTTCACAGAGGATTGCAAAAAAAATCTTTATCCTGACCTAGCCACCATCATCATGATGGGTGACTGATTTATTCGGTATGGAAATGCAAATTCCTTCTCTTATTTTTAATACATGACCTACTTTGCTTCTTTAACAGAAAACTGGTCCCCCAGACAAATGGCCGTGGGCGCAAACGTGTTGCTGATAGAGCAGAATTATCTCCTGCTGGGTCATGCAAGAAAAAGGCAAGTTACTTTTTTGGTGCTTTGTGTTTGTAGTTCTATTTTGTGCCTTTTTACTTTTTGTTTTGATAGATTGTCTTGACACTGCAAGTAGAAGATAGAGTTACCGGATGTGTGTTCCTATTAACATAAACCTGTGTACAAGCATTTCTAGTAGTGATTTCATAGCAATTATTTATCATGATGAGATTGCTAGACATGCATAATCCTCTTAAGTTGCCCTTTATGATATTGCTTGAAATTGGTTAGAGTGGTTGTATCCTTTTCAGATAGGATGCCACTTGGATTACTTTCTTGTCAGAGATACAAGACCCACATTAGAGTCAGTTAGTTGAAACATACTGACCAAGATCCTAGCTCATATCAGGATCAGGTAAAAACATACGGACCATGACCCCAGCTCACACAGGGTCGGATGAAACATACTGACCAAGACCTCAGCTCACATCCGGGTCAGGTGAAATGTACTGACCAAGACCCCAGCTCACATCAGGGCCGGGTGAAACATATTGACCAAGAACTCCACCTCACGTACGAGTCAGGTGAAACATACTGACCAAGACCACCACCTCACATCATAGTCTGGTGAGACATACTAACCAAGACCCCACCTCTTGTCAGGACCTGGTGAAACATACTGATCAAGAAATGGATTGAGAAGATGAGGCTGGGAACTTGGGAAATACTGCTGTTCTCAGGGCACACAGAGGAATGTGCACACCGTGATTGTGGGGCCCTAGTGCTATAAGGGATATGCAGGGGGTACTCATAGAATGGGAGGCAATAGGACCCAGAGTGATACTGGCTGCTTTTGAAACTGCCAAAGAGAGGATGGGGATATTCATCACTCAGTGTTATGCGTTGAACAATGATAGCGAGGACTAAGTGAGGGGATAATTTTACACCAGGTTTCGGGATATGAATGAAAGAGCGGGGATGAAATTATGATTTTGATGGAAGACATCAATGACTAGAAATGGTGGTATCGGTTTTGTGGGCATACAAGGAATCGGGACTAAAAATGAAAATGGAGTTACTTCTGTTTTATAAATCAACTGGTGATTGGTTCAGCATGTTGTGACATTAAAAAATACACAAAGCAAGGACATAAAACCAGATTGACCAAATGTGTACAGATAGGGAATTATTTGGATCATCATTGCACAAAGTGGGAATATGTCGAGGAAATGACGTGGTATTGGTCAACCATCTTTTGATGACCAAATTGTAGACGAGGCTTGAAAGATGTGCAATGACGTGTAGTCACAGATGCAATTCAGTATGGGATTCTTCCGGAACAAGGGCATGCAAGATAGGTTTAAAGTCATAGTGTCAAATGCATGCTAGGAGATGGCGTGGGCTAGTGGTGCTGGGTTCGATCCCCATCACAGCACCCGCCGTTACTCCGGGGAAGCAAACCCTTAGAAAATACAGGAGGAAGCAGACCCTTACATAAAATGCATGCTGAAGTCGGTTGTACTGGGCCGACAGGCGCAATATAAAAAACTACAGTGCAACGCACACCGCCTTGGAGATTAGAGAAATAAGGTGAACACCAAAAAAAAAAATACATGCTAAAGACAGATATATCGGGCTCTCCCATTACGCACAGACAATAGTGCAATTCAAACCACCCCACCAAGACAACAACAGACATGACACTTTGTTAGAGCTGTTAATGTGGATTGTCTGAGCTAGGAAGAATAATATAGATTATCAATGATGACATTCTGCTTAGTTCTGATAATTACTTCCAGAAACTAGCCAATCTCAGTGGTTTTCCAAGCGCAGTTGCTGCTGTCATGTACGACCTACGACAGTATCTGACGGCCAGTAAGGTCACCATCAACGCCACAGTAGAGACCATCTTGTCACGACTGGAGGAAGAGAACGTAAAGGCAGCATGGGACTTGCTGTGCCCAGTAGTTCTGAAAGTAGGTCAAAGTTTTTGTTTGAAACTGGAAGACAGTTTGATAGGTTATCATGGTAAACTGACTAACCTCTACACACCAGGGTTAAGCACAATTCATAGAATAGTATGGTGTCATCTCTGGCTAACCTCTACACCCCAGGGTAGAAGACAGCTGATGGATAGTATGGTGTTCTCTCTGGCTAACCTCTACACCCCAGGGTAGAAGACAGCTGATGGATAGTATGGTGTCATCTCTGGCTAACCTCTACACCCCAGGGTAGAAGACAGCTGATGGATAGTATGGTGTTCTCTCTGGCTAACCTCTACACCCCAGTGTAAAAGACAGCTGATAGGATAGTATGGTGTCCTCTCTGGCTATCTCTCTCGCTAACCTCTACACCCCAGGGTAGAAGACAGCTGATAGGATAGTATGGTGTCCTCTCTGGCTAACCTCTACACCCCAGTGTAGAAGACAGCTGATAGAATAGTATGGTGTCCTCTCTGGCTAACCTCTACACCCCAGTGTAGAAGACAGCTGATAGGATAGTATGGTGTCCTCTCTGGCTAACCTCTACACCCCAGTGTAGAAGACAGCTGATAGGATAGTATGGTGTCCTCTCTGGCTAACTTTTACACCCCAGTGTAGAAGACATCTACAATCAGTGGAGTTGTGTGTTTCAAGGTGGGAAAAAGGCAATCTGGTAAGTCATTAGTTATTGGAATTTTAAAAAATAACTATTTTTATTCAAGTTGTTTAATCCATCAACATTTTCTGTTGCTATTAAACTTGTAAAACGCTAAACAAAAATAATCTAAGTAAATATATGTACTCATATAGGAAACACAATATTTTCAATATTATAAGCACATTATTTGGAATGAACCTTTGAGTTCAACAATTTTGGAAATATAAGTATATCTAATCTGCAGTGGTACTAACGGTCAATAGTTGATTAAAAACACACATAGGTAAAGGCTCAGAGACGTTCTTTGCTTATTTCATGATCTGTTAGATTGCTGTTATTGTGTTCTTGAATACCCATAATGAGGAAGTTTACTATTTTGTGCGCCCATGAAAAGGGTGTAAGGTAACGGTTTGCAGTAGCTTTCTTCATATCCCGAATTTGCTAATGAAGGTAGACCGGTGTCCTCCAGGATTTTGGGCTATGCTTGGCTTCATCTTCATGTCGATTTCCACCTCGTTAGCCAGACTGTCATGAGACAGCATGTTTCGATGAACTGCTGTATGGAAGTAAAGTGGGGACATGATCAGTATGTAATTAGTATATTTTACATGACCAGACGTTAGTCTCCTCTCCCCATGTTTTCATTTTTGTTGTTGTTGTGACGAAGACCTTGTGACTGCAACGTGTGTTTCGTTTTGTTTCTTTCCTGGTGGGGTCTCTGAGCCTTTACCTATAAATGTTTTTATAGACAATCTTAGAAAGGGGAAAAGAACACTCTGACGAATGGTAAAAAAGGTTGAAGACAAGAAATCAATCAGTCAAAACCGGCCAGCCTCCTGCGAAGCTGAGACCCTCAACAAATACACAACAAGTCTTCCTGTTATGAGCCATCCTTCCAGCTCTGTCCACATCTAACCAGTTTATTTCTTTCTCGCAAGCTCTCATCTCCGTGAATGCCACTACTTCTCTTGTCTTGGGGATTCCTAATTGAGCCCGTCTTGTAATGCTATCAGCTGTTTTCCATAACGTGTGTTCTATCCAATAACACCACCTTCTCCTGACATCAAGTGCTATTGATATTTCTCTGCTTCTATCCAACATTAGGGACTTTGTCATACCATTTTATTCCATCTATTTGGCGCAAGCACCCTTTGACGAATGCTTAAAGCTTCATTGCGTTATTTGTTACTCCCAACCTTACAGACCCATACTTCTTTCTTCTTCTTTAATGTTTGTTCTGACAAGGATATTGTGTAGTAGTTTACAGCGAGGCTTTGATATCTGTGCCTTTTGACCCAATACATCTGATTTCAGCTGGCTTTTTTCAGTACCAAGTTTATCTTCTCTCTTCGACCCCTATTCTCTTAGCCAGACTATGCTAGTGCAACTTGTTTCAAAGGTCATCGTTTGGCGGCACAATAGGGTCTCGATTGGCTCTGCTTCGCTGACCCTGAGTTAAGGAGCCAGCTATTAGTCGTTGGCTGTTGTCAGCTCATTCACCATACAAAAGGACAAACTTTAAATTGGAGTTGAAGATTTGAGGTGGACTTAATTTCTTTTGATTTTCATAAATTCCCTTATACAAACACAATATAAACCCCTCTTGCCAAATGTATTTTTTATTTTGATATCTATCTGCACCTTCTACTTTGTCTTTATATCTACAAAGATAGGTGATTGATTCCACCTCTTATAGTATTGTGTCTTCCAACACAATCTGATTGTCAGTAGGTGCTTGTTTATTCTCGTAATCATTGTTTTTAAACAAAAAAGAAATGCTGATAATATATTTTGATTGTTATCTGTGTTCAGCACTTGGACTCAAGACAAGAAGATGTGTTTGTCCACCTGCTGTCTGCTTGCCAAGAGAAAGCAGTGCTGGACACTGTCTTTATGAGGGAGGATGAGAGTCGACTTGTGCAGCTTGTCTCTGCCTTCTGGAGCCTTGAAAAGGTGAGTGCTCATTTTGATTATGATTTTTGTGTATTTTTGATAATTTGTTTTTGTGTAGATTTGATCTGTTTGTGTGTATATTTGTTGATTTGTTTTTTTTGTAGATTTGATCTGTTTGTGTCTATATTTGTTGATGGCCTTGTTGATTTATTTTTGTGTACATTTGTTGATTCTTTAGTCTGTGAATTTACTGATTTATTTTTGTCTGCAATTGTTGATTTATTTTTGCGTACAATTCTTGATTTATTTTTGCTTACATTTGTTGATTTATTTTGTGTAAAATTGTTGATTTAGTTGTGTGTGCATTTTCTGTTGTCTTTGTGTACAATTGTTGATTTGAATGTCTAATGCTGTCATTTTTGTAAGCCAGAGTATTTAATGCAGACAAAGAGATTCATCAAGAAAAAAACCACACTAAAAGCAGAGAAAACAGTTTGAATGCAATGTCCAAACCTTTTACAGTGGAATAGCTGAAAATAGTCATGGAAATTGAAAGACAAGAAATCACCAAGTGTGGATGGTATAACCAACGAAATGCTCAAGCAGCCTGGAATGCAGCAATGAATACACTGCTGCAGATATACAATTATAGCTTGAGGACAGACAATGTGCCACGGACATGGAGAAAGACATATATGTGCCCTATCATAAAGAAAGTAAAAGGATAAGAATTAGGCAACCAGCTGCAGACCAATAAGCTTAACAAGCTGTGTCTGTAAGCAATGTAAGAAATGTCAACAGAAGACTGAAATGATATCTAAAAACAGAGAAATACTAATACCAGAACAAACAGGGTTTAGAGAGTGTAACAGTACAGAAGACCAAATCACATACCTTTGCAAATTGGTTAAGACGTCTTCCAAGAAAAGAAAAATGTCCCTACACTAGGATAGATTTCCAGAAAGCCTTCCAAAAGCCATGGAAAGACGGACTAATGGCAAAATGCTTAAGGAAGGACATGAAGGGTAATGTGAGAAAATGGATCTTCTTCTTCTTCGTTCGTTCTCAATCTCCCACTACCAAACCCTAAAAGGGCTTAAGTAGCAGAATGTAGTCCAGAGAACGGAATGCGTTGTGTCATAGTTTACAGCTTGGCTGCGATATTTGCATCTTTTGGTCCAACATATCCGACTTTAGTAAGCATTTTTTTAGTACCGGGTTAGCATTCCCTCTTCGATCCCTTCTCCTTAGCCAGTCTGCCCTGCTGCATCCTGTTATCCAGGATCACCGCGTGGAGGTGTAGAAGGGTCTTGGCAGCTATGGTTCGCTGGCGCTAGCAGTCAGATATGGGTCGCTGACCACTGCAGCTCATGCGCTGCTCAGCATCTTGATCCCAGAAAATGGATCAAGTCGTTCCTGTCAGTTTGTCCATTTATCGACTGCTCTTTCCACTACATTGACTACAATGTTCTTTTTATTTGTGTTCTTATTTCCCCTCTCTGTTGCCTTTACCATCTCTGTTGTCTTTTTCACCCTTCTGTCTGATCTTTCCACCTCTGTTGCTCTTTCTACCCTTCTGTCTGTTGACATTTCACCTCACTTTTGCCCTTTCTACCCTTCTGTCTGTTGACATTTCACCTAACTTTTGCCCTTTCTACCCTTCTGTCTGTTGACATTTCACCTCACCTTTGCCTTTTCTACCCTTGTCTGTTGACATTTCACCTCACTTTTGCCCTTTCTACCCTTCTGTCTGTTGACATTTCACCTCACTTTTGCCCTTTCTACCCTTCTGTCTGTTGACATTTCACCTGACTTTTGCCCTTTCTACCCTTCTGTCTGTTGACATTTCACCTCACGTTTGCCCTTTCTACCCTTCTGTCTGTTGACATTTCACCTCACTTTTGCCCTTTCTACCATTCTGTCTGTTGCCATTTCACCTGACTTTTGCCCTTTCTACCCTTCTGTCTGTTGACATTTCACCTCACTTTTGCCCTTTCTACCCTTCTGTCTGTTGACATTTCACCTCACTTTTGCCCTTTCTACCCTTCTGTCTGTTGACATTTCACCTCACTTTTGCCCTTTTTACCATTCTGTCTGTTGACATTTCACCTGACTTTTGCCCTTTCTACCCTTCTGTCTGTTGATATTTCACCTCACTTTTGCCCTTTCTACCGTTCTGTCTATTGCCATTTCACCTGACTTTTGCCCTTTCTACCCTTCTGTCTGTTGACATTTCACCTCACTTTTGCCCTTTCTACCCTTCTGTCTGTTGACATTTCACCTCACTTTTGCCCTTTCTACCTTTCTGTCTGTTGACATTTCACCTCACTTTTGCCCTTTTTACCATTCTGTCTGTTGACATTTCACCTGACTTTTGCCCTTTCTACCCTTCTGTCTGTTGATATTTCACCTCACTTTTGCCCTTTCTACCGTTCTGTCTATTGCCATTTCACCTGACTTTTGCCCTTTCTACCCTTCTGTCTGTTGACATTTCACCTCACTTTTGCCCTTTCTACCATTCTGTCTGTTGACATTTCACTTTCTGTTGCCCTTTCTATCGTTCTGTCCTTTCTTTCTAGCTCTCTGTTGCCTTTTCCATCCTTCTGTCTGTTCTTTCTGCTCTGTTGCACATTTAACTCTTCTGTCTGTTAACATTTCTCATCTGTTGTCCTTTCCACATCAGTATTGCCTTATCCACCCTTCTTTCTGATCTTTCTACCTCTGTTGCCCTTTACACCTTTCTGCCTATTCTTTTCTCTAATCTGTCACCCTTTTTTTTAGTACTTCTGTTCTGTTACTATTTTTGCTGTCTGTTGCCCTTTCCACCTCAGTTGTCATGTCCACGCCTCAGTTCCCCTTTCCACCTTTCTTTCTGTATCCACCTCTGTAGTACTTTCGATTATTAGTCCTAAATCTCATGCACAGTTGTTAACCATTCTCCATTTCCAAATGCAGGAACTTGACCGGCACACACTTATGGGCCTGATTTGGACAGCCATTTTTAGCAGAGACTGCACCAATCAGCTGGTTCGACTGTCACACTGGTAAGTGTGGGGCTCTCAGTAATAAGGCTAAAAGTAAGGGGGTGAGATGGGTTAAAGATAATGAAATATAAACACCAAGATCTCTGGGAAAAATAACAATCGTTGATTGTTTTTAAAATCTGCAAGCTGTGTGTGGATCCATTTTTCTATAAAATTAAACTTTCATTTGTATTTTTAAATGTATTAACCTTTAGCAAGCCAGCATTTTTTGGAAAAAATTTGACCTAATAAATTTTCTTAATTTCTCGCTTTGGTAGTCGTCTTAGAAAATTTTTATTTTTATGTTTGTTTGTCAATAAATATGATTTTCTGGCGTGTAGACACACAATAGCATAACGAACATGTTGGTGTTATTGTTGTTGTTGTGTGTTTGTTAGTTTTTGAGATTAAAAAAGATGAAGTTGAAAATCTTTGAAAATCTCGGGAAAGAATTTGGACTTGACCACTAGGCCTAGTCGCTTCGATAGAAAACCATGGAAACCACAACAACGTATCGATACTGTGTTTACAATATCGACACAACTGTTAGTTTCCAATTCAAACGTAGTTCTTTCATTTAAACAAACAAAATAAACAGATCTACTCGATAAAGATCTTTCCCAACAACCTACTTCCCCTTTTGCAAAAAGTCGGCTTGCTCCAAACGACGTATACAAAATTAAAACTGTTCAAAAGCCATTTGTAATCGAACATACGATACTTTAACCGGCAAAATATCGTGTATATATGGAGGGCGTATTCAGCAGTAAAAAATGGCTGCCGGGAGTGACTCCGTTAAAAAAAAAAAAAAAATTTTCCGTACACCGTTTTTGTAGGCCGAGTTGGTTAGAAGGGATCGGACATAGCGTGCGTAAGGTTAAGATATTCTTTACAAAATAAATGGTATATGTATTATACGAGGCGTGTTCAAATGAAACCGGACCAAACTGCACCAAGTTAACATACATACGTTGCACATGATGGCAACACTTGTGTAAACAGCACATACCAACCGTCAAGTTTGTAAAATGTCATTATCCTCTGACTCATTGTTTCCACAGCAGACCGTTGAAAACATGGCGGGTATGAACAACGGAATCCGTCCAGAGTTGATCAGCGAGCGGTGATGTGGTTTCTAACAGCTAAGGATGTCAATCCATTGACATTCATCGCAGAATGCAGACAGTGTATAGTGACAAAAGTGTGTCGAAGACAACAGTGAAGAATTGGACAACAATGTTTAAAGGACATGAGTTAACGCAACAATATGCACTTGACCTCGTATCTGAAGATCTTTCATTAACTCACGTCTTTCTTTAAACACAGTTCTCTACTGTTGTCTTCGACACACTTTTGTCACCATACACTGCCTGCATTCTGCGATGAATGTCAACTGGTCGACATCCTTCAGCTGTTAGAAACCGAATCACCGCTTGCTGATCAACTCTGGATGGATTCCGTATCCCACTCGCCAGGTTTTCAACGGTCTGCTGAAGAAACTATGAGTTGAAGGATAATTAAATTTTGCAAACTTGACGGTTGGTATGTGCTGTTTATGTATGTTCACTTGGTGCAGTTAGGCCCGGTTTCATTTGAACATGCCTTGTATATTGTAAATGTGGAAAAGAGCTATCTCCCTGTGCCAGGAGTAAGGGAAGTATTTCCTAATTTGAAACATGGAGTGTAAAGGGTTAAGCAGGCCCAAGAGTTCCAATACCTGGGAAGTTTTTTTTAACTAGAAGATGGAAGATTTATTTAAGAAATTAAAACTAAATATTAGACAGCCTCTGCTGTGACTTATCAACTGTCACCACTTCTTAAACATACAGACACCAATTTGGTGACAAAGCAACTACTGGTAAACAGTATATTTATGCCTTCATCTTCTTCTTCGATCAACTGATTCTATGCTTCTAGTCCGTGAGGTTCATGAAGAAGATATTTCAAATATGTTGAGAAATGTGCTTTGTGCTGAATGCAAAACAAGACAGAAAATAAGATGGTTTGTTCATCTCATGAGAATACAACCTGATCAATAACACTGCTCACTTGTAACATAAAGAAGATCTGGCTTCAAGGCACGAGGAAGGCTTTGTGGCACATGGATAGATGACATAAGAGAAATCCTACAACACATTCTTACAACAACTGACGCATACTTGGCCCAAGAAAAGCAACTTAAGTAGCCCACATACTTAACAACACAAGTGGATGGAAAAGTAAATAATACGATGCTTGGAAGGCTCATTAACTTCATTCATATGTTTGTTTTCAACTGAGCATAGGCCACAACTGGCAGCTGGTTCCTTTGTAGAGGAAGCCCATCTCTACAGCTGGTCCATTTACAGTAAACCTATATCCAAGCTTTTGCAGTGGCTGAATAGTGTTTTTTTTTACATGGTAAGATTGCTATTCCCAAACACAACCCTCATTAGTTGCCTTTTACACATGATTAGACGGTTACACTGGTACTAAAATGTAGTGATGGTCTGAAGGTCCATAGGGGGGCCGAAAAGGACTAATTTGTTGTTGTAATGGAATGGGAATCATAGGCAATGACCACAACCCAGAAAGGCCAGCTCCAAGTCTCTGAATTGAGTATCTAAGAAAGGTGGTCCAAGTAATAGGAAGAGACCAGATTCACAATTAGACAATACCGCACAATCACAGAACCCAACCCTTGCATAATTGAGTGGAGCAATCTCAACTTTGCTAGTGGTGACCATGTCAGCAAAATAACAGAAAATTGGCTACCTCAGCAGACATGGGATGCAAAAAGAGCCAAGGGTTCAGATCCCCAGGATGAACCAAAGTCCGCTGGAATGGCAATATAGGATAGTCTATAAGAGACGGAGGACTACACTGGAACCAGGCCAGACCTTTGCAACCCAGGGTAGAAAAAGAGTGATCAAGTAAGTAATGTAGAAGACACTACACCCCAGGATAGAAGGGAAGCAACCAAGCAAGTAAGTTAGAAGACTACATCACAGTGTAGAAAAGGAGCAACCAAGTAAGTAAAGTAGAAGACTCTACACTCTGGAATAGATGAGGAGCCACTAAGTAAGTAAGGTTTTTGTTGTTAAATGCCTACTCTCTTGTGTGCCCTGAAAAGGACGTTAAGTGACGGGTTGTCATAGCTTTCCTTACATCCCAAGCGTGATGATGAAGGTGGACCAAGGTCCTCCAGGAGTTTGTGCTATGCTTGGCTTCATCTGCGTGTCGCTCACTACTCATGTCGATCCCTCAACTTGTTAGCCAGGTTACCATGAAAATAGCTCGTTTTCAGAAAGGGCTATGAGGAATCCTAGGTAATGGTCTTGGCCAGTGTGTTTTGCTTGACCTGGACTAACATGTCTGATCAGTATGATTTGCTTGACCAGATGTTAGTCTTCCTTCCCAAGTAAGTATGGTAGAAGACTCTACACCCCAGAGTAGAAGAGGGGTAACTAAGTAAGGAGAATCTACACCCCAGGGTAAAAGAGGAGGGGCAACTAAGTAAGGTAGAAGACTCTACACCCCAGGGTAGAAGATATGTGACTAAGCATTATGGATTCAGAAACACTTAAGGTTATCATCCCTCTTCCAAATGCTACGTAATAATATCTACATGTGTTTGTTAGCTATTGTTTAGTTCCCTGCAGTGTTTCAGTGACTTTAACATTGCCAGAAACAATGTCTGCTGTTACACTATTTTTGTTTTTGTTTTTTCCCCAGCCGTGTGTTTGTTGGTCTGTGCATGGAACTTGGTAAGTTTTAGTTCTATCAGGTGTTGTAGTTGTTGTTGTTTTCCAAAGCTGCTCATGAGACTGAGTTACGTTCACTGATTCACCTGTTCGATCCAAGTGAAGCATAATTCCAACTCTACAGCCGGCCTTCTAACAGAAAGCCTACCTTGAAATATGGGCAGTAGCGGATTCAGCAGCAGTGATTTTTCAAGATGAGGTTGGCAATGACAAGGCAGACATACTAGCAAAGAATGAATTAAGACCAGAACAGCCACACACAGCAACAACTCTGCAAACAGCTCATAAGAATAGCAAATTAAGAAATTTGACTGAACAGATGGGCCATGGTAAACACAGGGAGGGAGGTCTACAGACACATGGCAAGCCCCAATCCAAATGACAGTATAAATTATCTCACAAGGAAGGATCAAAGCAGTATTTTCCGGCTAAGAATCCAACACATCCAACTTTACAAGCACCTGAACAGAATCCAATCACAACACACTCCTGAATACCAGCTGTGTACACACCCATGCAAAACCGTTGATCATCTTTATGAGTTCTCGGTGCTCAACGATGTTAGGAAAATGCTTCTTACTCCAGGGCCAGATAAATGGAACACTTTGTATGGCACTAGACAGCAACTGATAAACATGTGCAGATACCATTACATGGCATTGGTCCGAAGGGCGAGAGCCAGGATGATGCTGGATTCCGTAACAACATCATCTGCTCTAATATTGTTTTGATTTGCTCTTATAATGTCTTCATCTGTTCTAATGTTGAGTTTTTTATCTTGTCTACTATATGTTTTTATATGATCTAATATTAATTGCTATTAATAACCCGAGTGGTCTGCCGGGGTCTTTGTGTATGACAAGGACAAGAATAGCACCACTGCCTCACACCCTTCTTCTGGCTACATCCAGCTCATACCAGAGCTGCACCTGTAGAAGTACTGGTCGACTAAGAAGAAGAATGTTGAATTTCTTTATCTAGTTTACTAAATATGTTTTTATAAGTTCTAATATTAATAGCTTTCTCTAATCTAATATTAATATCTTTATTTTATCTGTTCTAATTTTGAATTTCTTTATACTATGTTTTTTTAATGTTCTAATATAAATAGCTTTCTCTGTTCTAATGTTGACGTCTGTATCTGTTTTATAACAGTTATGTTTTTATCTGCTCTGCTGCTATCTTTGCCCATTCCACCATCTTGTGTAGAGGTATCCGTCATTTATCCATTCTCTGTATACATCAGGTGACCTTGAGCAGGCTCGAATCCTTGTTTACAGCATTGCTTGGTGTGACAACCTTGACCTTGTGAACCCCCTGATGGCCATTGTGGGTGTGTGGCCTGCTGTACTTAACCCCACCTACAATGTCAGTGAAGAACCATCGTCGTCCGTCACGATGGTGTTGAAGTTCATGCTGAGAAACAAGTGCAAAGAAGACGACTCACTGTTTCAGAAAGTACTGTGCCTTTTTTTCAGTTGTCAGTTTTATGTCACATTAATCCATGTTATTTCATCATGTGGTCTGTTCAGTATAGGAATCCCCTGCTTATTTGACAAGTTAAGAACCAGAGCACTGTCAAAAACTGGAAGTCGTTGAAATGCAGAACCCAGTCTGTTATATCTTCTTTTCAATATTTGACTTACTAATGCCTTTTAGTGTCAAGTTATGAAGTGGTTTCTTGACCCGGCCCTAGTATGTGCTTCATACACAGGGAGCATTACTGCTTCTATTTCTGCTATTCATCTTTTGCATGGTCGGCACTTGGCTTTGTATCCATTGTACCTGTATAACGTAGCTTTCTGAGGGACACTATCTGGTGTATCTGTTTGGCGTGTCGCGTGGCCATTTGGTTTGCTGTCTCTTGATGAGGTCTAGCACTGGTGTTGTACCTACTTGTCTTCTAAATTTTCATTTCTGATTCTATCCATTCTTATTACTCTAAGCATTCTCTGCAGGCATTTAATCTCTGTTGTCACAATGTTTCTTTTATCTTTGTTTGTTAATGTCCAATTTGGGTATTGATGGTACAATGTGGGTAGGAATATTGTTATATAATGTTCTTTTTGTATCCATTGTCAGTTTCTTACATAGTTATATCCAGGACATTTGCCCAATGATTTTACTGCTTTATTACTTTTGTTATACATATATACAAAGCTGGTTCAAATGAAACTGGACCTAACTGCTCCAAGTAAACATTCGTACGATGCGCATGATATCACTTCTGGTGTATACAGCACATACCAACCAACCATCAAGTTTGCAAAATTTCGTTATCCTCCGACTCATAGTTTCCTTAGCAGACCGCTGAAAACATTGCGGGTGTGATACGGAATCCGTCCAGAGTTAATCAGCGATCCTTCAGCTGTTAGAACCGAATCACCGCTCGCTGATCAACTCTGGACGGATTCCGTATCACACCTGCCATGTTTTCAATGGGATGCCGAGGGAACTGAGTCGGAGGATAATGGAATTTGCAAACTTGACGGTTGGTATGGGCTGTTTACACCAGAAGTGACGTCATCATGCGCATCGTACATATGTTCACTTGGTGCAGGTAGGTACGGTTTCATTTGAACATGTCTCGTAATTACACACACACACACACACACACACATAGATATATATATATATATATAGAGAGAGAGAAAGAGAGATTGTAGCTAGCTATCTAACATGGAGGAAAATAGATTAGTCTATATTACAACTGGCCATCTAACATGGAGGACAATAGATAAGTCTATATTACAACTGGCAAACCTAACAAGAAGAAGAATAGATTAGTCTATATTACTACTGGCCATCTAACATGGAGGACAATAGATTAGTCTATATTACAACTGGCAAACCTAACAAGAGGAAGAATAGATTAGTCTATATTACAACTGACCATCTAACATGAGGCAGAATAATCTATATTACAACTGGCCATCTAACATGGAGGAGAATAGATTAGTCTATATTACAACTGGCCATCTAACATGGAGGAGAATAGATTAGTCTATATTACAACTGGCCATCTAACATGGAGGAGAATAGATTAGTCTATATTACAACTGGCCATCTAACATGGAGGAGAATAGATTAGTCTACATTACAACTGGCCATCTAATATGGAGGAGAATAGATTAGTCTACATTACAACTGGCCATCTAACATGGAGGAGAATAGATTAGTCTACATTACAACTGGCCATGACAATGAAAACTTATGTAAACATGTACCATTAGGTGCAGCCATTGTATGTTTCCAGAAATGTGTGTAACATATTATTGCTAAAATCCAAAATACGTCTCAAAATTACGGTTCACATGCCACACCAAAAAATGGGTGGCTCTGGGAATACGCGGTCTAGTTTCACGTACGTACATGTAGCACGAGTTTGAAGAGTTGATTGTAATTCTCATTCTCACCATCTTGCCATCTTTAACTTTTAATCATATATCCATGCACAATTAAGTAAACTGAAACATATTAATATTTATGTCTTCTTTTATCACATCCAGGTATGTCTGGTCATGCAAAGAATCTGCCAGATTGATCTTAAGAAGGAAGATGATCCACCTGAAAAACTGTTGAAGAATCTATTGCAGCAGCTTCTACACAGAGTCCAGAACGTTGTTAATGGGTGCCGAAATGGTGAGTTTCATCAGCTTTTTTTTTTCTCTCCTGGTCATATTCTTTCCCAATCCAGCAATTTAGTTGGTAATGCTGAGTTAACTCTTGATATATGTTTCTCCATTAAAGAAACCAAAGGCTGTGTTGGACCTATGCTTCAACCAATGACTGGATGCAAGCTTCTCTAAAAACTGGTTAGGGTAAACCAAATGCATTGTTGAACCTAAGAACCACCAGTTGTTATGGAATCCTGATCCATTTATTTGCAGTGCATTTTCAGTAGCAATGGTTATAACATGGTGAGGTTGGTAGCCTCGTACAAAACCTTTGGTTAGTCACCTCTTATGACACCCCAGAAAGGAAACAATGGCCCTATTTGTTCAACCTGATTGAAGATCAACAGTGTCAGTCTAATGTCTTCTAATACTATATATATATATATATTAATTTATTCAAATTGAAAGTCATGCAGTTCTAGATCAGACCTTCCCAGGTAATACTCACGCAGTTTCAACAAGGAAAGCAAAAACCATTTGATATTATAGTTTTCACTGATTCTTCTTCTGCGATCACTATCTTCACTAGTTCAAGATTATCTGTACCTTCACTAAAAACATACCTACAATCTAACTACAAAGAAGTTACAAGACTGACTGAGACGATTGACAAGATACAAACAACACAATCCATAAACGTCGCCCTCCAGTGTTTTCAATGACATTGCTATATCAAGCAATGAGAAAGCAGACAGACTAGTAAAACTATGATCAATCACAATTCAAATAAACACACCAGCTAACATAGAGACAGTAAAATAAATACTTCAAAATAACTTCAAAGAGGAATTACTGAACTGGTGGACAGAATGGTCTACTGGGCACGCCATATTTAACTCTTAAAGGCCATAATTGTGTATCTAGTTTTGCCAAGAATTATTGTTTCTGGACTTTTATTAATTATTTCACAAGGAAAACAAACATGTTATAATTTCAAATTAATGAAAAATGAATATGCAGTAAGAATATGAAGGTATTGTATAATTTCAGACAATTTTTAAACACAAAAATGTCACCAATCCATGAATAACCACTGAAACGTAATGCAGATTGGTCTACTGTACTTCAGAATAACAGTAATCCACATATGAATTATCTACAAGAAAATATTTTTTTGTAGCAGTCAAATGGAGTTGTGTCACTGAGTTGCAGGTCTCCATTCACTCCACATTTTGGCAGCAATCTGAATGAGTTCTGGGTCTCAGTCAGTCTGTAGTGGTGATGGAATTTGGTATTGAAACCCATTCGCTATCATGTTCTCTAGAATTTGCTTTAGAAATATTGCATCTTTGTTTTTCTGTTGATGGTGCTGTCAAATGTTTTTGCCTTTTAGCAGCACTAGGTCCTGGCTGTGACAACGCACCCTCATCTTCAGCATCAGATTTAGTAGTATAATAATATTATATTCTATGTCTAACTCCGATTCAACATCAGAAAAATGTGAATGCTCGTCACTAAATTCATCTAAAGTACACAACTCCCTAGCCTTTTCTACAGATAAAAACAACCTACTATTAGACAATCTTGAAGTGCTAGGTTCGCTACACATTTTTTGTGATAAACTGACTTGAAAGATGACAAATGTTTTCCAACTTTGAATTCCCTCATGAGGCATGTCACAGCTTTTACAATTGAAATGCAAATATGAGTTACTTCCCTTACCATGTAATGTCAATTAAACTCTAGAAACATGGAAAAAAACTAAACAAATTTATTTCAATGTGCTGTTAATGATATGAGCGTTTTTCTGGCATCAAGCGGACGCCAGGAAGAATGCTGACAGCGTTCGTATGGCCTTTAAGAGTTGAAGAAATGATACACCGAAACAAAAATGACATCAACAAACTGCAATGCAGAGAGCTGAGATAATCTTCAAACTTAGAACAGAATACATCAGACTTAACAAATACATAAATAAGTTCAAACATGCACAGAAACCTAGCTGCTGCAGCTGCACCTATTCAAATGAAACAGTGTAACATGTGCTACTTACTTGTCCAGGACTCACCACAGAACAAGAAAAGAGCCAACAACAACACCAGACGTGAAGTGCAAATTTGAACTATTTCGAAGAACTACTGTGATCTGTCCTAGGATTGAATCCCATTCTCCTGTTAATAAGCACAGTCTGACTGAGATGTCCAGGAGGGGTCTTTTACTATCAGAAAATGTCTATATATTGTGCTATGTTAGAACTTATAGCAGAGGATGTATGTGTTGTTCTATGTTAGAACTTAGAATAGAGGATGTCTATGTGTTGTGTTATGTTAAAACTTAGATTAGAAGTTGTCAATTTTTTTATTTTGTGCCTGTGAGCCCAGTGCATCAGACTTCAGCATGCATTTTTTTATGTAAGGGTCTGCTTCCTCCTGCATTTTCTAAGGGTTTGCTTCCCCGGGGTAACGGCCGATACTGTGATGGGGATTGAACCCAGCACCTTCGGATTGTGAGCCGTGTCACTTAACCACTAGCCCGCGCCGTCCCCTGAAGATGTCTATGTGTTGTCCTATATTAGAGCTTTAGAACTTACAGAAATGGATGTCTATGTGCTGTTTTATGTTAGAGCTTAGAGTAGAAGATGTATGTTGTGTTAGGTTAGAACTTAGAGCACCATACAGAATGTATATGGCAAATTGCTCAAAAAGATAGTGGCCTACCTTGAAGCACTCAAGACCATGGCTGCTGCTGACTTGGAACAACGCCTTCTGTTCATCCTATTTCATCTGGTAATGTTGTCTGTCATCAATTACGGACTAGGCATCCTTACACTATCAAGAACACAGTGTAAAAGGTTGGAACGCATCCAGAATGAAGGTATGCGACTGGTTCTGGGCTGCACTAGAGATATCCTAATTGTGATGATACAGTACATGTTGGGATTGTTATCTGTGACATCCAGACATAAACTGGCACAAGTAAAAGCCTATATACGTGTCACCACAGACACGTTGCACCCTCTGTACAGTAGTATCTCAGACATCAAGGGATCAAGAATGAAGAGAGGGGCGTCATGGATAACACAGGCAGAGACTACAATCGAACACGTCACTCCAGCTGAGACGAAAGTAAAGGGGAAGAATGGGTCCACACTGGTGATAGAATGATAGAGTACCAGAGAGTCATAACCTTACGCAAGGAATACAGAGAACGGAGCAACTGGAGAGAGAGCATGAGGTGAATCAACTACTGAGAACACGCCGGTGTGTGATGCCATCATATACACCAACGGATCAGTGCTGCGCAGTGGGACATCAGGCTGGGGTTTCTTGGCTAGAGTGAGAGGCCAGGTCATTGCTGAGCGCAGAAGGGCATACATGTCAACAACCTCCTGCAACCGTCTCCATTGGAGATGGAAGCAGTGACCTCAGCACTGAAATTGATATCTGAGACAAGGCAGTCATTGTGACAGACGTACAAGTTGTACTTCAGAAAGTACAGAAGGGATGGCTTAGGTACGAGTGGATAGCAAATGTTAAGACCTCAAACCTCCAGTAGTCGACATGGATCTACTCTGCTGCTCATGCTGGGGTTCAGGACAATGAAAGAGTTAACATAATGGGCACATTAGTGAGGGATAGAAGTAACATTTTGAAATCACTCAATGACCACCTGCTAGATGAGGACACCACAATAGATGAAGCAGCAATACACAGACTGCAAAGTTTTGACATTAAACGAGGTTCGAGCGGCGTATCGCGCACGAGAGGGCGGAGCAGGATAGTGTACAACCAGCGAGCTACAGGAACCATCAGCATCCATACCATACGCCATTTGATGAGAGAACTGAGCACCTATGGTATGCCCGGAGGGCAGTGACCTCAGTTCTTAGAAACAGAAACAGAACTTAGAGCACATCCTCAATCCTACTACTGACTATGACAGTTTGTGGGATCACTGCCTGGCTTAATTGATGGTTCTTGTTTCTGTTGTGATAACATGCTCTTACATTGGTTTATCTTTCACAGACAACTCGTTTGAAGCCGTGAAGGCAGTCGAGCTCCTTCTAGTGCATCAAGGTTTAGCTTGGACCGAGGACCACTTTGTCAGAAGGAACTTTATGTCATTTGCTATGAAATGGGAGAATAAGAGCCCGGAGAAGGGTGGCCTGCCGGACCAGTTCATCACCTGTTTGATACAAATATTTCGTAAGTTCTGTTACATTTGTCTTGTCATATCTCCACTGATATGATCAATTATATACAGTTGTTGTTGTATGCCCACAATCAGTAAGATTACTCTTTTATGCACCCTGAAAAGGGCATTAATGTGGCAGGTTCCAGTAGTTTTCCTCACATTCCAAGCATACTGATGTAGGTGGACCTGGGTCTTCCAAGGGTTGTGCTATGTTTGGCTTCATCTGCGTTTCACTCACTATTGTGAGGATCATGTTGATCCCACCACCTCGTTAGCCAGACTGCCATGAAAACATCTCGTTTCCAGGGAGACCTGCATGGAAGTGAGGTGGGTGTCTTGACCAGTATATTTTACCTGACCTTGTCTAACATGTCCGATCATTATGTTTTGCCTGACCAGATGATAGTCTCCTCTCCCCGTGATAAGTTGTATAACATGTTTGATATTGTGAACTGGTAGGTTTGTCTTCTTCATCATTAATCCTGAAATGTACAAGCAAAAGGGCATTTGTCATTCCTGCAATAACCACAGAAAAAGGTTCATTCTGTCAATCGCAGCAAAATTCTGACCGCCCTTCTAGTCATCTTGTGCAGAGCTTACTCCCAGAGAATGATATAAGGAGCTTGTCATAAGTCTTTACCCTGACCATGAAGGAGTAGCAGGAGAAATTTGAAATTTGACACAGTGCTTATTCCTTCTCAATGTAGCCACTACCTGAATTTATACATCTCTGCATGACCTTAAAAAGACCTTCAGAATAAAATAACATATTTTTCTAACTAAACCAGTTATCACAAGCCAGACATCTTCGTCACTGTCAAAATGATTTCCTTTCAGCAGTTTTTTAAGTTTTGGGAAAAAAAGTCTAATGGAGCTAAATCCTTCAAATATGGTGAGTGTGGAAGAATTTCAATATTCAAATCGTTGGATGTTTGCAGCACAAGCCTTTATGGGAGGGTGCGTTGTCTTGAAGCAAAGGCAGAATTTGAGTGTGCGCTACTCCTTGTTTTCTGGTCACAGTCTTTCTTAGTTTAGTAAGGAGATCTGCATAATATTGCTCACTAACCGTGTTGCCATGAGGCAGGTAATCTTTCAATATGACACCTTTGACGTCCCAAAAAACAGTCAGCATCACTTTTCTTGCAGATTTCTGTGCTCTTGGTTTGACATGTGTTGGTGAGCCGGGGTTTTCCACTGCATGCTGGAAATTTTGGATTCTGGGTCATCTACTGTCACCATGGTTGGCAACATGTTTTTCGACCAATACATTTTAAGCAACTGGCCACAGCAATCAATCTTTGTTTGTTTCTGTTCACATTTCAGCAGATGCAGGACCCAACAAGCACACACTTTTCACATGTTCAGTCTGTTGTGTCAAATTCTAAAAATTATACTTTCATTCAGTTGTGCTGACCTAGATATCTCTGCAATTGTCATTTTCCTATCCTGGTCAATTATTTTCATCATTGCACTCTGTGGATGGTCCACACTTAAACTGACTGCTTACACAAGTTTTTTTACTGGTTCCATCTCCCAGTATATTTTTGAAGAGATTTTTTCCATGCAACATCAAGCATTTTATCACAGTTCTGGTCTCTGATTTCTCCATTGTTCTGATAAACCATTAGAGTAGCAGATCTGGTCAGAAAGGTGTGATGCACCATACCGGGTAAACCTGTCGAGGAGGGAAATTCATACTTCTCAAGTCCAGTACAAATTGTATGTGCTAAGCTTCAATTTTCTCCTCCTACTACTTCATAGTCAGGGTAAAGACTTATGACAAGCCCCTTGTTTATGCGGCACATCAACTCCAGGAGAAATGTCTGGAACAGCATTGTGACACAGTTTTTATAGACCTGGCCAAGGCCTTTGACACTGTCAACAGGGAAGAGATCTGGCAAAGATAACATGTGACCTTTAATTTGTACTAGTGTCAACTTATGTGTCACTGTGCACTCAGAAGCTTCTGAATTAGTAAACATGACATTCTTGGACCTTAAAATGTAAATTTGTCTTTGTTTCTTCAAGACAGAATTGAAAGTATTGTAAACCTGTTATTAAAAAGAAAAAGTAAATATCACACCTGCACGCCATGTGGCACATTGGGGGTTATTATGTTAGGCATATATTTTCTTGACCAACAGCACACTATGGAATAATGTAGTCAGCAACACGCTGGCTGCCTTTATTTCGCAGACTTCCTCTGGCACTCAATATGTTAGGCTGGGCGTCAATCACAATCAGCTATTGATTGCTTCTTCAAGATGTAATTTTAATTCAAAGCCGCCATTATTGAAGGATTTTTGCCAGTTTGTAATATTTAGAGGGATATGTTCCAATTATACTCTATGATAAGTTGTATGACATTTGTAATATCTTGAGTGATTTATTCCAATTATGTTCAGTAATTTTTCATTTCCATTCCACCACTTATAAAACCACCACAGATGACCACCGTCCTCCTCACAGGAAGCATGCCACAAAGAACTGATGTGATCTTGAAAGGGTGGTTTCTTAACCTGTAGCACTCCAATGTCCTGTCTCTTTGAACCAGCTCGGCCGGCAAAAACGGTGTGCGGAAAATTTTTTTTTTTTTTTTGAACGGAGTCACTCCTGACAGCCATTTTTTACTGCTGACTACGCCCTCCATATATACACGATATTTTGCCGGTTAAAGTATCGTATGTGCGATTACAAATGGCTTTTGAACAGTTTTAATTTTGTATACGCCGTTTGGAGCAAGCCAACTTTTTGCGAAAGGGGAAGTAGGTTGTTGAGAAAGATTTTTATCGCGTAGATCTGTTTATTTTGTTTGTTTAAATGAAAGAACTACGTTTGAATTGGAAACTAACAGTTGTGGCGATATTGTAAACACAGTATCGATACGTTGTTGTGGTTTCCATGGTTTTCTATCGAAGCGACTAGGCCTAGTGGTCGAGTCCAAATTTTTCCCGAGATTTTCATAAATTTTCAACTTCATCTTTTTAAATCTCAAAAACTAACAAACATACAACAAAAACAATAACACCCACATGTTCGTTATGCTATTGTGTATCTACACACCAGAAAAACATATTTATTGACAAACAAACATAAAAGTTACAAATTTTGAAAGACGACTACCACAGCAACTAATTAAGAAAATTAATTAGGTCAAATTTAGTCACTAATTATGTAGCGTGCCTAAGGTTAATATAGAATAGAAAAGATACTTTGAAGAAAATAAAAAGCAAAAAATATTTTGGTTATGTCAAGCGACCTGGCACGGGACAGAGACAGCTGGAGATCCATTACCAGCAACCTCTAATGCGGAGACGGCACTTGATGAGGAAGATGATGTATATCATTAGGCTGCTAGTTCCACACACAACCCTCTAAAGCTCACCTTTTGTGAAAGGCAATGGCCTTAGTTAGCCCTTCTTCCACGGTATAGGATCCCAGGATCTGGTGATAAGTTAGGGGCTGAAGATGTGGCACAGTGAATAAGCTGACAGCAACCAGCAACTCATAGGTTGTTATATAAGCTCCTTACCTGTTGCTGATGTTACAGGTGCAGTATTGGAGGTGCAGTCATTGTCCAGCAGCGCTGTAGCAACTGTGCTGGGAGCAGTCTTCCCCAGGTTCATCAAGGGAACAGCCAGTAAGTTGTTTTTAAATTTTACGTGTTTGCCTCACTAGTTTCTACTGGCGGGGACGCGCCTATTCCACCCCAGACCGTAGTCAATTGGGCGATATTAAGACGCATAAACCAGAGCTTGGATGCATGTGTGCGTCTGTATGTACCTATGCTAGGTTTGTGCGCTCTCAGAAGCCTGTAACAGTTCCCGCCGGAGTAAGAGAGTTTAGGACAGGGATGATGTGGTTGCTGATAACAAAGGTACCTGAACATGTTAAAGCTTAAAGGTACCTGAATGCGTGTCAAGGTCACTCACCGCCTCAACAAAGGAGAACAGAGTTGGGACAAAGAATGTGGACAGATAGGAGCTGACCACTGGTCTTCCGATTTGTGTAGGGGGAGAATGAGTGACAAACGGATTGGCAACGGAGCTTGCTGCAATAGATGAGTGACAGGTGTGCAAAGTATTTTGTTCCAACAAGACTGAATAGAACCATCCCCTGAGATCCATTGGTCAAGCTTTGACTTTGCTTGAGTGTATATAACTCGAGACAAAGTTTAGCTCATGAGGCTGGATGGAGAGGAGGCTGGATAGAGAGATAAGAGCGAGAGAGAGAGAGAGACTGAATTTAGATAGTATGTTTAGCTCACCGACTTAGATAGAGGAGCGATTGATAGACTGTTGGACGAATGTTAGTGATAGAACAGGATCGCTCAAATAAATGTGTGAGTTTTGTATTAATAGATAATCTGAACGTGTGTTGTAAGCAGGGGACATTGTGAACGAGGTATGTCCAGATCGCCCGCCTGAGGGGATTTGAGTGAGGAAGTTTTTTATAAGGTGTGTTGAGGATGCAGTTAAAGAGATGTGTGTGTGATGGGAGTAAGGCAATAGAACTGGGTTTTAGATAGTTGGGAATTCCATCAAGAGCTAATGCTTAAAATTTCCGCTTTAGTTAATATGTATATTAACATATATATAATAATAGAATACTTAGTTAAGATGTTATGTATTGTATTGTGTTTGTAATTTCACTACTCATTTTTCTGGTGTGAGTATTAAATAATAAATATGCCACCTGCTGTGTGATATGTCATTACTGAGTATGGTCATGAATGATGTGGATGAGTGTGATAATGTTCTAAGTTAGAATAACGGCCACGGCAAACAGTGGGGTCTGCTACAGGCCAACCAAACCAAAGTGCAATGGAAGGGTCTCACTCTAAGGTGAAAGCTGTGCAAGAGTGTGATTGTAGGACAGAATCAAATGAAACAGAGTGAGGGAAGAAGAGAGAGGAGAGTTACGATAGTAAGTTGTATTTTAATACTTTCATCTTCTTATTTGATATTGATGCCTGCCTGCCGACAAAGAGGGCAGGGGTTCGAATCCCCGGTATGGCACATGTTGTTTTCTGTTGGGGTGAAATAAACAACCTTAGCCAGCACACGATCTGGCGACAGAAGTGGCAGAGCGGCCTGTAGTTCTCAGCCTAAAATTCTCTCGACTACTCCAGCAATGGGAAAAATTTGCGTGACAGGTCTTCTTATTTTGCTTTCTTAGGTGATGGCGTGGGCTAATGGTTAAGTGACATGGCTCACAACCCTAAGGTGCTGGGTTTGCTCCCTCAATCACAGCACTGGCCGTTACCCTGGGGAAGCAAACCCTTAGAAAATGCAGGAGGAAGCAGACTCTTACATAAAATGCATGCCAAAATTATGCACTGGGCCGACAGTCGCAAAATAAAAACATGTGTTTGTTGATTTTAAGAAGGCGTTTGATAGGGTATGACATAAAGTGCTATAGGTAACAATGAGGATGAATAAAATCAACTTGCCCAATCCATGGAGTGGCGACATGTGAATTCGCCATTGAGGAAAAAGTTCAAGACGCAGCTGTCACTAGGTAAAGTGATGTATACTGTCTTTTGGGATAGGAAAGGGATGATTTTTCTTGATTTCTTGGAACCTGGGCAAACCATCAACTTTGACTGTTACATTGCGACACTGACTAAGCTGGAGGCTCGAATTCCAGGGTCAGACCAGAGAAGAAGACAACCTGTCTTTTGCAACACGATAACGGCAGGCCCCATACCAGTTTGAAGACCGTTGAGTACATTGTCAGTCTTAGCTGGATTGTCCTACCACATCCACCCGATAGTCCAGATTTGACGCCTTCAGACTTCCATCTATTCGGGCCAATGAAAGATAAACTGCTTGGGCAATATTTTTCTAGCAACGCCGCCGTAATAGCAAGATCTCAAACAGTTGGTGCAGATTTTTGCGAGTGTGGCATGTATGCTCTTGTTTATCGTTGGAGAAATGTATAGCCAAAGATGGTGACTATGTTGAAAAATAGTTTTTTGAAGGCAAGACATTGCTCTATAAAATGGTGTTATTGTGCTCTTTTATCTGTTATGGTTTTCTTGAAACAAAATTGTGTATATATTGTGTATGTATGTATGTATGTATGTATATATATATATATATATATATTCTGTCCTAAATGGCATACTGTTATTCACACATTCTTGACCGCTCTGGCTAATGACCACCATTATATATATTGTATGGATTGTCGAGTCCTCTGTCTTTGTCTTTTTTGTGTTTTTTTTATTGCTTGTTTTCGTTTGTTCTTTGTCTCAGCTGGAACGTGAGTTTTATTTTGCTTCTGTCCTGGTGCGGCAACTGAGACATACCTATTTATGTTTTTATCATCTGTTAGCCTTCAGTACCACCACAGCTTTGCACTATTTTATCAGCTATGAGATTATACTTCCATATCTTATTGCAATAAAATATTACTAAATACACTCACTGTGTCCGAGCGTTCCATGATTGATCATTCCTTTTTTCATTTTCAGACAACTCAACCATGGAGCTGGCTTCTGTGGATGCTGTTCTGGAACTGGCCCCCTTGAACCCAGAAAAATGTCTGGACATCCTGAAAAAGTGGCAGGCTCGCAAGAAGGGCACCATTCCCCCACAGACTCTAAGCAAACTTGAGCAGGTCCGGAAGATTCTTGTGCGGGACTGTAGTAAAAAAAAAAGAAAGTGAAGTTTGAAGATGGACTAGAAAATCTTTTGATTTTATCAAATATTAGGATGATGACAAAAATATGCCCTAAATATCATCTGAGGGCACAAGCAATGGGCTAAGATACTGCATAGAAAGTTTTAGTAAATAATTGTACAAAATATAAATTGTTTTATGTTGAAGAGCATAAAGGGAAAATGGGGGTTATGAATTAGCTGGTTATAAGGGAAAATCAGTTGGACATAAGGCAAGATTATTTGTGCATAGATGGTTACTAGTTGGGCAAAAGGTGTACATAGTTGGACAAAAGGTAGATAGTTTAGCAGTAGGTGAACTTAGTTGAGCATAAAGAGAGATTAGTTAGGCAAAAGGTGAACTTGGTTGCAGGTAAAGAGAGATTAGTTAGGCACAATGGTGGAATAGTTGAGCATAATGGTACAATGTTTGGACATACGGGGAGATTGATTAGGGGCAATAATAGGTTATGTGGGCATAAGACAAGAATAGTTATGTAAAAGGGAGATTAGTTAGGGTAATTAAAGGGATATTAATATGACATATAAAGCTTAATGGGATAATAATTGTACTGTGATGTCTGCTCTTCTTGCCCAGTACTTTCAATAAAAGTCATATATTTGGTTTAACAATCCCTTCGGCTGCATCCAGCCTACCTGCAAGGCAGCATGTGGTTTTATTTCTCCAAGATAAATTACTACCTATGCTTTGTGTAGCTTCATTTGTCCAGATCATTGTGGTTTTTGGTTTTCAGAGACCGGCACCTCATCTCTTCTCCTATGTGGGAATGGTTCTCCTGTGAGCAGGCCAGGAGTTGGATGTTTGTTGCCAGTTACTATGTGTTGTGGGGGTCACTATTGTGAAAGGGTAATGTTCGTCTCAAGAAGCGAGCGAAGCACAAACAGTGGGTGTTTGAATGTTGCAAGTTTCAAGCGCTCCCTGGTCACAAGGGAGGGGAGATTTGTGCTTAGTCTAATAGGAGATGGATGATAAACTTAGAGGTCCAGTGTACATGCTGTGTATGTAAAAGAACCATTGGCAGTTGAAAATCTTAAACAGCAGGTTGTTAGCTGCTGTCTGGGCAAAAATTCTGAAGATAATGAAATTCTTACCAAATAGTGACTAGCATAAAGATCAAAAGGAGGCTGTCCCACCATCTGTAAACTCAATTGCAAGTATATACAGAAAAAACCTGTACACCTCCAGTTGTAGAAGATTAACGACCAATAGAAGATAGAGACTACGTGTTGTACATGCTTTGGGAACATTACATGAGAATTGAGAACTCACCATCAACTCCACTCCCAGCAAGTATTGAGTAGAGGTATTCCATTGTTATTGGATATGTGAGAAGAAATGACTGACTTTATTCTAAGAACCCCAGGGGGTAGAGGTTTGCTAGAGAGAATGCCAAACTGCTGTATTGGCAGGCTTTATTTTGGCATGATTCCAATCAAGTCCTCGGTCCTTCAGAGACTAGAATATTGTGCTGCCGAAGACGTATGTGTCGGACCGAAAGGTGCAAATATCGCAGCCAGTCTGTAAGCTAGCGACACAACACATTCCATTCTCCCGACTACATCTAGCCATTTGCAAAGCCCTGTTCAGAACTTGGTAGTCGGAGATTGAGAACAAACGAAGAAGAAGACGACGAGATTGAGAACAAACGAAGAAGAAGAAGACGTAGAATATTGTCCTCCCACTGAACCCTGGATGTCTGTATCCTTGGCTTCAAATGCCTGTCACAGCAGCTGGTCTCCTCCCATTCTTCAGAGATCGCCACACCATCATTATTGAGACTGTCACACTCGGGTCTGCAGGGACTGGGTTTCAAGATCATGGCGTATTGTCTGGTTGTGGACCTTGTCACTTGTTCACCTTCCTTAAATATCTCATTTCTGAGGCTTGAAGCTGAGAGAAGACATGACATCAGCCAGCATTGATGGATGCAGAAGTTGTGGGAGGCAAAGAGAGAAGGTACTGGACAGATTAAAAGTTTGACATTGGAGAAATGATAATAAGAGAAGTGATAGAAGAAACCAGGAGCTGGGGAGAGACAAGGCCACTCAAGTCATCCATCACCTGCTGATTTTAATAGAGAGATAAAGCTGTCATAACAATGTCTAGATTTATGCAAAGTTGGTTGGTGACAGATTAGGGCCCTTGTCACCTTCCTTAGGGCACTTTTGTTTAAACTATCATGTGACTAGTTCACCTCCGATGGTCTTTCATTTCTTGTTTTTGTGTGTACATATAAAATATTGATATAGTAACAGAACAGGTTCTAAGTTGAGCTGGATATTAACTCATTCACTCCCAAATATTTAGGATCTCTGGACTCAAATTTGTTTCTAACGTAAAACTCAAACACAGCATCACTTAGTTGTGATCTATTTATCTTCAATAAAAGTTCCCTGAAATAACACATATTATATACCACTGTTCACAATTGAGGCCAGAATACAATGGAATACACATATTTTACAAATGAGGTGAACATTTGTGTATGAGGGATTATAGTTGTATAATCATTTTTATTTGTTTAAATTATTTTTTAAATGTTTCGTTTCATCAACACATTATTCAGCTCTAAACCAATACACGAATAACATAATGACTTTCTATTGACTGTAATCCACAAGAGAGTATGTTCTGAAAGTTACACCTAATTTGGTGCAGTATTCACATTTTACTGACCGCACGTGAAGTTAAAAATTTGCTCAAAAATAAAAGTACCAATCAA
This sequence comes from Ariolimax columbianus, assembly GCA_036924085.1. NCBI lineage: Eukaryota > Metazoa > Mollusca > Gastropoda > Stylommatophora > Arionidae > Ariolimax > Ariolimax columbianus. The sequence continues at coordinate 73,681,538 of JAVGWX010000002.1, forward strand.
CCTCAGCATGAGTGTTTACAATTTACGCACACCCAGAAAGAATGTTCCTGCTGTATTAAATATATATGTATATACATTTATATTATACACACTAGTATGACTGTGCAGGATCTTGAACCTGAACTGAATTTGTGAACTGTTACTACCATTGCTTGAGACAAAAGAGGGAACCGCCCCCTTTCAGTAGATTAAGTTCCCCTGTCATCGCTCGACTTAGAACTAAGACTAGATCAAGAAATTGAAGTATCGCTATCAGGACGATCGATATCTTCATCATCACGACCATTAGCAATAATATTAACCATTACTGAGCTTGTACTGTAAAATCTCTATTTTGTCTGACTGAAGGGGCATGGGCTAGATACAAGACTGCCCTCCTCAACAAAAATATGGTTTCCAAGTACGAAAATAAACATTTTTTTCAACCAAACACACGCAAACTGTTCCAGAAATGGAATGTACATAATCTGGTCTTCCTCCAACAACCAAAATAAAGCATTTAGGAGAATCCAGAATGAGAAAAAGTGTGATTTTGTGAACACAGTCGCTAAAGCCGGTATATCGTCTCCTGGGTTTTCTGGAAAAATCAGGAAGCCGATATATCGGCTTACGGTAGTGAAGGAGTTAATTTCAAGAGAATATTTGGTTCTTTGCTGAAACATGTCTAAATATTAATTCATGTGAGAAATCATTAAATATTAATTCATATGTGAAATCATTTTGGAGCAATAATTTTATTAACCCTTTACAGTACTAATGTCCAGAAGTGCCCTCCAACTCCTTTGTTACATGCTGTCATATAGCAATGGTGTTTCATTTCTTAGAAAGACCTTTATTATGCAGGAACTTCCATCGCATGCGCAGCTTTCATTTAATGGATAGCTCTTGATAATCCCTCGGCAATTCTGATGTTGGTAAATGTTTATAATTACAGTTCTCCGAACATTGATGCATTTATAATTTTTTTAATATTGCATGTCATAAACGGGGACGGGAAAATAACTGTTTAATTTTTATTCATTTTTCTCAAAAAGTTACATCAGTGGTTAGGGTAATAATCTATTTTATGATGTCACTAATACCATGCACAGCCTTCCTAGCCCTTTCAAGTCCTGCCTAAATTTGCAGATTTGTGTTTTCCAGTCCATCGAAAATGTCGCAACACTGTATGTCAAATAGTCTTATAAAAATAAAATTAACAATCAAATGATTTAAAGACATAATTAAACTACTTATGATATAAAGTATCCTCAAACAAAATATATATTAGTCATCATCATCATCTGGTTGATCAATTCGGAGACCGGTTGCAAGGTTGTCTGAGTATGTCTCTCCATTTGACCCTATCCTCTGCAGTTCTCTTCATTAAAGCATGTTCATATTTTAATGTCCCTGCATGCCTGTGATGTAAATGTGAGTCTTGGACGCCATTTCTTCCCTTGAATCTTGCCGTCTAGTTTTTTCTGTAAAAGACTTTCATGTCTTAGTTCATATATTAGAATGAAACTTTAATTACCATTTAGGTGTAGGGGACAATACAACGTAAAAGATTTTTGTGTTTTTTTATATTCACGATGTCGGGTATTTTTCTGAATTAATCCCCCAATAGCTTTATCACAGTCCTTTTTTTCTGTGTCCCAGTCAAAGTCAAACGGACGTGTGTTGCATAGTCACATGTAGTTAAAATGCATATCATTGGTCTGACTAAATAATAAATAATTTCTTGGATCTTGAACTTTCATCCCGCAAAATGCTACAAATTGAAAAATTCACCATGTTTATAAATATTGATATGATGGAAATAACTATATTAAACGAAAGCTGTGCATGCCCCAGATAGTCAATTGCCTTCAAGTCAGTGAAAATTTGTGAATTTGGTCAAGCCGGCCAAAACTTGATATTTTGCACATGGTCACAACGGGTCGAATAGCGCTTTAAAGAAGTTGCCTTATACAACATGCTCGACAGATTACAATGGGCCTGTTATTTGCTCTCTTGTATTCACTCAGGAGGCATTTGATGTAGTTAAATTTATATTTATCAAAGGAAGCTAAAACTTCATTTATTGATCAAATTGTTTTGTTCCATTGTTTGATAAATGAAAGTAAATTAATTAAATTTTTGTCATAATTTGTGTACAGTTTTCCTACATTTTTTATTTGAAATAAATTGTTGTTTTTCTACTAGCCAGTTGTTCAGTTTATTTGAATTCTAATAAAGTCCACATAAACAAAGTGGTGAGGATTGTGAGGTCGAGTCGTTTGTGTGTTGGTCTTTGACCACAAAAACATGCACACAACTATGACTTCTTGATCGAGCGGAGCAAGTGCTTCTGTTCCATATGAGAATGGAACATAACAGATTTAAAGGCCACTTACAGAAGCTGAAATTGACTTCATCACCTAAGTGTATCTACGGACAAGCAGCACAGACATACAAACATATCGTGCAAGACTGATATATGCTTAGCCAATTGCGTGCTGAGCACTGGCCGACAAAGACGAATCTCCACAGAGATTTTGGAAGCCCTAAAGAACTATCTACTACAGCAACCTTTATCCAGAGAACTAGGCTTCATGTGAAGACATGATTTTTTAAAAAGTGGTGAAAAAGAAGAAAATGTGTTAAAATTCTTTGTACAGCATAGGTTTTTTTTTTATATTGAAGTGCTTGGTTACTGCAAGGACCAGTGGCCTTTATTCCTCAGCCATATGTCCTCCCAGTGGACCTAAACAATGGTAGTAAAAGTTGAGCAGAGTGGGGCATACAGGTCACCAACCTCGAGCATAGTATGAGCATGCAGATAGAAGCAGTGACTTCAGCTCTGCCATGGCTATCTGAGATCTCTTTAACCTTTACGCTACCACATTATTTTTTCAGCACATCGCATTTTACTATGGTTAACTTTGAGAGCCGGTAACCTTTTTATTTTTTGGTCTATAGATATGATTTTGTTGTGTGTAGAGACATAAATGAATAAAGAACTTGTTAATGTTTTTGGAGTTTGTGTGTTAGTTTCTGAGATACAAGAAGATGAAGTTGATAGTGTTGAAAAAACAGCACAAACATATAGACTTACTCGCTCTCGACATCCCTTGTTTGAAAACAAAAAGTTCCACATAGGACAGATAATCAATGTTTACAAAATCAGCATATCTGTTAGTTTTCACTAGAAACAAATTTATTGCATCTAAATAGATCTACCTCAGAAAAATATGTTGCAAAAACTTAACTTCCCCATTCTCAATAGACCAGAGCATCACATATAATGAAGCCAAGACCATAATTAAAGCTAACTTGAGGTCAAAATAGACTGATCAACACCCAGACTTCCAAAAAGAAGACAGCTACTTTAACTTAACTAGAGAAGAGCAAGATCATTTTCAAACTGAGAACTGGGCATAACAGACTCAAGGGTCATCTTTACAACAAACTGAGAACTGGGCATAACAGACTCAAGGGTCATCTTTACAACAAACTGAGAACTGGGCATAACAGACTCAAGGGTCATCTTTACAACAAACTGAGAACTGGGCATAACAGACTCAATGGTCATCTTTACAACAAACTGAGAACGGCATAACAGACTCAAGGGTCATCTTTACAACAAACTGAGAACTGGGCATAACAGACTCAAGGGTCATCTTTACAACAAACTGAGAACGGCATAACAGACTCAAGGGTCATCTTTACAACAAACTGAGAACTGGGCATAACAGACTCAAGGGTCATCTTTACAACAAACTGAGAACTGGGCATAACAAACTCAAGGGTCATCTTTACAACAAACTGAGAACTGGGCATAACAGACTCAAGGGTCATCTTTACAACAAACTGAGAACTGGGCATAACAGACTCAAAGGTCATCTTTACAACAAACTGAGAACTGGGCATAACAGACTCAAGGGTCATCTTTACAACAAACTGAGAACTGGGCATAACAGACTCAAGGGTCATCTTTACAACAAACTGAGAACTGGGCATAACAGACTCAAAGGTCATCTTTACAACAAACTGAGAACTGGGCATAACAGACTCAAAGGTCATCTTTACAACAAACTGAGAACTGGGCATAACAGACTCAAGGGTCATCTTTACAACAAACTGAGAACGGCATAACAGACTCAAAGGTCATCTTTACAACAAACTGAGAACTGGGCATAACAGACTCAAAGGTCATCTTTACAACAAACTGAGAACTGGGCATAACAGACTCAAGGGTCATCTTTACAACAAACTGAGAACTGGGCATACCAGACTCAAGGGTCATCTTTACAACAAACTGAGAACTGGGCATAACAGACTCAAAGGTCATCTTTACAACAAACTGAGAACTGGGCATAACAGACTCAAAGGTCATCTTTACAACAAACTGAGAACTGGGCATAACAGACTCAAGGGTCATCTTTACAACAAACTGAGAACTGGGCATAACAGACTCAAGGGTCATCTTTACAACAAACTGAGAACTGGGCATAACAGACTCAAAGGTCATCTTTACAACAAACTGAGAACTGGGCATAACAGACTCAAGGGTCATCTTTACAACAAACTGAGAACTGGGCATAACAGACTCAAGGGTCATCTTTACAACAAACTGAGAACTGGGCATAACAGACTCAAAGGTCATCTTTACAACAAACTGAGAACTGGGCATAACAGACTCAAAGGTCATCTTTACAACAAACTGAGAACTGGGCATAACAGACTCAAAGGTCATCTTTACAACAAACTGAGAACTGGGCATAACAGACTCAAGGGTCATCTTTACAACAAACTGAGAACTGGGCATAACAGACTCAAGGGTCATCTTTACAACAAACTGAGAACTGGGCATAACAGACTCAAAGGTCATCTTTACAACAAACTGAGAACTGGGCATAACAGACTCAAAGGTCATCTTTACAACAAACTGAGAACTGGGCATAACAGACTCAAAGGTCATCTTTACAACAAACTGAGAACTGGGCATAACAGACTCAAAGGTCATCTTTACAACAAACTGAGAACTGGGCATAACAGACTCAAGGGTCATCTTTACAACAAACTGAGAACTGGGCATAACAGACTCAAGGGTCATCTTTACAACAAACTGAGAACTGGGCATAACAGACTCAAAGGTCATCTTTACAACAAACTGAGAACTGGGCATAACAGACTCAAAGGTCATCTTTACAACAAACTGAGAACTGGGCATAACAGACTCAAGGGTCATCTTTACAACAAACTGAGAACTGGGCATAACAGACTCAAGGGTCATCTTTACAACAAACTGAGAACTGGGCATAACAGACTCAAGGGTCATCTTTACAACAAACTGAGAACTGGGCATAACAGACTCAAGGGTCATCTTTACAACAAACTGAGAACTGGGCATAACAGACTCAAGGGTCATCTTTACAACAAAATGAGGATTAGGACAGATGAGAAGTGTCCATGTAGGGAACATATCATGACTATGGAACAAATCCTTCAAAGCTACATGCTCACACAGGAAAGGAAAACAATACTGGCCTTGCGAGACAGATATGAAACAAAATCTGTATTGAGATAAAACAGCCTTACAAAACATCGGTGTCTTTTGTAAAATAAACTAGGGTCTTGATCTGAGGAGGAACAAAGAAGATTTCCAAAAGTCTAAAATACATGTCAACGTTGTAATTATTTATAACCTGACAGGATGGAAGTGGAGCACTCTACAACCGAAAGAGCAGTATTTTCAGCTGGTTGTCCATCAATGTTTAAAACGCTTTGAAAAAATGTCAGCCGTGCAAAATAAATTCAGTCGGATAAAAGTGACACAATGGCAGGGCAAATTCTTTTGCTGATGGTTACGCAAAAGTTATCAAGGGCAGTCATTTTGTCAGGCTCCCAATCTTTACTTTGGAAGATACAAAAGTGATGGTGAAGGATTGATATGATGGCCGTTGTAGAGGTATTAAAGACTCCAGGGGCTGGTGTGGATCTACTGTCTAATTCATGCTGGTGTTCTTGCGATATTTGCACCTTACGGTCCGACACATCTGATGTTAGCATGCCATTATTCTGTACTGGACTAGCCTTCCTTCAATTTCTTCTCCTTAGCCAGTCTGACCTGTTGCATTCTGTTATCCAACATCATCATGTGGACTTGGACAAGAGTCTTGTCAGCTTTGGATCACTGACCTCTAACAGCTCATGCACTGCTCAGCATCTTGATTCACTTAATAGCATCTACAATTCAGTATCTATAACCCGTGACCTCATTACATCTTTTTTATATTCCTGCCTAAGAAAAATTGGGCAACAGAATGTTCATATTGTAAAACAGTCAGAATGATGAGACACTCTATTAAAAAACTGCTCAACTTATATTGGGCAAATAAGGCGAATCATTGACAATGAAATTCCTGGAGACAATTTTTTATTTTGATGAAACAAGAGAAGCAGAGTATAAAACATGGATGTACGATTCAGATACTGTGTTAGAACAAGAACAAAACATACGTCACGACCCTTCATCAGGGGCAAAGAAGTGTATATAAAAAGAGCTAACAAATAATTAAAGTAATGATGGACATGTACAAAATGATACCATCAAGTCATTTTGGGGGAAGCAAGAACTATAGTAATTAATAAGCAAAGTAGACAATCAATCTGCTGGACAGAAACAAATTAACGATGAAACATTGTGACGTGTCTTTCTTCAATGAAAGCTTAATATGAAAGAAGGATTTTTCCTTGACAGAAGGACAAACACCTTCATTGCTATATCTATTCTCCTCCATCCATGCGACCAAACAACGTCAGCATGCCATTTCTGGGAACCGGTTAGCCTTCTCTCTCCGACCACTTCTCCTTAGCCAGGCTGTCCTATTGCAGCCTGTTATCCAGGTCACCAGACAGCGCAGATTGCAAAAGAGAGTGAGCAATATGGCATTAGTATCCTTGGGCTGAGTGAGACTAGATGGACTCGGTCAGGAAAGGTACTATTGGCAACAGGGGAGACTGCGATATACTCAGGACACGAGGAAGAGAAAAACGCACCACACACAGAGGGAGTGGCCCTAATGCCCTCAGCGGAGGCCCAATGTGCGCTCATGGAGTGGAGAGCAGTCGGATCACGACTGTTGATGGCTACATTTCGAACAAAGAATAAGAAAGTTAAACTAAATATAATTCAGGGATATACCCCAGCAAATGAAAAGGAAGAAACAGTTAAAGAGGTTTTCTACAGAAGATTACAGCAACTAATGGAGGGGACAGGTAGGAGTGCCATTACCACACCAATGGGAGATTTCAACGACGCAAAAATATGATATGACAAAGCGGATATGAGGAGATCATGGGGTAGTAGGGACTATGAGTCCTAAACGAAAACGGAGAGCGGTTTGGAGATTTTTGTGCAGGAAACAAATTGCTCATAGGAGGAAGTATATTTGCACACATTCATAAAGCAACATGGGTATCCCCAGACCAGAAAAACGAAGAATCAGATTGATCACATCAAATTTAGACGATCATTATTAGATATCATGGGCAGATGTGGTCCCAGACCACGTTTTAGTGATTGCGAAGGTACAGCTGAAGATAAGGATAAACAGACCGATGCAAGTCACGTTACTGCGGTACTGCGTTCAATACCTGAAAGTAGATAACAAGAAAAACGAGTTCCGTATAACACTCGGGAATAAACACCAATCACTGGAGCAGCTAGATGAAGGCGCCAGCATTGAGGATATATGGGAACAGGTACAAAGTACATGGAAAACTGCATGCGAGGAAGTGCTAAGAATGAAGAAATGGCAGCATAAAGAATGGATAACAACAGAAACAATCACTAAGATCGAGAGGAGGCGAAATAGGAAAATGGCCTTACTAAATAGTAAAACGAGACGGCAAAAAGCACACCACAGAAAGAGTATATAGAGAGCAACAATGCGGTTAAAAAGATCAAGGCGGACAAAAGACGTTACATTGATGTTCTGGCTGAGGAAGCGGCAGAGGCTGCAGGAAAGGGAAATATGAAAGGTCTATATGAGGCTACCAAGAAACTATCGGGAAAGTATCAACAACAAAGTAGACCAATCAAAAATAAACTTGGGGAAAAGATAACTAACCTTGAAGAGCAAAAGAAAAGATGGGTAGAATACTTTGACGATCTTTTGAACAGACCAGCACCAGACATCCCAGCAGCAGAGGAGGACCTGCCGATCAACTGTGATAATCCAAGTAAAGAAGAGACTAGAAGGGCAATAGAGTTTCTAAGGAACGGAAAAGGAGGACTTGATGGGATACCACCGGAACCCATAAAAGCAGATGTTGAAACATCTACGAACAAGCTCCACAACTTGATAGGCGCCATCTGGGAGCAAGAAAGCTTACCAAAAGAATGGAGAGAGGACTGACTACCTGGTGAAATTGCCTAAGAAAGGAAATTTGCAGGAATGCAAAAACCATAGAGAAATAATGTTATTATCAGTGTCGGGAAAGGTGTTAAATAGAGTAATACTAGAAAGGTTGAAAAGGCAGTGAATAACAAGATAACGAATGAGCTGGCGGCTTCAGACAGAATATATCATGCATTGACCAGAGAGCCACATTGTTGATAATTGGGGAGCAATCATTGGAATGGATTTCGACTTTGTACATCAATTTAGTTGATTATGAAAAGGCTTCTGACAGTTTGGACAGAGATATACTCTGGAAACTACTGAGGCATTCTGGAATTCCTTAAAAGCTCACAAACATAATTAGACAGACGTATGAAAGTATGCAATGTAGAGTTATGCACGAAGGACAACTCACAGTCATTTAAAATTACATTAGGGGTACGACAGGGTTGCCTACTGTGGCCTTTCCTGTTCATCCTGGCAGTGGACTGGATAATGAAAGTAAAAACAAATGAGAGAAATGGAATCCAGTGGACATTGAATAAACAGCTGGATGATCTGGATTTTGCGGATGATATAGCCCTTATGTTCCAAAGTCAAATGCAAAGGAAACTGGATAGACTGGATTATACCTCTTAACAAGTCGGTTTCAAGATCCATGAGGAAAAGACAACAATAATGTTGGCCAATGCAGAAAACACAGAACCAATCACGGTGAGAGGAACGCCACTGAAAGAGGTAGAAGTATTTACATACCTAGGAAGTATCATCAACAAGGAAGGAGGGACAGACGAGGATATAAAAACAAGGAAACAAAAAGCAAGAGTTGCATTCGGATTGTTGAAACCCAGATGGATCTCCAAGGAAATAAGAAAGAAGACACAAATAAGGATTTTAAATTTAAATGTGAAGCCAGTCCTGCTGTAGGGAGTGGAAACCTGGAGGATGACCATAGGCAATGACAGGAGACTGCAGGGTTTTGTCAACAGATGCCTGAGAAAGATTCTTGGTATAAAATGGTTTGACAAAGTTACAAACAACAGACTGTGGGAGAGAGCGGGACAATGTAAATTGGAACAGGAAATCTTAGGAAGAAAGTGTAAATGGATGGGCCATACATTAAGAAAACCACAGGCTCGTATCACCAGGCAATCCCTGTTATGGAACCCCCAGGGAAGGGGAGGCATAGGCAGACCAAGGAATCATGGAGACGAGATCTGGAGGCGGAAGTAAAGAAAACAAGAAAAAGCTGGAAGAAAATGGATACGATTGCACAGGACAGATCTGCTTGGCGAGGGTTAGTTGATGGCATATGCACCCCTAGGTGATAGAAGGCGAAAAAGATCCAGGTCACCACGTGGATGAGGAGAAGGCTATTGGCAGCTCTGGGTCGCTGACCAGTACAGCTGATACCCTGCTCAGTATCTTGCTTCTTATGAGTGGTAGTGACATGATTATTTAAGCTATGTAATTGTCCCCGCTGATAAAAGAGATCTTGTGAAGTGTTAAAGTGTTCTATTGTCGACATAGTTTGCCCAAAGAAACGTTTTAAAGACGGTCTGAAGGACTCACTGAAAAGTTGCCAGATAGACATCGACACATGGGAATGTCTTGCGCAAAACAGATCTGACTGGAGAAGCGCAATTAAAGCTGGTGTAGCTACCGGCGAAGACGACCGTGTTATGAAAACCCAGAGCAGACGCGAGACCCGGAAATCCCGAACAGCGGGAACACCATCACCTTCTACAAACCTCATGTGCCCGATATGTAGCAGATGTTTTCTTGCCCGCATTGGCCTGTTCAGCCACATGCGCACCCACACCCAACAGGGAAATCTGTGACAAGGATGATGTCGGCGGTCCTCATACAACGATGGACAGCTATTATTTCAAATTGTGAAATATGCAAAGGGTCTAGGCACGCAGGCTTGCCATTCACAGAGATGTAAAGACACTCATCAACCGATCTACGAGGACGGAATGGAGAAACCAGCACAAAGACAACAAGCCAGAGAATGACAGCATAGACAAACTTGCTAGAGATGGGTAAATAAAGATCTTCAGACTCAGAACGGGACATTGCAGACTCGAGGTCCACCTCCACAGAATGGAGACATTGTAACGTGCGATTGTGTAGCACGCTAGCAAACACCAGAACATACTCTCCACGGCTGTCCTTCTTATGCAAACCAAAGTGAGGCAGTATGGCCGGGAAGGGGTTAAGTGAGCAACCATGCTCGACAGGCTGTGATGTACCGGCGAAGACATGAAACGCAACCTCCCTCGTGAACATCACCGGACTAGAAGCATAGCATCAGTTGACCGAAGAATAAGAAGAAAGGGACTCAGATTTGTAACAAACATTTTGCCTTTCACACCAAAGCTTGCTAGAGACAGGTAGCAGGGTTAGTAGGTCAGCAGGATGTAGCAGTGCCGATCTCATGTCACAATGCTGTGTTCTCGACCGATTATTCCACAGTTTGGAACCCTCAGTTTTGAAGAAAAACAGAAAGTAAAAACGAAATGTAGGCAACTCCAGGCATTTCTTTTCAAACAACAATGAAAGCCTATACACGTCGTTTTGAAACAGAGAATTATACTTCTTCAAAATGGTTAACTGCATGCAAATCGAGAAACATACTATTGTTGACTTTATATGCTGTTCTAAGCAGATCATGGAGTGTGGACCAATAATGACTTTTGTGATAATAAAATCATTATATGACGCGGTGCAGGGAATTATCTGCAGTGGTCAGCGACCCATAGCTGACTACTAGCGTCAGGGACAGCGAACCACGGCTGCCAAGACCCTTCTAAAACCTCCACGATGTGGTCCTGGATAACAGGCTGCAGCAGAGCATTCTGGCTAAGGAGAAGGGATCGAAGAGGGAATGCTAACCCGGTACTAAAAAAATGTTAGCTGAAGTCGGATGTGTTGGACCGAAAGGTGCAAATATCGCAGTCAAGCTATAAACTACGACACAACGCATTCCGTTATCTAAACTACATTCTGCTACTTAAGCCCTTTCATGGTTAGGTAGCGGGAGATTGAGAACGAACGAAGCCAAGCCATATGACGCGGTTATCAACACATAGTAATAGTAGCCCCTATTCAGTCCTGTCTGGCATTAGGTTGATGCGACATGAGTGGCAACTGTGGGCTATCTTCTTTCCACACACTCTGTTTCACTTGACTCTGTCCCACAATCATACTCTTGTTTCACTTGACTCTGTCCCACAATCATACTCTGTTTCATTTGACTCTGTCCCACAATCACACTCTTGTTTCATTTGACTCTGTCCCACAATCACACTCTGTTTCATTTGACTCTGTCCCACAATCACACTCTGTTTCATTTGACTCTGTCCCACAATCACACTCTGTTTCATTTGACTCTGTCCCACAATCACACTCTGTTTCATTTGACTCTGTCCCACAATCACACTCTTGTTTCATTTGACTCTGTCCCACAATCACACTCTTGTTTCATTTGACTCTGTCCCACAATCACACTCTTGTTTCATTTGACTCTGTCCCACAATCACACTCTTGTTTCATTTGACTCTGTCCCACAATCACACTCTGTTTCATTTGACTCTGTCCCACAATCACACTCTTGTTTCATTTGACTCTGTCCCACAATCACACTCTTGTTTCATTTGACTCTGTCCCACAATCACACTCTTGTTTCATTTGACTCTGTCCCACAATCACACTCTTGTTTCATTTGACTCTGTCCCACAATCACACTCTTGTTTCACTTGACTCTGTCCAACAATCACACTCTTGTTTCATTTGACTCTGTCCCACAATCATACTCTTGTTTCATTTGACTCTGTCCCACAATCATACTCTTGTTTCACTTGACTCTGTCCAACAATCACACTCTTGTTTCACTTGACTCTGTCCAACAATCATACTCTTGTTTCATTTGACTCTGTCCCACAATCATACTCTTGTTTCACTTGACTCTGTCCAACAATCATACTCTTGTTTCATTTGACTCTGTCCCACAATCATACTCTTGTTTCACTTGACTCTGACCAACAATCACACTCTTGTTTCACTTGACTCTGTCCAACAATCATACTCTTGTTTCATTTGACTCTGTCCAACAATCATACTCTTGTTTCATTTGACTCTGTCCCACAATCATACTCTTGCACAACTTTCACACGCACCCTCAGGGTGAGGCCCTTCCATTGCACTTTGGTCGGACCAGCTTCTGAGAGTGCACAAACCTAGCATAAGTACATACAGACGCACACATGCACCTAATCACTGGTTTGTGCGTCTTAATATCGCCCAATCGACAACGATCTGGGGTGGAATAGACGCTCCTCCGCCAATATAAACTAGTGAAGCAAAAGGGAAAAATAAAAATAATCAATTGTCAGATAATGTTGTAGCTTGCGCTTTGTTTCCTGGCAGTGTACGGTCTAACCACAGCCTTCTGTAGATAGGCCATGGTCTAACTCGACGCACGTGCATTATTCGGGTTCCTGACCTTGCAATCTAATCTATAATGTTCTGTTTGCGTCTCTGTTTTTAAGGGGTAGACACATAACTTGGTTTTGCTGGAGTTTGGTTCGAGGTGGTTCTTCTGATTATACTTTGCAAGGGCATCAACGGAGCTCGACAGTTCGTTTTTGACCTCTTCAAACTCATTTCCTTGGGCAGCAACTGCTGTGTCATCAGCGTATATGAATTTCCATGTGATTGTGTCCATAGGTTGATTGTTAGTATAGATGTTGTGCATCATGGAAGCTAGAACACTTCCATGGCCAAGCCATTGTTTTTATTTATCCATCTGCTATCTTTTTACACTATTTTGACATAGAAACGTCTGTTCTGTATAAGACATCTATTGATGTTAGTTTGGCGGATTGCATAATGAGAAATATTTGAGAAGACGAGAACATTGACAGTTTTGATACATTTACGATTGGCGGGTACGAGATTCCAAAGTTACGATACGCAGACGACACAGTGATACTATCAAGAAGTGCAGAAGTGCTAGAGCAGCTACTTTCAGCTGTAAATGGACACAGTAAAGATCAAAACCTGTTTGTAAACATGAACAAAACAAAGATAAATACCCCCGACAAAAACACAATGTCAACATCAATTTAGAGTAGATGGTAAGGAAATAGATCAGGTCACGCGTTTGAAATATCTGGGTTTCAGAATTGACAAGAATGGTGACTGCTCGAAAGAAATCAGAAGACGAATAGCTATGGCAATGCAGAGACTGAACAGGCTGAAGAAAGTATGGCAGAGCATCAACAAAACGACAAAAGTAAAAGTCTTGAGATCCTGTGTTTTTTATGTGGCATCTTTTTGCTGCGAATCAGGGATGTTTACCAAAACGTCTAGACAAAGAATTGAATCCTTTTACAGAAAGATCCTCAGAATACCCTGGACAAATGTAGACATTCTGCAAGAATTGAACATAGAGGAGAACTGGTTTATTAACTCCATTATGACCAGAAAATGTAAATACTTTGGTCACATCAAGAGACAACGGTCTTGAGAGAACGGTGAAGGAAGGTAGGGTGCCAGGCAAAAGAGACAGGGGCAGATCAAGAAGATGACTGTACCAAGATATCCAGGAATGCCTGGGTATGACTGTCGGAGGCTGGAGTTTTGGCAAGGGAAAGGGTTTCTTTCAGACAGACTGTGATGGGAGCGACGTTCTATAGAGGACATGCTTCATGATGATGATGAGTCTGTCGCCAGTCCCTCGTCATGGAGTACAGCTTTAAAAACAACTTCCAGTGATTTATGGTATCGTATGCTGTACCAAGGTCGATGTAGGCCACTTCGGTGATTTGTTTGCGCTCAAAACCATCCTTTTTTAGTTGAGTCAGATTTAGGATTTGATTGCTGTATAGTTTTCTAGGTCTGATATGGCACACCATGATGATGGTTGAACGGGACATCACTCCCATAACCCTGATACAACCAAAAATCACGAACAACAACAACGAAAATTTGAACCAAGCGTGAAGTTGGTGATTATATATACCTTCTTTTTTTTTCAAAGTTGATTACACCCTGGGACCATTTTATCAATAGCAATGTCGACTATATTAAATGATGTCAACATTCGACCGGCAAGACCTGATGACTGCCCAGAAATCATGAGGCTTATAATAGTAGGCTTTGCTTTGTCACTGTCTTGTGTGATTGTGGTTTGATAATTTTGTGCTTGTCTACGGTCATTGAATTGTAATTGTTGTGATACTGATTGTTCATTCAGTTGTGATCAACCATGTGATTGTCAATGCTATTGTGTTGTTAAGTTACAGTTAAGAGTGCGTGTCATTAATGATTTGTATTAAGCGATACGTTTGTGCGACTTGTCTGTAGTACGTGTAGTACTAAACTAGTACTGTAGACACTGTAGTTCAAAGTTCATTGACATTACTGAGTAAATTAGTTGCTTTACACTCAACTGACTACACTATTTACAGTTTTTACTTTATACTCATATTCTAATCCTTGAATAAATGAGTTATTTTATTATTAACTAATAACTTATTATCCATTCTTTTATTCAAGTATGAGTTTCTGAATGGTAAGGGGCGGATTACTGCTGAGAAAGGTCTCTTCGCTGATGATTGATGTTTGCTCCGCCTTCTCATCTTTTAAGCAATACTCAATATATATTTCCCAAAACCTTAGCATATGATATGTATTGTACATATATATAAATATAATATATATTATGTCTGAATGATGGAAAATGGCTCACAGGACCGACCTCTTTGCATGTGTGCACCCCCATAGGCATATGTGCTCAGTCTCTTTCATTGCTGAAAGTGCAGATAACAGAACACAAACTTCATAGCTCCTGTGGTGGCTATCAAATTTCCCGTGACTTCGGGTACCTATTTATAGCGTGGTCGACTAGAATAAGTGGTAGTGTACATGGAAAAACTCACGACATGCATAGTCTGTCAACCCAGGCGGTATATGATTTGAGCCTTATACGGTGAGTTTATAGACCAAACTCACAACCCCATGGGCACAAGTTTCTTCCTCTGAAGTGAACAAATGATCTCCTGTTAGATGGTGACATAATAATCTCAGATGTTCCCACGGCACAGCTCTGCTGGCTGAATATGAACAAGTACTGCAGAAATTTGTTATTCAAGTAAAGTACAAAAATGAGGTTTTATTCGGTTCCTTCTTCTTCCTCTTCTTCTCGTTCACCATGCTTTTTCTTGTTACTACTACACATGGAAGTCCAGTTCTCTGTATAAAGGTTGCCTGACCCATTTCTGTGTATGTTCTGTTTCTATGAATCAATGTCACTGCACACCGGGTGTACCTATAGGTGCTTAGTCTCTCTCAGTACATGGCAAGTGTGTGGATACTGATGGTTCCAGCAGCTCGTTGGTTGTACACACTTCTGCTTCATCCTCTCTTGTGCCCGAGTCTGCTCGAACCTCGTTTGATATGAAAGATCTGCAGTTTAGGAATAGCTGATTTATCTATTGTTGTCCCGTCATCTAGCAAGTGGTCATAGACTTCAGAAGTGAGATATATGGATTAACACTCAGAAAACAAAAACTGCAAAGTAGATAATTAGCAAAGCAGACTCAAAATCCATTCTACAGATAACAATAGACGATCAAATACTGTAACAGACAACACGCTTCCACTATCTCGGAACTATAAAAATGGAAAATGCAAAATGGAAATTAAGAAGAGAATATGGATGGTCAAATCTATTTTTACCAGATTTAAGTGTGACCTATGAAGAGTCCAACAGATTTATTAGAGCCAAATACATGGGCAGATTTGAAACAGAGCGTACTGGTTGCACAAAAAATGATGCTTAATACCAGTCAAACAGAAGAGAGCCAGTGGTCATCTTCAAACACAGCACAGGCCACAACAGACTCAGGTACGATTTATTCAATAAACTGAAGATAGGTGCTACTGACATGTGCACCTGTGGTACTGGAATAATGGCCCTTGAACATCTGCTGCAAAATTTCCCGAAATACGAGGACCAGAGAAAGCATATGGGACCATCACCAGTGCCAACACTAGACACGATCTTTGGCAGTGTTGACAGTCTCAGGATGACTGCTGCTTTCTTTAAATAAATTCATGTCGACATCTGACAGCATACAAAGAATAAGAAATCTATTTTCACCAACATAATTCATATACGAACATTCAAGCAAGTAACTCACAAATTAAAAATGGGAGTGATCAGGTGTTTTGTATATTCATCTTTACTGTATGGTATAGAAACATGGACAGTGAACAAATATTTGGAAAAGAGAATTGATGTTTTTGAAGTGTGAATATATAGAAAAATGGGGTTCATCTCGTGGAAAGAAATAAAGCAAATAAGGAAAATTTAGAGAATTTATTGGGGTCAAGAGAATTGCTGAACGACGGTTAAGATATTTTGGGCACATTAAAAGACATAACATGTTGCTGAAAGCAATACTGGAAGGATAGGTGGAGCGAAAGCCTAGCAGAGATAAACAGCGTTATAAGTGGGTGGATAACATAAAGAAATGGACAGGGAAAAGCCTGATGGATTACACCAACCAAAGCAAGAGATAGAACGTTGCAGATCCAGTGCAGCCAACCTTTGATGAGGAGATCGCGCTTGAACTGAACTGAGATGATGATATTGCAATAAATGAATCGACAATCCATATCTTTAGTTGACATGCATGTTATACACCATCTTAGTCATCACGTGACATGAAAATATGTCATTGCTAACCTGCCTACACACCACTCACCATAGTATTATCATGTCATACTGTTCATTGGTTGGAGAGCAGCAAAGATGACCCATAACTGGCAGTGGATCTAACTTTGCTCTGGTGTTTTAGTTCATTATGGATGCTGCCAGGCCACAGATGTGACTAGAATTCACACTAGAGAACTTACACTTGTGTCCAATGAAACATGTTGCTGTTTTCCATATGGATTATTTAGTTCGTTATTTTGTGGTATCTTTTTCTCTCCGATTATCCTGACATTGTCATTGGTTATATGTAATATTATTTTGTTTACCCTGTGCCGTATTTCCACGGTCCGATGCACACATCTGAACTTCACGAGATTGATGTCCTTCGCCCTATTTGCAGACAGTGTCGGTTTTGGTGTGGATGTGAAAACTACACATGGGGCAATAATGGACTAAAACACTGCGCCCAGGAGAGATTGGGCTTGCCCAGTTAGTAAGATGGCCAAGACACATCACTCACATGCTGAGTGATGCCCCTACGACCTCTTGTGGTTACGGGACAGACAAGACTAGACTGTTCATAGAATTGATTTTATTCTATCTTTTTTTTCCATCGCTTTTGCTGGCTATCTGTTTTTAAACATTCCTCTATTAAAAAATGGATGCAGCCACATCTTGTTGATATTTTTGTCATGATTTGTCTTTACAGACCAACTTTTTCTACTGAAATTGTCCGCAATCTTCTATTACTGTGCCATCTTGTTTTGTTTTGTTATGGAAGCCACTTGTACTGAGGTAATTCAACTCTTTAAGATGTTTCTTTCCTGGCAGGTTACAGTGGCTCTTATTACATTCTTAGGCATACTTGAGAAGGTCCTCTGGGCTGTAGTGCAATGCGGGGCCCCTCAGTAACCACACCACTATGGGGCTTACAGTATTGATCCCTACCTCGTTGGCCAGACTTTGGTGACACATTCTTTTTCTAAGGAGCTGACATGGGCCTGTGGGGGGGGTTCTTGATCAGTATGTTTCACCCCCTGCCAAAGACGGATGTGTTGGATTGAAAGGGGCAAATATTGCAGTCAAGCTGTAAACTAGTGACAACACATTCCGTTCTCCGGACTACATCTTCCTACTTGCAAAGCTCTGTTCAGGGCTTGGTAGCAGGAGATTGAGAACGAACGCAGAAGAAGAAGAAGAGTTTCACCTGACCTTAATGTTATCCTTCACACCCTTGCCATCTTGTAAACTAAAGAGGTAAATATTCTTGCCTATTTGTGCCGTATGTTACTTGCATATTTTTTTTCAGGAATTGGCAATTTTTGAGAAACTTCCAGACCAAGTTAAAATAGATTCAGAAGGTAAGAGAATCTGTCATTTGAGTAGTTGTTGTTGTTCGTGCTGAGTAGTTGTTGATGTTTGCGAATGCCTACAATGAGTAGGTTACTCTTTTGTGCGCCCTGAAAAGGACGTTATGTGGCGAGTTGCAGAAGCTTTCCTCATATCCCGAGCGTGCTGATGAAGGTGGACCGACGTCCTCCAGGCGGTTGTGCTATGCTTGGCTTTCTTAAATGTGTGCAAAGAATCAATCAAATCTTATTGCGCCTCTCTGTGCATAGGCTGTTGACCACATCTTGCCCACATACAGGGTACCAAGCTACTCTCTCTGCCTCTCACCATGTTTAATCATTTAATAATAGTTCCCTCTGACATTTTCATCTCCGTGTATTCTTGTTCTCTCTTTCTCTTCCCTTGAGGATTCCATGTAAGAGCCTGCCTGGCAATTGTTGAAATCTGCCTTCCTCAGTGTAGGTACTATCCAGCCCCATTTTCTTCTTTTAGTTTGTTGTTCCAGTGAATGTTGTTGGCTTCTTTCGCACAGGCCTTCATTCTTCACCATGTCCTGCCACTTTATACCCATTATCCTTCATAGACATCTGTTAACGAAGAACTGGAGTCTTTATTGTATTGCCTTGGTCATTCTTCATGTTTGACTACATACAGCAGCACTGACTTGATCTAACTTCGGTGGTTTTTAAATGAAAAACATTTTTTTTATTGCCTTATTTTTCTATTCTCAAAGGCGTTGTGCGTTGCACTATGTTTTTATTTTGCGCCTGTCGGCCCGGTAATCCGGCTTTGGCATGCATTTTATGTAAGGGTCTACTTCCTCCGGCATTTTTTAAGAGTTTAGTTCCCCGGGGTAACTGTCGATGCTGTGTTGGGGACCGGTCCCAGCACCTTTGGTTTGTGAGCCGTGTCACTTAACCACTAGCCCACGCCGTCCCCTGACTTTGGTGTGAATCTTGATTTCTCTGGATCTCCATATGTTATTTATGTCAAGATTGGCATTCGTGCCTTTCCAATTCTGGTCATTACACCTGTATCTGTACTTTCTAACATGCAAATAGTTCTGTGCAAATACCATCAAATCTTTCATATAATACACACTAATGTATAAATACAATGTTTTATAGCATGTGTATATTTTCTGGTAAAATGAAAATTTGTGTATAATACGCACCATGATTTTTCCAGATTTTATTTAATGAAACATTTGTTAAAAAACTGAAAGTTTGGGAAATAACAAACAGAAATAGGTACACAACATCTAAATTTTAGGTATTTTGGACTCCCCTCCTCATCACTCTACTGGAAACAAGCTTATCTAGTGATGTTGAGTCAATTCTATTATTGGTGTCATCATAATAAGTATCGCCATCATCGTAATCCGCTGACACATGTTCTTTCAACCATAAAACTTTGATCTCGCTGCCAAGTTTATTCGAAATACAACATTTGAAGAAGCCTTGTTGAATTATACGAGGCGTGTTCCAACAAAACCGCATCTAACTGCACCAAGTGAACATACGTACAATGCGCATGATGATGTCACTTCTGGTGTAAACAGCACATACCAGCCGTCAAGTGTGCTAAATTTCATTATCCTCCTACTCATAGTTTTTTCAGCAGACTGTTGAAAATATGGCGGGTGTGATACGGAATCCGTCCAGAGTTTATCAGCGAGTAGTGATTCATTTTCTAACAACTGAAAGATGTCGACTAGTTGACATTCATTACAGAATGCAGGCAGTGTATGGTGACAAAAGTGGGACGAACATAAGCTCCGGCAATGATCCACCGGAATTGCTGCATCAATTTTGGTGATGGCATCTTCTGACTCAACAGTATGCGCCTGACCTGGTCTTAGAAGATCTTTAGTTAACTCGCGTCCTTTTTTAAACATCGTTATCCAGTTCATCACTGTTGTCTTCAACACACTTTGTTCACAATGTCAAGAAAACACCTCACACTTTTTGTATACAAAATGTGATATCCAAATCAGTACCAACATCTTTGGTTCTTTCCGTCTTATCAGACAATAGTATGTTGTATGACTTATGTGACTTGCAAGATTAATCCAAGCAGAGAACAGAGAAACTTCTTCCATAGTACATGCAAGGAAAATCAGGACTGTTTGTGTCATGGCATGGTTGGGTGTGTCTTCTCAAATGAGTCCTTAGCCTATCTGCAACCAGTATCTTCTTTGTCTGAATCCCATGCTTAATCCTGTTCCTCCATGCAACACAATCCATGATGTCCTGTTCCCATGATTCCAAATCGATGCTTGCATCAACCATATATATATATTAATAATAAAAATGTTTGCTTTGGTGTCAAAGGCCCGTTGCGTCGAACGACCACTAGCATGTCCAACTGTGAAGGCTATGTTCATGCGTAGCGTGTCGACCGAAATCTCTACAGACTCCCCTGGTGGAGCCGTGTACTCCGCTGCCTTGAGATGGGGGCAATGAAAAGTATGTGTTAGGCCAATGTTTGTGTCAGGTTTTCTGTGTCTGTCCGCGTTTGACTCCCTGTTTTTTTGTGTTCCTCCCCTGAGACCTATGGATTGTGTCCACCTCAGCGTAACCCTTGCTATGCTGAGAATACACGATTGGGAGAGGTATCATGTAACCTCTGGTAAAGGTTGACGGGAGGAAGACATCATCAGTCCGTGCATGGAGCTTCTTGAGTAGTGATATTCTGGGTGAATTCTATCATGGACTGGTCACCAACAGTTCAAGCCAGGCATGAGATGCAGCATAACAAACAGGATAACCGATTGAAAGCACATCAATTGCACAGAACCAAGTCCCTAGATACCACCTGGTGAAGGAGTTGTGAATTATAATCTGAAACAGGAGTCACCAAACATCAGAAAACTTGACACAAACACTGGAGCGAGTCGAGAGCGCAGCCATTAAGGCGCGGCCACCTTACTTTTTTCAATATATACATTCAAGTGCAATAAACTGAGAGGTGTAATAAAATGACGTTGATTTTTAAAAGATTAAAGCATAAAATATTTAAATGCAAGGTAGACAAGCTCTATGGAGATACCAATAACCTCAGGCTGGTCACTGCCATCTTTAGATATATTCAAGATGTTATCTGAAAAATATGGAGATTAAAAGTGACCAAACACAAAATGAGAACATTCATGATTGAGAACCAATGTAAATAAATGTACCATTCAAATCTGTCAATTAATCTTGTTGACCAAGTTTCCATTACCCTGTTTCAGTTTTAAAACGTGACTGTTTTGGAGAAAAGCCTGCCTTTCATTGTATTGTAGCTGAGCCAGTGAATGGAGGTAAGAACAGCCCATGACTCTGTGAAGTTTCTTCTTCATCATCTGCCCTGAAAAGCTTGTTTTGTTATAACTAACTTAATTTCTTTATGCTGGTTTAGAAGACTGCAGAGTCTGAATACAACCAGTTTCATTTACATTTCCTTGATCTAAAAACTATGCACATTTAATCTATTTTTGAATGCATTAATCGACCCTACCTGCACTATTTCCTGTGCAATGCATTCCAAGCATTCACCACTCTCTGACTAAAAAAATATTTCCTAATATCTAATCTGAGTCTTTCTTTAAGTGATTTGTAGCTGTGCCTTCTTGCTCTTGCAGGTGGTTGTATTTTGAAAAACTTAGTCTAATTTATCCTTTCCGTTGCTTATCCTATAAACCTGTATTAAGTCACCTTGAATTCTTCTCTTTTCTAGACACTAGGCCGGTTTTCCTGAGCATTTCCTCATAACTATAATTCTGGAATCCAACTATCAGTTTTGTTGCTCTTCTTTGTATACTTTCTAGCAATCCTTTCTGGTTTGCTGACCATGATGCAAGTAGCCAGTTATGAGTCACTGACTGCTGTCATCTCGTTCACTGTGACTGGCTTCCTCAATGAGGTATGAGCCCAAGTCTTTGTCTCCTTGGATTCATTAAAAGATCTTAAGGTTGCAGATGGGTAAGGACAACCATGACACTATGACATAAACGTGACAACATCTTGAAGATAGAAACACCAGTAGTCAACCACATGGAGAGACATACAATTTTATGGCCTGTGCAGTTAGGATTACGTTTAGCTGCAATAGATCTTCAACATCCTCCAAATCTTGTCTTGATGGTGCAATCTGCAAGACATTCTTCTTCCTTTGTCCTACTGCTCTTGCCTTGCGGCGTCGCAGAAAGGAGGTATGCACAGATTTCTGACTTGCGGTAAGTTAGTAATTCTTAATTTCTCCAAGACTTCCTTATTTGTATTCTTTTCTTTCTAGGAGATGAACCTTGTTCTTCTATATATTCACATTTCATAGGTATCAATTCTCTTCTCCGATCGTTTGTTCATTGTCCATGTTTCTACACCATATAATAAAAACCATACAACATTAGTACGCTTAGGTGATTAGGGCCCATTTCATCGAATGATCATGTCCATGACTACAACTGATGGCCACATCCCAGACAGCCTGCAGTTCTGTTGGAAGGTGGCATTTTGTTTTAGCCAGGTGTTGCAAAGTCAGTCTTGAGGACGTCTCCAGGATGAGCACAGCCTCTTCCCATCCCTCATCCCCACCGCCTGCCGAAGCATCTTATGGGCTGGGATTTGTCGGGGTAAGTGGACGATGTGATTAAGAGTGTGAAGCGACGGGGATCAATCGTTGAGACAATGACTGCAATTTGAGTATGTCAAAGTACTTCACTGTTGGAAATCAGACAGTGCCTATTTAGTTGCACCCAAGATGTTGCCAGTCCCCCTGTAGTAGTGTCCAGGTCTCAGAGCTGTACAGAAGGATGTGGACTATACAGGAGAAGAATATACAAAGCCTGGTCTCCAGGAGAGTCTCCGCTGGGTCCAGACTCTGTTGAGACCAGACTTTGTGGAGTATAAAGTAAAGTAAAGTAAAGTAACCCATAGCATTACTGTCGTATGGGTGTGAGGTGTTAGCGATCTCACATTTCAAAGGCTCGGCTATATAAGGGCCGTTGCCATCTCCTTTCCCTCGCCTCTTTTCCTTCCCGGACTGTACCGTTACCTATTTAAGGCTGGGTCGACCCGGGAGCCATTGCGGTCTGAAAAAACATTACCGTCTCAACTGGGGAATGAACCCAGTGGAGTATACATAACACTAAAAGGTATTGAAAAAGCCTAGACTTATAGTTTACTCCATAACTTGGTTATGAACCCTCAGACTCGAACCAGCTTGTTGGATATGCTCTCTACTTTCCCACGTACTCCACCTGGGTGGGTCGGGGCCTACACTTGGAGGATATCTATGTGACACCAGCATGCAGAGGGAATGGTCTTGGCAAACGACTCTGGCAAACTGTCACACAGGTAAGCATTTTTTGTCTTCAGATTTTTTTCTTAATGTGGTCAAATTGATAAATCATCCAATTATCTTATCTTTTTCTTCGACTTTTGTTCTGAGAAGGGCATTGTGGGTCATCAATATTTGTGTCTTTTGGAAAACCAGTATCTATATAAGAATGGCATTAGGCTGCCAAGAGCAGGCTTTTTCAGCAGCTATGGGATAATAACAACATCTGGTATGATATATATATATATATACACACACACACAAGAGGGGCGTTCAGAAAGCTAATAATGAAAATATAAGCATGCAACTTTTCACACTTCAAATATGGCATGTGTCGATTGTGTGTACCAAATTGCACCGCGATAGACCAAATGATACAACTGCACTATCTATCTGTCTGTCTGTCTGTCTGTTATTCTGTCTGTCTGTCTGCCTGCCTGCCTACCTCTTCCTACTTACCTACCTATCTATCTGTCTGTCTGTCTATCTTATCTTTCTATCTGATCCTGGTTTGCCTTTTGGTGTCAGGTGTATAAGTGATATCTGGACAGCGCCTTGGTGTGCACTTTGTAAAAGGTGGAACTGGCTGCCTCGGAAGTTCTGTCAATCCATCTTTTGCAGGGTCGGCCTCTAGCTCTGGTACCGCTGTGTTTAAGTGTTAGAGCCATCTGTGGGATGCTGCTGTGTTTAAGTGTTAGAGCCATCTGTGGGATGCTGCTGTGTTGCTGTTGCGATATGTGGCCAAACCACTGATATTGCTGTTTTCTAATGAAGTCTGGCACTGGCTTAGTGCCCATCTGTTTCCTGATCTCATCGTTTCTAATTCTGTCCCATCTTGTCACATTTAGCATTCGCCTCAGGTATTTCATTTCTGTTGTTCCTATTTTTCTTTTATCTGTAGCTGTCAGTGTCAAAGTTTGACACTGGTAGCATTGTGTAGGCATGCAAATTGTGTTGAACTGGGCTCTTTTGTGCCAATCTTTACGTGCTTGTTCTTCAATGTTGTTCACATCTGGCGAATGATTTGGTTTGCTTTGGTTCATCTCTGATCAATTTCTTCTCGCATTCTTCCATTAGATGATACTATGCTTCCTAAATATTTGAAATCCTTCACTAAACCGTTGAAATGGAGCATGTTAGCAACTTGCATTATAAGCAGTGAATTGTGATAGAATTTCTTGTTGCAGAGAAGGAAATGGCTGTGAACATTCACAAACATCTATGTGATGTGTACAGAAGCTTTGTAGTTGACAGGAGTACAGGTTAGTCGCTGGGTTCAGAGAATCAAAAATTCAGCAAGTGTAGATATGGAGCTGCTTGATCAGCCGCGCAGTGGACGTCCTGTCACAGCCACCAATGCAGAAATATTGAAATGCGCTAAGGGCATTATTCCTATTGATAGGCTAATAACTACTCAACAACTGTCAATCAGCATTGGTAGTGCAAATGCAGTTCATAAAAACTCAAGAATTTCTAAGGTTTGTGCAAGATGGGGGTTCCTCAAAGTCTTACAAATGACCACCGAATGCAAATGAAAACAATTTCTTCTGAATTGTTGGAGCTTTTCAATGCTGAGGGAAAGAACTTCTTGGCTAATATCGTTACAGGTGACAAAACATGGGCACATAATTTTGAACCTGAGACAAAAATACAGTCCATTGAGTGGCATCACTCGCAATCACCAAGAAGAGAAAAAATCAAGACAACTCCTTCAGTTGGATAGGTCATAAAGAATGGCAGTCATGAGGAAACTTTCTGGCACAAGCTGGGGAGCAGACGAAAGAATACACAAGAAACTGTACACTGGAAGAGTGAGACCAGTTCTCGAGTATGGCATTGCGGCATGGATAACAGCAGCAAAGGCGAACTTCGATAAAGTTAGCAAACTTCAAAACCAAGCCATGAGAGTTATAACAGGAGACATGAAGTCAACGCCAATTGTAGAACTTGAAAAGATTACAAATCTGCAATCCATGACCGACAGAAGAGACTGCAGAGCCCAGCAGCAAGCAGAGAAACTAAGAAGACTGACAGATCATCCAATGCAACAGAGACTATAAATAGATTTGGAAAAGGGAAACTAAAGCGGAGAAACTTTGCAGAAATAGCCAAAGCAAAGATGAGCGAAGACCCTATGAACACCATAACAATACCAAAGCCCATCCCTACTGTACGCAAACCCACATGGAAGCAGCATATCATTCCGGAGGTGGTAGAAAATATACTAGGTATTGGAAACAAGAACAGCCACACTGAACAAGAAAGAAGAGACATAACCCTGAGGTACATATCGAAAAACTACCCAAGTATGGACTGGACCCATGCATACACCGACGGTTCTGTAACAAACACAACACAGAATGGAGGGAGACGGGTATTCCTGAGTCTACCAAATGGTAGAAAAATAACACTGTCAGTGGCAACTGGAAAATTCTCAAGCAATTTAAAAGCAGAGGCATTGAAGTTTGCAGTAGAAGCAATGCTGATAGTCGAAAGTAATGAAAGCCAGATAGTCCTGTTTACAGATGCCCTGGCCGTGGCTACAGCACTAAAAAGCCAGAAAAATACTGAACTTAATGATTTTAGAGCAGTACTCTGTCAACTATGCCAGCAGTCCGCACCAAAAAGAGTAGTGGTACAGTGGGCTCCATGATGAGAGAGATATTCTACAAAGGACATGCTACATGCTGATGAGCGTATATAGCCATATTTTCAGCAAAAGCATAGATTGTTTCATTGTTCTTCAATAATTACAGCTTCTTGTGCCATATTAATATTGTTATTTTTTCTAGACTGCTCTGGATATGGGGTGTTCCCGTCTGCAGTTGTCTGTTCTTGGTTGGAACAAGCATGCTAAGGATTTGTACGAACGAAACGGATGTATCGATATGACAGAGACAGAAGACTGGCATCTAATGAGGTTGTGCAAAGAGGACATGGAAGCATTTGTCAAGAAATAGATCAGGTGTCTCAAACATAAACCAACCCGATGATCACATGAGGACAAGTTTAATGGTTGTGGGCTTCACCTTAGTAAAGCTCTATATTTCTTTCTTATTCCTCCTTTAACTTAGGAAGTCATTTAGGAGACCACACATCGCTGTATTATGTTTTGTTCACAGTACTTAAAATAATTGTGTATATGAGAGGTGTTCAAAAAGTATCCGACCCTTGGACCGGAAATGACAATTACTCACCTGGAGGTTTGAAACCCTAATCCCCTTCAAAATGCTCTCCTTGGGACTCCACACACTTCTCAAAGCGCTCCTGTCATTGTAAGAAGCATTTCAGGAAGGCCTCTTTGGGAATGGAGTACAACTGGGTTGTCGCATTCCGCATACATTTCCTTGTGAGACAAATTGGGTTCCTTTCAGCTGAATTTTCAGCTTAGGGAACAGTAAAACATAACAAGGAACTATGTTGAAAGAATAGGGAGCCTGGCGAACCAGAGGAATGTTGTGTTTTGGCCAAGAAAGTTTGAATCAGATGCGAAGAATGGGTGGGTGCGTTGTCATGATGGAGCTACCAAGTTCCCGTTGTCCACAGGTTTGGTCATTTGCATCGAACAGCATCACGAAGGGTATCGATGACCTCCAGGTAGTACTCTTTGGTAATGTTTTGACCTTGTGGTGCTTATTTGTGATAAGGGAGTAAAAATAATAGGTCAACAGGACTTTGACATTGCACCATTTCGTGGTGAATGAGAACGCAATGAGTGCTCACTACACTCAACACTGAAAGGCTGACTGCCAGCAACTGAAGCATTCTGTAGGTGGGAAAAAAATTTGCGCATGCATATGGTGGTCCCCTATATCTCCCTGCTGAAAGACAACAACCATTTTTCATTTGTTTCCGCTGAAAAAAATCAAGGACTGTTACTTTTTTTAACACACCTCGTATATTCCTATATTGTCCACAGTACTTATAATAAATATATATTGCATTGCAATATTATTAATTTGAGTGTTGTGGGGGAAACGTTTTTATAACTTATGACTTGCTAATTACAAGATGTTGAGGCAACGGCTGGTACATGTACTTTACCAGTGGTTTATAGTTTCCAGGAAAAGTACAGCCCACGAGCTGCAACCGGCCCTTGCCCTGATTTGTGTCTGGCTGGTGAGGACTTTTCCAAATTTCACTGAATCTGGCCTGCCAGACCTGTGAGTGGAAGAAGCTAAATGGGGGTACCAACTGATAGCGCTCCAGATGCGTTGTTGCTAAAACCAGATCTGAACTATTTGATATGAGCATTAATACAGAAGATTTGCATGTGCCTTACTGAATTTTACACTAACAAAATATGTGATGTGTGCACAAACAATCAAATTCATGCATATAATGACCACAGTAGTTTCCTGCTTCAATATTGCTAAGTTGAGAGCACTAAGTCACAGCTAGTTTTAATAATTTCTGGAAGATGCTCAATCCACGCATGAAAACCTCCCCTTTTACTTCTGCTGAAGTCGGATGTGTCAGACTGAGTGGTGCAAATATCGCAGTCAAACTGTAAACTAGCGACACAACATATTCTGTTCTTTGGACTACATCCTGCTACTTTCAAAGCTCTGTTCAGGGCTTTGTAGCGGGAGATTGGGAACGGAAGCAGAAGAAGAAGAAGACTGAAGTGCAATGGCTAAGTAAGGGGAAAATACTGAAGTACTTTTATGAATTAAGAGATGAGATATCTGTTTGCATGGATATGAAAGGAAGACAGACCTCTGATGGACTTGGGTAAACAGAAGCCAATTATGTAATTTGTTATTTATTGCAGATGTTACAATTCATCTTAATAAACTCAATGCTAACAAACTCAAAGACAGTTGTTTCATGAGCTGTATAGACACATTAAGTTATTTCAGAATAAACTTCAGTTCAGTTCATCCCATAACCCATCAGATTGTTGGGGCACACTTGAAGATGCTCCCACAATCCCACACCATCTCTCTCTGTCCGCTGCCGCCAGTCATGCCTCACTGGGACAAAACTTTGACCACTCAGTGATGTTGTCTACCCATCTCTTCCTTGGACGTCCCCGTCCTCTCTTTCCTGGTATGGGATAAACTTAGACTCTGAGAAATTCAACTAAGAATAGGCAATACTTATCATTTTCAAACACTTGTAAACCACAATAATGATTTTGATTGCGATCCATTTGCAGATGAGTTCAAGTCGTTGAATAAAGAAATCAATTCCGAATTCCATGATTTTCAAGCACAAGAAGCAAATTTAAAAACCTTTGGTTTTTCATTTCATGTTCACGTGGAACAAACACCACCTTCTTTGCAAATGGAACTAACTGAGCAACAAGAGAATATAGATCAGACGAAAAAAATTAAACATGTTTCACAGACTTTCAAAAGAAATATTTATGTAATACGGTAATGTATCTGGTATTTACAAATTTGCTCACAAAAGAATATTTTGATTTAGAAGCACTTGCACAAGATGCTTGCTAACCTAAAGTGGGGATGATAATAATAGATTCACATCTAGAACATACTTTATCTATTGCAACTTCAATTCTTCTTCTTCTTATTCAATCAACTGACGATATGTTTCTAGCCCGGTGAGGTTCACGAAGGAGACTCCATTTCAGGTCTTCGCCGGCACCCTACAGCTTTTTGAGCATGGTTATTCCCCTGGGCCAGCCTGCTTCTCTTTTGTCTGCATAAGTGAGGCAATCTTTCAGTATATGTTCCTGTGTTTGCTTGGGTCCTCTACGATAAGGACTCCACACCTGTACACAGTACTCCAATCTAGGTCTAACTAATGCTTTATACAGTTTGACTATCACTTCCTTGCTCCTATATTTAATGTCTTGTGCACTGCACCTGATGTCCAAACATAGGGTGCCTTGAGTCATTTACCCATTTCTCTCTTCCGATCTTAACTTAACTTAACATTTTTATACTGGTTTAGAGAGGTTTACTCTCAGTGAGGACATTGGCAGTGGGATAGAAGGGGCATTTTGAAGTTGATCAACGACCACGTTGTGGATGAAGACATTGGTCATTGGAGTAGTCGCAATAGTGGTAGTCAAAATAGTAATTGAATTAGTCGTGATGTTGTTGTTACGGATCCAGCAGCATCCAGGCTCTCGCCCTTCGGCCCAATGCCATATAATGGTATCTGCATGTGTTTATCAGCTGTTGTCTAGTGCCATACAAAGTGTTCCATGTATCTGACCACGGAGAAAGAAGAATTCGTCGTGATAGTAGTAGTAGTTGTAGATTATGTAGCCAGATATGTACTACTACCCGACATCTCTTTAAACCTGCTGAATATTGTTTGCGCAGCATTAACTTAGCTACTCGCAGCCTTGCCGAACACCGCCATATTATTTTTTTGTCTAATAACTTCCATGGGTCTCGCACAACGTCAAAGCTGGGCATGGAGTCAATAATGAAAGCATACTATAGCAACCTGTTCAGATCGTCAGAACCCCCTCCAATTACCCTCCCATCCACTTTACCCCCTTTTACAGGCTTCCTGCCCTCAGAAATTCACCATGCTATCGAGTCAATGCCATCTGGAAAATCACCAGATGAAGATGGCATCACTGAGGAGGTCATCCAGGCTTGCGGTCTACCCCTTTACCAAGCCATAGCGCAACGTTTTACACGTTATTTTCATTCGGGAGGAACACCTGCCGCCTGGCACAACTCGAGAACAACACTTTTGCACAAGAAGGGAGACAAAGAGTATCTAGGAAACTATCGCCCAATTACTAGCCCCCCGGTCACTTTCAAGCTATTTACTAAATGCATCCTTGCCAGAGTCCGCACCACTCTCGAAGAATCACAACCAGTCGAACAGGCAGGCTTTCGGCGTTCGTACAGGACAATGGACCAGATTCCAACAAGTTGCATCCTTATTGAGGCAGCCCTAAAGCTCCAGACGCGCTTGATATTCACATTCATTGACTACAAAAAGGTTTTTGATTCGGTTGAACCATATTTTGTCCGGCGTTCACTGTTGGAACAAGGTGTCGATTCTGGTTACATCAGAATTCTCACCAACAGTTATACGAACTGCACTATCACATTTCGTCCCTTCCAAAGTCCAATTGTGGTACAAATTCAAAAGGAGATCCGTTATGGCGATCCTATCAAACCAAACCTTTTCACCGCATGTTTGTAATCAGTCATTGATCAACGCAACTGGGACACCTTTGGCATCCTTATTGACGCCTCAATCATCTTCGATTTGCCGATGACATAGTGTTCATAACAGAGTCAGCAGCAGAAGCTAACCAAATGATGCAGCTAGTCAATGGAGAGGGCAAGAAAGCGGGACTGCAGATGAATGTCTTGAAAACCAAAGTGTCGCGCAATCGCTTCGCCACTTGTGATCTAGTCTTCCTTGGCGATGTATGATTAGAGGATGTCACCGAATTCATCTATCTGGGTCGCCTTCTCAATATGGAGAATAACCTGGGACCTGATCTGTCAAGATGTCGCCGCGCGGGTTGGGCAGCCTTCTGGTCTATTAACACGTTCCTGGACGGTTGCCAGGACCTACCAGCCTCCTTCTTCAATTCCACTGTACTCCCCGCGATGTCGCTACGATGCTGAGACGTGGACACTAACAAAATCACTAGAAGACAAATTTAGAGTGACCCAGGCCTCCCTTGACAGACGCTTGGTCGGAATCACTCTCCGGGACCAACGTATGCATGGCTCTACAATTCTGACATAAGACAATTGTCCCTGGTGAAGGATGTGGTAATCCATGCAGACAAGGCAGAACATAGATGGGCAGGTCACATGTTGCGACGACACGATGGTCGATGGAGCACAGCGACAGCAATGTGGTACCCCAGAGGAAAGAAGATACCGCGGGAAGACCTCCAATGCGTTGGTCTGACTCCATTGCTGCACACTGCAACATCCGAGATGAGCTGAACTGAACTTCCATGGCTCAAAGACAGGGCCCGCTAGAGACGAAGTTGGGACACGCAGCTACGCTGAGGAACTGGTCGTCATGATCAAGATAAAATAGTAGTAGTAGTATTAGTAGTAATATTCATATTAATAGTAGTAGTAGTAGTCGTACTAATGGTAGTAGCAGTAGTCATAATAGTGGTAGTAATAGGGGTAGTAGTAATTGTCGTAATAGTAGTACTAGTTCTTAGTCGACCTGTACATCTACAGGGGCAGATGCCCTTGTACAGGTCCCAGCTCTGGTATAAGCTGGATGTAGCTGGGAGAAGGGTTTCCTGCTTAGCGGGCTAGGCTCGAGCAACTTAATACTCCGCTGCGTTGGGACATGCGCTTGCAGAGGGTAGTTAACCGATGTGCGAGTCCATCTTAAAAGACCCAAATACTAGAGCAAAGTAGCCCGCAGCTTGTTAGACGCCATCTATGCTGCTCTAAACAAACCACCTAGCCATGGCCAGTGTTATGCCATGTCACACAGTTAGTCGCATCTTACGACATGCTCTCTGTGAGGCAGTGGTGCTATTCTCTTCCTTGTTATACACAAAGACCATGGCAGACCACTCGGGTAAGTAATAGTGGTAGTCGTAATAATATTAAGATTGATAGCAGTAGTAGGGATAATAGTGGTTGTAGTAGTAGTATACATAATAGTGATAGTAGTCAAAGTTGTAGTAGTGATGGTGGTAATAGTAGTGATCCTAGAAGTAGCAGTAATGGTGGTAGAAACACCGGTGATGGTAATGTCAGTAGCAGTGAAAGTAGTGGTTGTAATAGTAGTGGTTCTGGTAGTAGTAGTGGTGGTGGTGGTAATGTCAGTAGTTGTGGTTGGGGTTTATTGGTAGAAGTGGCGAGTCTTGTCTTCCACTACATCTCCTTCCCCAGTTACACAATTTCTCCAAGACTCTCCCACATACGCTCGAAGTTGTCAAAAATTATACCAAGACTTCTCCCCAGCAATCGAAAATTTACCACTTTTTGCCAGTGTCCTTCTTATTTGGATCGTCTTCCGATCCGCAGCTTGCGTCCGATGTCAAAAACAAGTCAGCCAGATAGTTAGATTTTCATAGCCTTAGTTAGACTTCGTCGATCTCATGACATACCGCCATTTTTCTGATCAGTAATGGCTGCCCAATGATTGGTCAAGTTAAGAAAGCAGAAAAACAAACGAGATAAAAACGTTAGCTAGAGTCTGGAGTTACCAGACCAAAGAAAGGTCCACTGAAACCAAACATTGGCAGGCTGTTTTAATTCTGCTTCTGTGTTCGTTAGCTCTCAAATAACTACATTTATTTACCTCACAAACTTGACAGTCCGCTTCAGCCTTCTCTGGTCATAATACAGCTGATTCTTCAAACAACATCCATGTCTCTTATACAACTCTCTGTCTCCGGAATATCTCATTGCCGCACATGTAATACTTTAATCAATCAATAAAAACTCTTCAGCTCCATGCGGAGCATGGGTCCTCGGCGAATACTTGCCAAGTCTACCCGTTATGCGTCATTTCCAGTTACCTCCCACCCCACCACGTCTTTCCTGCTGTTTTTAGGTTGGTTTACTGTTTGTCTCCCCCTCCCCCTACTTCTTTTGCCCTGATGATTCCATAACAGTGACTGTCTTGTAATGCTATCAGCTGCTTCTTTCTTTTTCTTTTGTCGTCTCACTTTCTGCCGGGTTGTAGCCCAGTGTCTTGATTTGTATTTGTCTTTCGCCTCTCTCGTGACTTGAGTTATATTTTCTGCCATTTTACGACAGGTCTGTTTTACGCTGTCTATCCACTTTTTCCTCGATCTACCTCTAGCCCTTCTTCCGGCTGTTCTCCTGTAGAAGGTTGCTTGAACAATGTGGTCAGATTGCATTCTCACAATGTGGCTACACTAATTCATTCTCTGCTGCTCGATGTACTATAGGCAGGGAATTGTTCCAACACTCTCTCGAATACTCATATTTGTGATTCTGTATCTTCTGGTGTTGTTAGTGACCTTTCGTAGGCCCTGCATTTCGCAGATAGCTAACTTTCGTTCCTGGGCCTTATTCAATGCCCATAGCTGGTACTGGCAGCACAGAGTTGGAATACAGATACGATTTATCATCTGCTTTTTTGCTTGGAGGGAAATGTTGCGGTGACTTAGTATTGGAGACAGCGGGTAGGGAACAGCGTTTGTCTTCTGTACTCTCGTCCCTATCGAGTCTGCTCTAAAATCAGTAAAATCAGTTCCTAAATTATTGTACCTGCTCTATTTTTGTTTCATTCCCTTGAATATCAAGTGTGGTATGAGGGAACGGCATGACCTAGTGGTTAAGTGACACGACTCACAACCAGAAGGTGCTGGGTTCGATCCCCATCACAGCACCGGCCGTTACCCCGGGGAAGCAAACCCTTAGAAAATGCAGGAGGAAGCAGACCCTTACATAAAATGCATGCTGAAGTCGGATGCACTGGGCCGACAGGCGCAAAATAAAAACGCAGTGCAACGCACACCGCCTTGGAAATTAGAGAAATAATGCGAACGCAAAAAAGAAAAAAAGAAAGTGTGGTATGCATTCAACCTATAATCGTTGTCTCTGTGTTTAATGTGTTGATATTCATATCGTACCTTTGAGAGTTTTAAGTAGAGAGAGAGAGAGAGAGAGAGAGAGAGAGAGAGAGAGAGTCAATATGTTACCTGCTTGACGACCGCGTCAATCCACCACCTCGTTAATCAGACTGCCACGAAACAGCTGGTTTCCAGGGAGAAGAACGTGGGAGTGAGGTGGGGGGGGGGGGGGGGGGCTGGGCTTGGTCAGCCTGATCCTGACATTGTCCGATCAGTATGTTTTACCTGACCAGACGTTAAGTCTCCTCTCTGTAAACTCTTGGTTACAAATGGGAGACTCAAGACGTTTGTCAGTCATGTGACATCACAATGACTCTTTAGTGTGGCTCTAAGATTCGGGAGAGTTTGGGAGAGGAACAATTATTGTCCGTCGTTTTATCCATTCATTAATATATCCATCCATCTACTTTTTCATCCATACTTGCATTCAGAAAGCCATGTATCCATCAATATCATTTGACATATTCTCCTTTCATCTATCCATCGTTTCCTTCAGTCATCCTCTCATCTATCTATCCACACAGCCATCCACTATTCATCCATCAAACGTCATGCATGCACCAACCCACCTATCTATCCATCCAGCCATCCACTATTCATCCATCAAACATCATGCATGCACCAACCCATCTGTCTATCCATCCAGCCATCCACTATTCATCCATCGAACAACATACATGCACCAACCCACCTATTTATCCATCCAGCCATCCACTATTCATCCATCGAATATCATACATGCAGCAACCCACCTATCTATCCATCCAGCCATCCACTATTCATCCATCGAACATCATGCATGCACCAACCCACCTATCTATTCACCAATGCCCACCCACGTTTCCATCACCATATCTTCT
Organism: Ariolimax columbianus; assembly: GCA_036924085.1. NCBI lineage: Eukaryota > Metazoa > Mollusca > Gastropoda > Stylommatophora > Arionidae > Ariolimax > Ariolimax columbianus. The sequence continues at coordinate 73,716,710 of JAVGWX010000002.1, forward strand.
ATTCATCGATATATCTATCCATAAACCAATCTACCATCCATCTATCTACTAATTTATCTATTTCTTTCATCTATCCATCCATCCACCCGTCTATTTACACATTTATTTCTTTCACTGTTTCTTTTAGCCACATTTTATACCCCATCACTCCACATCTCCTTATAATAAAAACGAAACAGCAAACCTACGTCACCAAAGACAACGCTCTGACAACATAAACAACTAACTTTCAACAGGTGTATTGATCGGTTGTCTGGATAAAACGATCTGTAAATTGAACAAACGAGACGCATTCCGAATAGCTGAACAAACTCTCATGCGCATTACTTCTTAACTCCAAAATAAATATAACAAAATGGTAAGTCCAATTCAGGCTCGAAGTGTCAACATAGATGGCGAGATGCCTACGTTTTGCAGACGACCTTGTAATCTTCAGCAAGAGCATTGCAGAAACCCAACAAAGTCTAAACGAGCAAGTAAAAGAATCCAAGCCGGTTGGTCAGAACATACACAGAAATAAAACTTCAACAGAAATGCTACTATCCTGCAAGACAGCTGCAGTGGACTGGCTGACCAGAATACTTAATGTATGTGGCCTGGACGTCGAGAAAGGTACCGACAGACTGGCAACGAGCGATCATGGTTCTCATCTGGAATTATAAAGGCGACAAGCGAGAGTGTGAAACGTATAGAGGAATCTCTCTTCTAAGCCACATAGGCACGATATATGCAAAGAGACTAGAAAGAATAGCATAAGAAACAGAGACAATGCATATTGGCGGAAAGCATACCGCTCTTGATATTCATGTAAATAAGGAAAAAATAAACCAGGTACAAGAGTTTAGGTTTTAATAATTGTTGTTACTGACGGCGGCAGACTCGACAGAGAGATAGAAACGCGAGTGTAGAAGGCAGATGCTATCACCAACTGTCTCCACCACTCAGACACACCAAGAGTTACCCAATAGTATCTTCATTCCGATGGTGTGCTATCAGTGCCAGTTATGTGCATTGAATAGAGCTCAAAAATACATACAATGAAAGCTGCACTGATTGCACAATGCACATGTCAGAGAGGACCCCAGACTCCAGAACACATCCTGCAAACATGTCCACTGCACCAAAGCTCCCGTGAGAAGACCTGGCCCGAGGTAAGAAAAATACAAGATCAACTGTGGGGAACCATTGAGGACCTGTGACTGACGTGTCACTTCATGGAGGCGGTCCATCTGGTGGCATAAAACGAGCATACGAAACCGTGGGGAACCATTGAGGACCTGTGACTGACGTGTCACTTCATGGAGGCGGTCCATCTGGTGGCATAAAACGAGCATACGAAACCGAACGCAAAGAAGAAGAAGAGGAATAGGCTTCAGAACGAGTTAGTTACCTGCGAAATGCGGTGCCTACAAAAGGTCAATAACAACACCAGAAGAGACAGAATCACAAATATGAATATTTGGGAGAAGGTTGGAACAATTCCCTTCCAAAATTACATCGAGAAACAGAGAATCAAATGGTTTGACCACATTGTGAGAATGCAACCAGACCATATTGTTGATGCAACCTTCTAAAGGAGAACATTGGAAAGAAGGGCGAGAGGTAGACAAATGAAACCGTGGATAGACAGTGTAAACGAAACCTGCCGTAAAATGAGGATAAGTGTCACTTGGGCCACGAGAGAAGCGAAAGACAAATACATACCACGACTCTTTTTTACGGTTGAAAGTGAGACGACAAAAGAAAAAGAAGAAGACTCTACGGAATACTTTCTGCCTTACGGAGGAACGGATATTGAAAAATCACCCCATCGAAAATGTCAATGCGTATGTCTACCTAGTCCATCCATTGGCTCTTTTCGTCTTGTCAGACGATAGTAATTGTGTTATTAGCACAAAGCCCGGGCATAAATATAGAGACCATGTGTTGCTCATGCAGTATGGCCCCCCTCTCTGGCTGCCTTGTTTACTCCAAGGGGAAGGTAATACCAATACATTTGGAACAAGGCAAACTGCAGAAGCTGCCGGATCAGCAGAGCAATGCTCTATCTGTTCGCCTGTTGGAGCTTCACTCCTAGACCAGCCGCCAACCAAGGCTAAGGGCCTGGTCTGCCCTGCCACAACACTGAGCTGAGGTTGCCTTTTCTCGCTCTAGGATAAGGCATTGTATCCTCTTGCCTCTGCTCCTTCGCACATCGTAGGTTGTCAAGTTTGGTAGATGCTGACCAACTTTTCGAGTTATCAGAAAACAGGTTGGACAGCCATATCTGACAAAACCCGACATGATACGCCAGTATCTTATCTGCAAGGCTTCAGTTGGTCTTAAATCAGAGTTTTCTTTCTCCTAGATGAACTGCCTTCCTAGGCTTTCGAGCCCCATCTGCCCGAAATTACTGGTTTTAAGGCGCCAGTGACTCGCCTTCCGCCCCTTCTCCTGTTAGTCAAAATAGTTCTGCCACGCGAAGGCCAGGAGTTGGACTTTGGCTATTTGAGACGCACGTCATGGGAGCATTTAGTTGGCGTTGAGAGTTCATTCTCAACCCCATCCCCGGCTACAACAACATTTAGAACCAACTACCTGGTCCAGGAAATCAACAACAACTACAATGTTCATAAGGAAATACCATGCAGGAGAGAGGTGGTTGGCTCAACTTCAACCGGATTAAACCGATACTCCAGCAGATGACAGACGTCAAGACCAGGGCTCATACCATCAATAGCATGGTTATCCCAGCAAATGGTATATTCGTGTGAGGTTTGGAGTCTACGCAAATTATACGAAGAGAACCTCCGAATTATCCTACGTGCAATGCAGCGAAGAGTCATACATATCTCCCTAAGAGATGGCGTTGATTCTGCTTCAAAGTGAAAGTACAGATGGACCGCTTATATGGTCCACATGACTGATTATAGATGGATGAAAGGTAGTCTTTCTGGTGGTCATACAACTACACCAACCCGTGTGGCCGCCCGCCAATGAGATGGAGAGATGGTCTGCAGCACTCCTTTATGCCATCATGGCACTCCAGCACGAAGGACAGGCACAGATTCAAGCTGCTTTTGGCTGACATCATGCAATCATGCCGTTTTAAATACCAGATTAAAGTATTTCTCCTTCCTTCCTTCATTCCTTCCTTCCTTCTTTCCTTCCTTCTTTCCTTCCTCCCTCCCTCTCTTCCTTCATTCCTTCCTTCCTTCTTTCCTTCTTTCTTCCCTTCCTTCGCTCTCTCCAGCTACCAAGCCTTGAAAAATGCTTTGCTAACAGCATGATTTTACCCAGAAAATGGAATGCGTTGCGTCGTAGTTTACAGCTTGAGTGTGATATTTGCACATTTCGATGCGACTCCAGCAGACATTATTTAGTACATGTACTAGGTTAGCCTTCCCTGTTCAATCCCTTCTCCTTAGCCAGTCTGCTATTTTGCAGCGAGTTATTCAAGAACACATCGTGGAGGCGTAGAAGTGTATCGAAAGCTCTGATTCGTTAGCCCTGACGCTAGCAGTCAGCTATGGGTCGATGACCGCTACAGCTCATGCGCTTCTCCGCATCTTACTCAAGAAGGAAAGTCCAATTCTCTGTTAATCCAAAAGAAAGTATTCCAATTTTTGTAACGGAACTCTACCAGTTGAAATTATCTTCTTCCGGATGTGACCTTTTGACCGATGGAAGTACAAATTAGTTCCTCATTTCAAATGGTCTGACCAATTCATCATTAGCGACAATTTGAAATCCATCCCGTAACTACCATGTCTGGGCTATGTTTCACCAAAATGGTCCCTCGATCCAATCGGAAAGTTAAACCCGAGGGACAGAGGGTAGCTTTTGTACAAATTGGATCTCTTTAAAAGAAATTATGTTTTTCACAAATTCGAATGTCGCAGCCAACAGACATCTAGGAACGATTACTGCGTCACCCGAGGCCCTCTGGGCGATGGTTAGCGCTGACCGCTATTTCGCGAGAAATAGCGCCTGACTGGGCACCGGTACTCCGTCAGGTGATTGGAGGGATGGGATCAGTCCATAGAAGATTCTGCAGTCGGGGTTGAAGTGTAAAATAGTTCATTGTAGTAGTATTCAGTTGCTTTACTTCATATCTTTCATTCCAAAACAGTAAGCCCTAAAGAAAAAAGGGAAAAAGGTTGCCATAGAAACAGGTGGCATTAGTGTAGTCTGGCTCAGAGAGGAGGGATCGTTAATGGAAGGCAGACCTGGTACCAAAAAAATAGCCAGCTGAAATATAATTTTTCAGAGCGAAATGCACATATATCGCAGCCTCGCTATAAACAACGCCATAATGCCATTTCAGAATTAACGCCAAAGAAGAAGAAGAACCTTCTGGATCTCGTGTGGATGTACTATTCTGGTTTTTCTGGGGTTTACTGCAATTAAAGAGCTGACATCCTGGCCTAGAGGGCACACATAACTGGAACAGTAGAAATAGATAGGGGTGATATTTTGAAGTTGATTAGCGACTGCGTCTTGCATGATAGTACTGCAATCGGGGAGCTGTTATCCGTGGATTTCAAAACGTTGAAGCCAGACATGGGTGAGCTAGTTAGTTTTATTTCCACTTGTTCCGTTGAGCGCCGTTGAGAGCTTGAGTCGTTTATCCTGCGCCAAGTGCGTTGCGTCGACCAATGTGAACCTGTGTCGCTGCACAATCACTGTGTCATTTATCCATCTACCTCGCTGCCGTCGCTTTGCCCTATAGCCAGATCTACCAGCGTTGTAAGCCATCGGTGGAAGTTGATAAGGGTACATTCTCATGAGATGACCAAACCAACTTATTTTCAGTCTGGAAATATACATTTAGCACAAGACGTAGTTCCTACCATACTTCTAGCAGACATAGGCGCCTTAGAGAATGGAGCAGAAGTGCTTACAACTAGCGAGCTACGGAATCCATATGTATCTACACTCTCTGCTATTTCCAGACAAAGGTTGTCTACCTTTTGTTTTTTCTTGCGTCCAGTGACGTCGATTCTTAACACAAAAGCGCCGAAGTAATGCCTGGGATGGATAGTTGGATAGATGGATAGTTGGTAATTTAGGACAACGTGGTTGTGAAATGACACCTTTACTGTCTGTGACATCACCAGCTGTCAACATTCTGGAGTGGCTATTTTCTCATTATTTTTCAGTTACAAATAAAGTGGAGCACCTGGTCGAACAGTTTCGATGCCTGCCTGCTGATGGAGGGCTCAGTGGTTTCGAGGTAAGGTGTCCGCCTCGGGTGCTGGAAGTTGCATGTTCAAATCACGGTGGAGACCGTGATTTTTTTCACGTGGATCTTCTGGTAAAAATTCACCGTGATCTCTGGGTAGTGAGATAGGATTCCCGTGTTCGGTGTCGAACACGTTAAAAATTCATTGGCAGTTGGAAATCGAAAGGAGTAGGCTTGTAGGATTAACAGCCGCTGACCAGACACAATTGAAATTAAAAATCTATCCAAGTTATTTGTACCTTTCCCCAGGTAGTTTGTTAAGATCAGCTATAGATGGCGCCTAACTGACTGCGGGTCTACTTAGCTCTAGTGTTTGAGTCTATTAAGATGGACTCTCACATCGGTAAAAACCATCCTCCAAGAGGGATCGAAGCCAGAGGTAATTGCAAGAATAGCACAAACAACAGCGGCGCTGACTCGGCTGAAACCTATATGGCAAGACAAGCGGCTCGCCCTCGGCATAAAAGTTAGACTAATGCTCTCTTTGGTGCTATCAATATTTCTGTGTGCCTGCGAGACCTGGACCATTATAGCAGATATCCAGGGCAGAATACATGCAATGGATATGAGGTGCTATAGAAAAATCCTAAATGTTACATATAAAGATCGTGTCACGAACGTAATAATACGTCAGAGAGTTGAAGACGCTATTGGTCCTTTTGAAGATCTGTTCACAGCTATCAAAAGACGAAAGATGACCTGGTGCGGGCACGTCGCGAGGTCCAACGGAATTACCAACTCGATACTCTTTGGTTCCGTACCGGGACAGAGAGGGCGAGGACGTCCAAGGAAGAGATGGGTGGACAACATCACTGAGTGGTCAGGCCTTCGTCCCGGTGAGATACGTTAGGCGGTGACAGACAGAGAGGGATGGCGTGGGATTTTGGGAGTCTTCATGTATGCCCCAATGACCTGATGGGTTACGGGATGAACTGAACTGAACTGAAGAAACTGGTTGTATACAGGCTCTGTAAATTCTTCTAAACCAGTATAAAGACTTTAAGTTAAGTTAAAGAGGGTAGCGGATCGAATCCCCGGAAAGGCATTTGTTGCTTTTCTGTTGGGAGTGAAATAAACAAAAGTAGCCAGCACACAACGTAGCGACAGCATTGACGACGTGGCCTATAGTCCTCAGCCTACAAACCCTCGACTACCCCAGCACTGGGAAAAAGTCGTACAGTAACAAATAAGGTTACCTTCCCTTCCAAGAACATACTTAACACCATCAAAAAAGACATCTCTTAATTCAAAGAATAATCTGTCTATAAACACCAAAACAAAGTTGTCTCCCCTTCGATTAATAATGTTCAAATCTTATAAAAAAAAAAGGTTCTCTGCTCTTTCGACAACATTATTTGCATTGTTTACATTAACAAATCGTTATCTTACTTTTTAAGAGCGTATTTTTTTCAAGTTTAAAAAAAAAAATTCATCTTCCCATTTGCTAACAGATTTTCACAGATTTTCCCAATTCTTTCATCTGTGTTGATAATTTTTCCACCGAAGTTTTACAAACAGACGTCTCTTATTTTACGAGACCCTTTTATGAAATCGGGTGCCCAGTTGGATTAGCTCGCTGATTTGTATTTTTGCAAAGCTTAAGGCAATCTTACAGATGACTTGGGGTGGGGGAGGGGGCGGGGCGGAATTGGGAGGAGGGGGCGAAGATGATGCAGTGAATGAGTTAACAGAAGGTAACTCAGAAGGCTCCTATTCTGCCTCCAAGTGACGGACCTGGAAACAAGCTGCACTAGTGTTGTCTGGATAAGAGACTAGAGATCGCCGTGGAAAGGCTAAACCGATTCCTAGAAAAAACCCAGCTGAAATTAGGTGTGTTGGACCGAATCTCACATGTTAGGCGGTCTCGCTGTAAACTACGACACAATGTACTTTTCGGGACGAACGCTGAAGAAGAAGAAGAAGAAGAAGAGGAAGAAGAAGAAGAAGAAAAAGAAGAAGAAGAAAAAAAAGAAGAAGAAAACAGCCGAGTGGTTATAGTAAAGTTAGCACCATAGCCAGGGCTCGACAAAAGCGCTCGTCTACTCGTCAGAGACAAGTAAGAAAGTTTTGCTTGACAGGTGAAAAAACAAATGTTTTTAATCGTTAATTACGTTTTTAATCGTTACTACATAACATCTCTAGCAGGATTATTAATAATATTACGGTTCAAATAGATTGTACATAAGCTAGTTTATGGTGGGGATTCTAAATGGACCTCCACTTTCACAATTTAGTCCTACTAAAGTCATCGATAAATGGTACTTCAGTGCTAAAACTACCAAGCATATTCAAGGAAACACACAACATGCCCCTGGCAGTAGTGCATTTTTTCTTAAGAAGACTTACACTGTGTAAGTAATACAATCTATTTTGGTTTGGTACGCATTGTTATGTAGAAATAAAGATGAATTAGTGTCTAGTTTATATTTGTTAACATAAATTGCATGAATGTAGTCCGACCATGCTGACTGGTAAAATTTTTGACTGACTGGTGAGCCACCCTAAAATAAAGTGTTAGAGATTTCGCTGTGCAAGATCACAGCTTGTAAGGAGGCATTTGGTTGTCAGCTCCTTTCTTCGCTGCCAACTCTTACATTAAGTCAGGTACCAATTTACACCTAGGTCGACCAGAGCGTGCACGTAATAGGAGTTACACTGCCTTACCTATGCCTGGTAGAAAAGAGAAGGATAACTTACCTTCCAAGCATGTCGTGAAAGTCAATTAATGAGGGTTGCCAGTAGGATTAGAGACGGTGCCGGATTTAGGCTCTGTGAGGTCCTAGGCTATATACAGCTTAGAGGTCATTGGTTAATAAATGACACGAAAAGGTCTAACAAAAACTTGTAAACATATTCTGGTATGCCTTTTAATTATTGAAAGCAAGACATTTAAAGTGAAATAAATTTTTTTCAATTGACATTTTTGTTTTAAGAGACTTCTGGGAATTTTGATGCTTTAAGCTGTAGCTTATTTAGCGTTGGCATAGTTACCTGCTCATCGCAAGAGATTGTGACGACATAATTATTTTGTCTTGATAATGTAGCTTGTGTAACAGTTCCAGCCCGAGCATGAGCGTTTAGGGCAGGGGTGATGTGGTTGGCGACGCTGAGAACAAAGGTACCTGAATGCGTGCCAAGGTCCCTCTCTGTCTGGACACTACGCCAAGGTCACTTACCGTCTCAACAAAGGAAATCAGAGCTGGGGAAAGAATGTGTACAGGTAGGAACTGACCACTGGCGTTCCGATTTGGGTAGTGGGGGATGAGTGACAGGCATGTGGGCAGCAGAGAGCTTGCTGCGATAGATGAGTGACAGGTGTTCAGAGTAATTCGTTCCAATAACGAACGACTGAATAGAGCCATCCCACATAGATCCATTGGATAGCTCTGATACTGCTTGAGAGTATAAAATACTAGACAAAGTTTCGCTCAAGGAGGCTGGCGGTGGAGAGAGAATGTAGATAGGAGTCTGTTTAGCTTACCGATTTGATAGAGGAGCGATTGATAGACTGTTGTACGAATGTTAGAGATAGAACAGGATCGCTCAAATAGGTGTGTGCGTTTTGTATCTAGAGGTAATCTGAATGTGTGTCGTACGCAGGATACCTTGTGAACGAGGTATGCCCTGACGAGTTAAGCGAGTGTGTAGATCCGACTAGGTGAGATCAAGGTATGTTCTAGAGTTGTGTGTATACGCAGATCGACTGAGTTGAGAGATCATATGTGAGTATACGTGGAATGTATTGAATGCATTATGTCCAGATCGCCCGCCTGAGGAGATTAGAAGAAAGAAGAGTTTTTGACAAAGTATGTGGAGGATGCAGATAAGGGGAGGGGGTGTGTGATGTGTGTACGGCAATAGAACTGGGTTTTGATAGTTGGGAATTCCATCAATAGCTAATGCTTAAAATTTCCGCTTTAGTTTACTATTTATATTAACATATATATACTTATGAATATTTAGTTAAGATGATATTTCTTGTATTGTGTGTAATTTCATTGCACTCACTTTGATAGTGCTGCATGAATATTATATAATAAATATGCCACCTGCTGTGTGCTATATTATTTGCAGTGTGTGGTCATGAATGTTGTGGTTGAGTGTGGTAACGTTTTAGTTAGAATAACCCGGTGCAAACAATTGGATCTGCTACACCTGTGCTGTGTTTAAATTATAGTGAGCAAGAAGCTGTGATAATCATCAACCTCATTCTCTCTTCTCGAGCTACCATTGGACCAGTTGTACGACGACCAGTCAAGACGGGTGGAGGTGACACAGGATGTAGGCACTTTGGTCTTACCTCCTTTGGGACCATGGGCCGTTTGATCGCTTAGAGAGGTATTGCCTTACAGCTTGGGACTAAATTCTGCATTAGCTAGCAACATAATCATGTAAAATAATTTCTTTGAAAACGCTACTGAAAATTGTAAGAAACAGGCTTCCCCTTAAGTAGGGGTTGGGGGTGGGAGGCGGGTGGGGGGGGAGGAGGCGGGGAGCTGTAGTGGGGACTCTTTGTGCTTCACTTAGATAACAGACGAATCGTCAAAGGCAGCCCCATAGTAGAGACTGCTGCTGGGGATGATGTGTATCAGGTCTCAGCTTTTCGTGTAGTGAACAGAAAAATCATCTTTTGTCTGCGCTACCTTCCATTAATGTAAATAAGATACCAACATACCACATGAAACACCACAATGGTTTAGCAAAATAACATACTGGAACGTATGGTGCCTGGGACATTAGGCAGAGGCGAACCGAAGATAAGATGGACACACGGAGTCAAAGATGCCCTGATGATATTCTGTAATCATCATGAAGAGGACGTTTTTGTTACACTAGATCGTAGTTTACATGGAGGCTACGATACCTAAGAGGTCCAACACATCCGGTTTCACACGTCACATTTTTGGGACCTGTTTGCTTCTTTTTTATTTATATTCTGTCAGTCAGACATCATTCTGTTGTAGGTACCAACACTTGGAGGCGAAATATGGTCTTGCTTAGCTCTGGCTAGCTTACCTTAACCTGACAGCGTACGAAGAAAAAGAAGATGAAGAAGAAGAAGAAGAAGAAGAAGAAGAAGAAGAAGAAGAAGAATAAGCTTACCTTAACAATAGTGGCCACCTATTACACTTCAAACATTAAGCAATCAAGAATCAAGATAGGGTCGTCATGGATGGCACAGGCATGGGAAACAGTGTGTCACAGCTAAGACGATAGTTAAGAGAGAAGAATGGGTCCACACTGGTTATGGAGTGAGAGACTACCGTAGATGTTTCATAATCCTAGGCTGGGAATGCAGAGAGTTGTGCAACGGGAGAAAAGAGAGCGAGGTTGACAAGCTTATACCTGATAACATGCAGTATAGTTATGACATTATTTAGTAAGTAAGTAAGTTGCCCATCGCAAGCGAAGATGGCGACATCATCAGACTATCCTCGTCCTGAAGACGTAACTTGCGCTGAATTTAGATTATAGTGAGAAAGAAGCTGCGCTGGACATCAATCTCACTCTCTCGTCCTGAGTTATCGGGAACCAGTGGCAAGACGTACAATCAAGACGACTGGAAGTAGCTCAAGATGCAGACATTCAGGTCGTACAATCCGTGAGACCAGGGGTCGCTTGAAACGTGTGAGAGTCGATCGTCCACGGTTTCCTTGACGATTTGAAAGGCGAATGTCGTACCTCTCGACAACAGCAGCCCCCACGCGTAGACTAGAAGACGCTGCTGCTGACCAGCTCCCACATCTGTAGGTCTAGGTGACCCATGGCTGAGGGGAGATTCCGGTAGTGGCATGCAATTAAAAGGAACGCAATTTCTAAGAAGGTCGTGCATACCTATCAAGGACGGTGCGCAATCTGTAGTGACGTCCTATCCAACAACGTGTATTATATAACACATGAAGAACAGATCGTGTTTTCTCCGAGTTCCGAGGTAAATTACACACATAGGCTTCCTGCGTAGGACGTGCCAGAAAATGATTGCCACACATCACTGCGCTCCATACATTAATTGGAAAGAACAAACGACACGAAAATCGCAGAACATGAGAGCAGCTGATGCTTGGTCGCCACCTTACCGGAACCGGACATTATATATACCAATGAATCGGTGCTCCGAAGTAAAACATCTGTTTGGGGGCTTCTCAGCTAAGGAGAGAGAGATGATCTTTGCTGAGCAGAGCGGTTCATACAGAACAGTCACATCCAGTACGAGAATAGAGAGGAATCTATGCTTGCTTCTTTAACAGGGATAGCCGTCGTGTAATACTCCTAATTCTTGCCTCAGAGGGTACAGAATCGCTGGCTAAAACACGAGTGAATGATTGCCGTAGAGACATCAAATCTGGAGAGGCTGGTGTAGATCTGTTGCCCTGGTCACTCTGGGGTTGAGGTCAACGAAAGAGCTGGCATCCTAGCTTCACAGACACCAATTACAGGTACGCTAGATATGGATAGGAGCGATGTTTCGAAGTCCATCAATGATCGTCTGTTAGAGGATACCGCAATAGATGGATCCCACAGATTGCAAATAAAAACAAAATATCGAACGAGATTCGAGTAGGCTAGGGCGCAAGAGAGATCAGAACAGAAGTGTGTATAATCAACGAGCTGCAGGAAGAATCAGTATCTATACCCTTCGCCATTTAATGAAAGAGACTGAGCGTTTATGGGTATGTCCGGAGAGCAGTACAATTAATTCTTAGGAACAGGAACATAATTAAAAAAAATTGTTAGGAGGCGTTGCCTGCTGTCAGCTGTTTGACTGTGCCTTCGACCCCAGGTTACGAAGATGGCACTGATGGAGGCAGAAGAACTTACCAAAGATCGAGAGTCATACAGAACAGCTGAGATGAGAGAGACGTTCTACAAATACAGGTTTATTAGATATTCACAGAAAAGGTTAAATTAGACTATAACAAGTTTTTCCAAAATACAACCACCAACGAGAACAAGAGGACACATATACAAATTAACTAAAGAAAGGTCCAGATTGGATATTAGAATATATTTCTTTACTCAGAGAGTGGTGAATGCTTGGAATGCATTGTCCCAGAAGATGGTACAGGCAAGGACAGCTAATGCATTTAAGAATACATTGGATGCACATAGCTTTTAGAGCAAAGTAATGCAAATGTAACTGGTTATATACAGACTCTAATGAGTCTTCTAAACCAGTATAAAAACGTTAAGTTAAGTTAAAAGGATTTGCTACATGATGATGACCAATTTATTTTCACCTTGTCTGAATCGTAAACGACCAGTTCTCAAACCCTGTCTCTCTCTTTCGAGAAACGCACACTCTAACCACTTAATGTAAAAACAAAAACAACTAACCACTCCGTTACTCATTTTGAAAAAAAAAACACAACTAATAAACATACCGTTTATTTAAATTTAAAAAAATGACAGATAAACAAGGAAGACAAACACAATAATTGAAATGTACGTTATATTCCAAAATGTTGCCCTTTATTTTACTTGGGAAATCACGTTTTGTTACCACTTTGTCGATTATTTCTCAGTCCATTATTAAATAAGAATGTCACATCTCGTAACTAAGAGACTTCCAGATCCAGAAAACAGCTGTTGTCGAATGTCGTTTCTTTTTTTAGATTCATGGGAACAAACATTTAAAAAAATGTAAAAGTTGATTAAGGCTGCTTAATCAAAATTTAAAAATGGGTATGGTCAGATACATACCGCACCGAGACGAGAACACAAACAAAACCTACGTTACGACCAAAAAGCCTTCATCTGGGACAACAATACTGAACTAATAAATCAACATATAAGGAAAACATTGTATACTTATCTGATAGAAGACTCAGTCTGTCTAAGCGACCGATTGGGCCAGATGCTTTACTGAATATGAAGGGTAGCGGTCAAATAAGGTGACCAGGGGAGCGTAAGAAGTGAGGGGGAATGCGCCGGATAAGCCAGTGGTGACCAAATATGGAAAATGGTCAAGTAGTGATCCAGGTGGGAGAACAAAAAGAAGGTGATATAAGCCGGGAGGGCGTGAGATTAATATATGAGGGGGGGGGGGAGAGGGACTAATAGAAAAAGGGGAGGGCAAAGGAAGACAAATAGATGGGGGCCAGTTTGAAGTTTTAAGAAAAGGTATGGGAGATATTAATGCCATGCGGTTGGAGACAACCCATACTGGAGATAAGTCTATTCTCAAAGGCAAATCGATGACGATCATCAGAGAAGCAAGAAACTAGACCAGTGACACTAACGTCGGCCTTACCCCGGTGAACAGGGCCATTGAAGTGGCTGGCAATTGGGGAACCAGTGCGGTTGCGGATATCATTGAGGTGTTGGCGGAAACGCTCCCGTAGTTCCATACCAGTTTCCCCAATGTATGTCATACCATACTGGCGGCAGATTATATAATAGATGAGGTTACGGGAATTACATGTGAATCCTTCTTTGATAAAGAATTTTGCTTTGGGAAAGGTGATGGAGCGAGAAAGGATTTTAGATTCACAACAGTCGGAACTGGAATTACTGTTCTGCTAATTAATGCTATTTTCACAACTCCTATCAAACCCATCTGATGTACTTAAAATTGGCTGGAATAGTTCTCAATAAAGCCATACACAAAAATTAAAAAAACAAAAACAAACAAACAAACAAACAAAAACAAAAAACAATTAATTCTTACATAAACAATTTCCTTTTCAGTTTCACTGTCTTCGTCCCCACAAGAATCTTCTTAGCTTAAATTGTCTTCTATTGAATCAAGTTCTAATTCTCTTTTAATAAAACTGGATCCGATTGAGTCTATTGGCCTCTTTGCAAAATGCCTCAAGAGAATCCTGATTAGCCGTTTCTTGAAGTCTTTTTCGATAGACAACTTGGATATGTCTCGCTTGATAGAAACATTTTCTGGAGAATCGGTTGCTCCCTCGACAGACGAACCGCCAGCTGCGCCAAAGCTTACGTCTTCTTGTGAATACGCTTGTGGAATCTCAATAATTAAATTGCCAGCAGAGTGAATATTTCTGTCATCAGAATCCATGGCGCTGTTGACGAAATCATTGGCTTCAGACTCTGTGCTTTTCTTGATGAAGCTAGACCCAATAGAATCTATTGGTCGCTTCAGGTAGCCTAGACGACTCATATCTCTTTTGATAAAGCTACTCCCAATTAAATCTATTGGTCGCTTCAGAAAACTATATTTGGCTTTTCTCTTGATAAAGCTACTCCCAATAGAATCTATTGGTCGCTTCAGGTAGCCTAGACGACTCATATCTCTTTTGATAAAGCTACTCCCAATTAATTCTATTGGTCGCTTCAGAAAACTATATTTGGCATTCCGCTTAATAATGCCACTCCCAATAGAATCAATAGGTTTTTTCAGAAAGTTATATTTGTCATCTTTCTTGATAAAACTACTACCAATAGAATATATTGGTCTCTTGAGGTAGCCCAGACGACCCATGTCACGCTTGATAAAACTACTCCCAATAGAATCTATTGGCCGTTTCAGAAAGTTATATTTGTCACTTCTCTTGATAAAGCTACTCCCAATAGAATCTATTGGTCGCTTCAGGAAGTTATATTTGTCACTTCTTTTGATAAAGCTACTCCCAATAGAATCTATTGGTCTCTTCAGAAAGTTATATTTGTCACTTCTCTTGATAAAGCTACTCCCAATAGAATCTATTGGTCGCTTCAGAAAATTATATTTGCTACTTCTCTTGATAAAGCTACTCCCAATAGAATCTATTGGTCTCTTCAGAAAATTATATTTGCTACTTCTCTTGATAAAGCTACTCCCAATAGAATCTATTGGCCGCTTCAGAAAATTAAATTTGCCACTTCTCTTGATAAAGCTACTCCCAATAGAATCTATTGGTCGCTTCAGAAAATTATATTTGCTACTTCTCTTGATAAAGCTACTCCCAATAGAATCTATTGGTCTCTTCAGGAAGTTATATTTGTCACTTCTTTTGATAAAGCTACTCCCAATAGAATCTAATGGCCGCTTCAGAAAGTTATATTTGCCACTTCTCTTGATAAAGCTACTCCCAATATAATCTATTGGCCGTTTCAGAAAGTTATATTTGTCACTTCTTTTGATAAAGCTACTCCCAATAGAATCTATTGGTCTCTTCAGAAAGTTATATTTGTCACTTCTTTTGATAAAGCTACTCCCAATAGAATCTATTGGTCGCTTCAGAAAATTATATTTGCCACTTCTCTTGATAAAGCTACTCCCAATAGAATCTATTGGTCTCTTCAGGAAGTTATATTTGTCACTTCTTTTGATAAAGCTACTCCCAATAGAATCTAATGGCCGCTTCAGAAAGTTATATTTGCCACTTCTCTTGATAAAGCTACTCCCAATATAATCTATTGGTCGCTTCAGAAAGTTATATTTGCCACTTCTCTTGATAAAGCTACTCCCAATAGAATCTATTGGTCTCTTCAGAAAGTTATATTTGTCACTTCTCTTGATAAAGCTACTCCCAATAGAATCTAATGGCCGCTTCAGAAAGTCTCTCCTCTGAACAATGTTGTCGATAACGTCGAAAAAATCCTTGTTGTGGGCATCTCTAGGATCGAAATTCGTTGTATTATAACTGCTTGCTGCACTGCCGACATCCATCTGACCGGAAGAACTCTCAGTTGAGCCAAAACCGTTGTTGACAGACCTATCGCCGATATAATTACTGGATGATCCCGCAAAGTTACCTTCATCAGAATCAACTGGACTTTCGATGTTAAAACTTCCGATAGAGTCGAAAGATTTTTTCGTAAGTCCTCCGCCATTTGAATCCATAGGAACATCCATAAATGGAAGTTCAACATAATTTTCTGGCTGTGGAACATCATTTTTCCCTAAAGACTCATCATAATTGTCGGAATATACTTCCTCTGTTGAGTCTATCGGCTGCTTAATGTAGCTGTTTCCAATAGAATCTATTGACTTTTTAAGGAACGAGCTTCCAATTGTGTCAATAGGCCTCTTCAAGAAGGTTCTACCATTGGAGTCTGCAGATCTTTTTCTGAGCAAAACTCTTCCAGCGAAGATGATATTCTGACCCTGGCCATTCTCCTGGGACTCTTCAGAAGCGTGTCCACTTTTGACAAACAAGGTCACTCCGTTCACCCTGAAAAAAAGAGGAAATAAAAGTTTAGCCTGGACCAGATCTCCGCACATCATGTTTTGTATATTCACATTTAAATTTAAACTTATTTACTTCTCCTATTCCGCTCACTTTTGCTGTGAACCGTCGTGGAACGCACACATTTTGCTATCTTTAGCAAAGCGTGTTGTGTTGACTGTTAAAAGACTTGGAAACAGGACGGCGGCAGTGCAACTGTTAATGTCCTCGTTGTGTAGCAGAGCTATTTAGGTTCAATACCTAATGGACGTGGAATTCTTTTAATCATAAACGGATCTTTGGTCAACGTAGACATTTAATACAAGAATAAGTATGTTAAGTAAAGGCGACCGGCGTGATGCCGACCGATCAGCCCGAGTTTGCAGTTGGTTAAGAAAATGTTGGCCTAACACCATATTCCCGATGGGGAAGCAGAGCTATTCCTCTGAGGTCAAAGTGTGTTGTGTCGGTTGTTGTATATTTATGGGGAAGTGGACGTTTCCTCTCTTGAGTCAAGTGTGTTGTGTTGGTTGTTGTATGGTTAGGGGGAAGTAGACGTTTCCTCTATTGAGTCAAGTGTGTTGTGTTGGTTGTTGTATGTTTATGGGGAAGTGGAGGTTTCCTCTCTTGAGTCAAGTGTGTTGTGTTGGTTGTTGTATATTTATTTGGGAGAGGACGATTCCTTTCTTGAATCAACTGTGTTGTGTTGGTTGTTGTATATTTATTTGGGAGAGGACGATTCCTTTCTTGAATCAACTGTGTTGTGTTGGTTGTTGTATGGGGGAGAGGATGTTTCCTCTCTTGAGTCAAGTGTGTTGTTGTATATTTATGGGGAAGAGGACGTTTCTCGCTTGGGCCATGTATGCTGTTTGCTGTAAGTCTATATGGAGTCGACGTTTCTTCTCTTGAATCAAGTTGTTGATTGTTGTAAGATTAAGGATGGGTTCAGTTTCCTCTCTTGAATCAAGTGTGTTGTTGTTGTAAGGCATGCTGTAAGAAGATAACAGAACTAACCAAACGAAGACTATCATACCGACAGGCACAAATCACCATTTTTCGTCCAAGGACGAGAACACCAGACAAAAGACATGCTTCGACTGGCTACTCCACCATTGTACACATGTTTGGCTTAACGAACAAACTGTTGAGTGTGTGTCACATGACTTTCCCATGTATGGTCAGATTGGAAAGATGTACTAGCCCAGCGAGTCAACACAAAACTCAAGATTCTACGGAACTAAGGAGGGACTAAGACACCGGCTCAGTTCATCACGGGAACTTCTCTGACGGTGGAAGCACCATAAATGTTATTAGAAGAACAGGAAGGAATTTTACGATGTGGGTTGTTCAGGTGTTTTTCTTCGCTTATTTTTCATGGCAGTTGTTGTTTGCGAATGCCCACAATGAGTAGGTTACTCTTTTGTGCCCAGTGAAAAGGGAGTTAAAGGGCGGGTTACAGTAGCTTTCCTCGCATCCCGAGCGTGCTGATGAAGGTGGACCGGGGTCCTCCAGGCGTTTTGTTCTATGCTTAGCTTCATCTGTGTATCGCTAACTACTACGGGGATCACGTCGATTCCTCACCTCGTTAGCCAGGCTGCCATTGAAACAGCCTGCTTCCGGGGAGGGTTACAAGGAAGCCGAGGTGAGGGCCTTGGCCAGTATGTTTTGCCTGATCCTGACTAACGTATCTGAGCAGTACATTTTGCCTGACCAGATGTTAGTCTTCCTCCCTTTCCATAGTAGTATATCAGGCACCAATTTATGACTTGAAAGACTGAAATGCACCACAAACGGTAATCTTATTCTTCTTTTTCTTATACTTCTTCTTCTTCTTCTTCTTCTTCTTCTTCTTTGTTCAAATGATGCTTCTAGCCCGGTGAGATTCACGAAGTGGACTTCGTCGGTCTCCCACAGCTTTACTGGCATGACCACTCCTCCAGGCCAGAAGAGCTATTTTTGCTTGGGATTCTCTACAATTGCATGTGGGGGTGTCTGTCTACAAGACCCATTTTGTGGGTGTGGACCTTGTGTCTAATACCGTTGCAGTCAAAAAGAACACCTGTAACCATTCTTTCGCTCAGACGCTGTGGTTGACCCAGTAGTCCTAAAATAAATCACCATCTATCCTATCCAATTATCTATTCTTCATGGGGACGGCGTGGGCTAGTGACACTGCTCACAACCGGAAGGCGCTGGGTTCGATCCTCATCATAGCAACGGCAGTTACCCCGGGGAAGCAAACCCTTAGAAAATGCAGGAGGAAGTAGACCCTCACATAAAAATGCATGTCGAAGTCGGTTGCACTTGGGCCGACAGTCGCAAAATAAAATCCGCAGTGCAACGCAAACCGTCTTGGGGAATAGAGAAATATGGCGAATACAAAAAAACAAAAAACAAAACAAAATAAATAAATCACCCACATGGTACCAGGGTCGAAAAGAATAGACTCACTGTCACTTTCCAAGTATGTTGTAGATGACGACTAAAGAGCAATGTGCATGGTTACAGCAACCTCATAATGTAAAACTATTAAATCCGCCTCTGCAAATGACGAGATACTTGTTTCCTGAACGTGGGGGCCTTTTGTAGAGGTGGACTCGTACTTCACCTGAATCTTACAAGGAAATCCCCACGATGAAGAAAACAATCAAACATTTACGGAACCAATTTAATGGACACGGCATGGGCACTTTATGGTTTATTTTCATCGTTGGCAAGGTTACTCTTAAATCGTCGGCTTTCTGGATCTGTGGGGGTGGCGGCAGTGTCCACGATTTGATTTAGTAGAACACGGAAGTAGACAATTGCCCAGGTCAGTCTCAGACCAACTCTGAAAGGTCGCCGATTGTTGATATTGACCCCAAGACTTGGACAGAAAATAGCTTCCAGACTCTTAAGAAAGTCTGTATCTCGTGCTAGATTGTGTCAATCTGGCTATTACATAGTTAACAGAAAGATGTGACCAGGTCAATGAAGCAGAGGGTCTGGGTGTGGGTCAGTTCAGTCAGTGGTCATTGTTAATGAAACATTTTGTGAGTGCTTCCATTAATGGGGTTGTATTCAGTTGAAGGAAGAGGGGTGGGAGGCTTAGATATGAGTACAACCAATCTTCTACAGGAAGAAAGAAAATACAAGTGAGAAATGGAAAGAGAAGAAGATCAAATGGAAAGAGTGATTTAATAATGGAGATTACATGTTGTTCTGTATGATGTGCCAGCACGGAGTAACAAAGCGGTAGAGAACGCGCTTCTCATTACAAAGGTGCAAGGTTTGATCCTCTTTGTGACACGTCCCAGTCTACCCAGCTATAACTAATGCACAGCTTAGAAGGGGGCTAACTGCAACACCTCATAGAAAGAAGATAAACCCTAGTTCAAAGAAGTCCCTAAAACCTCATCCCCTACAGCAGTGTCTGCTTTAGAATTACCCAGACCTTTATAGGAGACACCTACCTTCCGGGTTGTCCTGTTAGAGACCAGTGTAAGGATTCACAGCGTTATCTTAGGTAGCCTATTCCCTCCCTTGCTGCATTGTATCAGGTTCACGTTATGTTCACGTACAACATGTGGAATCATATCTTGACAGCAACATACACAAAGTAGGAGGTACAGATATCAAATCAGGAATACAAAAGGCAAGAGAAAGTTTCATTT